>OY992884.1:42687218-43074718 GCA_963921405.1 Cepaea hortensis | reverse complement strand
AACGACATATTCGGAAAATGTTCTTATACGGCGTTCTTTTGTTGCTAGCCAATTTGTGCCTTGTGTTTGGGTTTAAGGATGGGTTGTATTCCACTGAAGAGGACGATGTCCTGCCTTTGAATAACGAGACGTTTCAGGCCAGGGTTGTTAACGGCAAGCCCGATGTTGTCTGGGCTGTGGAATTTTATAATAGTTGGTGTGGGCATTGTATACATTTCGCTCCTACCTGGAAACAAGTAGCTACAGCGTATAAAGGTAAGTAAGTAAAAAAGTTAGTTAGGAGTTTAGTTTCATCACCTCATCTTGCTCCTCTTGTACTTAAACTTTGCGGTGTCGAGGTGAAGCACAAACAGCGAGAGAGTGCCCGTTTACGGGTTGACTATACTAAATTATTAATTATTATTATTAGTAATAATTACTACCCAGATATGCCAGGAAAAGCGGGTGGTTATAATGTAATATAGTAATGTAAACAACCTGTTACTGTTACTGAAAAATCATAAATAAAATGCAGTTACAAGAAATTATGATAGAAATAAAATTATAATTCAGTTAATTGTATCACCACAATTATAATTTATATCTGTCATCATTTCTTGCAACATCATTTATTTCATTTATGATTTTCAGTATCAAATCCGTGTTATCAGCATATTTTTATCATGTTTAATGTTTGGATTTTGAACAAAGATTTTCTCAGGATTCCGCTCTCTGGGCAACTCTCCTTTGTGTCCCAGTTCTAGTGACAGTTGAAATGATCAGATTTTGGCTTCTTACTACTATAACTTTTTTGTTTCTAGACGAACATCTTAGCAACCATACATCGTGATCGGGGTAGCGAAGCCTAAGTGCTCATCTCATCTCATCTCATCATGTTCCTCTTGTACCCTGCGGTATCGAGGTGAAGTATAAACATCATGAGAGTGCCCGATTATGGGCTTCATATATCAATATTCCCATGGACTCTACTATTCCCTCCGTCCAACGTTTACGTGGTCGGCCTCTTCCTCTGTTTCCATCTGGTCTATACATCATTGCTTGTTGTGATATGCTGTTGACTGGTAACCTACTTGCATGGCCAAACCATTTGACTTGCTGCTTTCTAATAAAATCTAGTGCTGCTTTAACCCCCACTTTAGTCCTGATTTCTTCATTTCTGATCTTATCTCTTCTTGATACGTTGATAAGTGCCTTAGTGCTCATCTCATCTATTTTTAAACATGATGCGTTGCAATCTAATTAGCAATTATAAATAGCGGCCCATTAATTACTAATTCATTAATTACCCTGTCCATTATTAATGTTAGCTTAGAAACCGAGCAAAATGTATATTTTATTATGCAGAATGATGCTACGGACCCAGTGGTTACTTTCATTTTTCAATAGGATGTGCGCGCAACCTAATTAGCAATTAAAAATGCCCGCCAATTATTCATTAATTTCTAATTATAGATGGCATGAGCAGTTAGGTCTCGCTATCCAAATCTCAATGATATATGGTTGCTAAGATGTTTGTTTAAAATCAGATCACCATTTGTGGAGAGGTATGATCACCTATGCCAGCCAGCAAGGAACTAGATGATGATGATGATGATGATAGAGTCAGTGTTAATATAAGGCCTATGATAACTTGACAAGTGATAAAGAAGTAAGGAAATCATATAAGATGTAGAAATGTGCTGTAGGAAGCTTTGGCCTATTCAGTCACTATGAAATAAAATAATTAACATGTATGAAGTTTCGATGAAATTCATACCATCTGTCAAAACTGTCATTTACTGCCAGTATAGTACCTTGCGGTGTATGGCAGGGGGGTCTTGAGCCTGGGGAATTAAGACCACCAGGCTCGTGCAGTCGCCGCAAACTGTGCAGGCTAGAGTTTTCTTTTGCCCCTGACAGAAAAAAACTCAACACTTTACTGAGGATTCGAATCCAGGCCTCCCGAAAGAGAATCCGGCAATCTAGCCGGCCAGCTACTCCTCATTCATACCATCATCACGCACAAAAACACCAAAAAATATAAATGCTTCACATCATGTCTTTTGCACCTTGAGTACATGCCATGCTCATTTCTACTTAAGCATTGTGATGATCTAAAAAAATGTTGCATGTCCTTTGCAGGTCATTGTTTTCAATTTCAAGTTGATTTTCTTTACAATTTTACGTTATTAGTTTTCCATAGCTTTCTGAGCGAGAAGTCCACTTCAGCCCAACTTAATGCCGGAGTAGGGGTTGAATCTCCAACCCAACCATCAATGCACCGGAAGTTTAAGAGCAAGTGCTCTTATCCTTTCATGGTGACCTAGAACTGATTCTATTTTTATCTCACTAAAACTGTCAACAAATCTAAAAGTGTGGTACAATTTTCTTCTTTACAACTTCCTGCCAAATATCCACTAAGGAGGTGTTTGATCTTCAGAATTTTTTAACCCACATTGAACTGATGGAAGAATGGTGATGACCATTCATTTCATCCAGTGGGGTTGAAAGTTTGGAACTGTGAGTTCTAAGATGGCTGGTATGGCCTATTTTGGTTCAAAATGTTCTTTGACAATGTGGGCGAAGAATGCTTGATGTTCCAGGAGGAGGCTCTCCTGCAGTGGTTTTTCTCTCCAGCCTTTTTTCACAGTTTTTGCAGTCCTGTTTGCTTCACAAGTGACTACACCCTTGATAATAATGTACGCTATGAATTTCGGTCTTAGGCAACAGTCTCCTAAGTGTCGTGATGAATTCCAAAAGCTTTTTGTGAGATCTTCATTGTCTTTAAAGTGCTTCCTTTGGCCGTCTTGGGAGCGTTTGCCACAACGCAGCTCACCATAGAAAAATCGTTTAGGGAGCCTGTGATCTGGCATGCGAGTCAAGTGACCAGCCCAGCGAATCTGATTCTTCATTAGTAGAGTGTGGATACTGGGCATGGATGTTCTTTCTAGGACTTAAGTGTCTGGAATTTTGTCTTGCCATTTAATCTTCAATAGTTTCCTATGGCAGACTGTTTGGAAGTGGTTTAGTTTGAACTAACTCATGCAGGTCAGCTTGCCCAGATGGATAAGAGCACTTGTTCTTAAACTTCTGGTGTGCTGATGCTAAGCTAGCGGGTTCAAACCCTACACCAGTCAGTTCAACTAAAATGTTGACTTCTCGTCCTTGACGTGGGACGTAAATTACAAGTACCTCTGAAGTTGGAATGGGTTTGCTTGATGGCAAGGGACACTGGTAATAGGGAAAGCTAATCCACACACAAAAGTCAGTCCAGTGCACTAGAATTAGTAGCATGTGTATGGACTAGCTTGAGTTCAAAGGGAGAAAACCCTAAATAAAATAATTAAAAACAATGTCCTGATACTGTGTATGAGCGTAATGTTGTGTGATTTTGTCAATGGAAGAGAGTAACCAATGTCCTAATATAGTGTATTAGTGTAATATTTTACTTGTTATATTGTATCTGTGATCTTCGCTAAAAGTTGGATGTATTTATAATAGATTCATGAGATTCGCTGGGCTGGTCACTTGACTCGCATGCCAGATCACAGGCTCCCTAAACAAATTGTTTACGGTGAGCTGTGTTGTGGTAAATGCTCCCAAGGCGGCCAAAGGAAATTCTTTAAAAACACTTTGAAGATCTCACTAAAAGCTTTTGGAATTCATCACGACACTTGAGAGACTGCTGCCAAAGACCGAAATTCGTGGCGTACATCATTACGCAAGGGTGCTGTCACATGTGAAGCAAATAGAACTGCATGAGCTGTGGAAAAAAAGGCTGGACAGAAAAACCACTGCAGGAGATCCTCTTCCTGGAACATCAAGCAGTCTTTGCCTACATTGTCAAAGAACATTTCGAGTCAAAATAGGCCTTATCAGCCATCTTAGAACTCACTGCTCCATACTTTCAACCCCACTAGATGAAGTGAATGGTCATCATCAATCTTGATGGACAAACAACATTCATCTGAGCTCTTCTGTCAAATTTTTGCTGTTAAGTAAAAAAAATATAAAGTGTCTTACTTAAACCTCATAAGATGTATGTTGTTGCTTCCCATAACTTTTTGATTATTGCATATTCATTCTAAATATTTTCTGTCTCATGTCTTCGTATAAAGACATTTATGATCTGTTTAAGTCCCCGCTAATCACTGGTATCATGAAGGTTAATAGACTGCAATGGCTGGGGCATATAGAAAGAATGGAAGATAATAGGGAAACAAAACTCGCTTACACTCGGGACATAAATGACCGTAGACCCTGAGGTAGACCAAAAAGACGGTGGAGAGATAATATACATACAGACCTACAAGCACTTGGAATCAGCGACTGGCAAGAGAGACGAATGGAGACGGCTTGTATCTGCAGCAAAGAACCTCAATGGCTCGGAATGCTGAAGAAGAAGATGTCTTCGTATATTTGTCCTTCAGAGCTGTTTCTGATGTACACAGGCCATTAGGGAGCCAAAGTAGTGCAGTGGCTAGCATACTGGCCTGCAGACCCTGTAGTCATGGGTTCAAATTCACAAGAAGGCTTTAAAACTGATCTGGGCTAAGAGCCAAAAATGGTTACCAGGAATTGACTTGTAAAGGCGGCAGGCGTGATATAGGGTGTATTTTTAATGACTGTGCAGTGTTTGAAAATATTGCCAGTCCAAGTTTTGTATTCACCCTCCGTAAAGTTCATGCAACATAATAGGTAAATGCAAAACTTGGACTGGCACACACTGTATTAACCACATAACCTCTTGGGTGCCTGTCATTTTGTCTTTAAAAATACGGGACTCGGCCCATAACCCTCGCCAGTGTGTTGCTAGGGCCCTAATGGGAATTCATCATCCAGTTCCTTGCCAGCTGGCATGGATGATCATGCTTCTCCACAAATTGCAATCTCCGACGGCATGGATCATTTCGTGTGTTGACTCCCTTCCATGCCATGACACAAGACTCAAGAATGTTCTCATGCTGTCTTCCTCTATCTCGCTCTCCACAAATCTTTCCAGTTATGAAATGGGAGGTGAATAGTATTAACACTATAAACCTCCTGTTAGTTAGTTAGTCTTTCCTCTTGAGCCTAAGGCGGCGCATAGGGCAGAGGTCATAGCTCTCCATGCTACTTCATCATCATCATCAAGTGCCCTGCCAGTTGGTGTAGGTGTTAATGTCTCTCCACAGATCTCGGTCTTTGGTTTTCTGGATCAGCTCTGTTGATGATATTCCTCCATGCCACCATCTCAGTCCATCTAGCATCAATTCTTTTGGTCTGCCTCTGCCTCTCTTCCCCTTGATTTTTCCAGTTTCTCCAATGCCTCTCTTTTCATCACATGACCAAAGTTAGCTATTTGTCTCTTTCTTATCGTTGTACATAATGTTCAAGTTTCATTAGCCTCCTTCAGGCAGTCGTTGTTAGTTAGGCTACTTCATATTGTAAGTAACAAAATCACCTAACATTCAAGTAACCCTGAGCTGGCCTACAAAGGCCTTGGCGCACAAGATTGTGGACCTGTACTCCAGGAGGTGTCTCAAAAGTAGCAAAAGAAGAAGAGGCCCTAAGCTCGATAGGCCTCAAGGTTTTGTAAAAAAAAAAAAAAGGTCCTTTACAAACCATTAGCTCTTTCAGCACACATCAAACAATGCATACTTAGTTGACATTGTGAAGAGGCATGGTCACCCATGCCAGCTGGCAAGGCATTTGATGATGGTGTAAAAGCATATTGCTATTGATCAGGTTATCACCATGAGGTTTCAAGAATCATTAATAGATTAAACATCAGACTTCTTCTTCTTCTTCTTCTTCTTCTTCTTCTTCTTCTTCTTCTTCTTCTTCTTCTTCTTCTTCTTCTTCTTCTTCTTCTTCTTCTTCTTCTTCTTCTGCTGCTGCTGCTGCTGCTTTCGCCTCCTCTTCCTCCTCCTATTCTTCCTACTCCTCCTCCTCTTCTTCCTCCTCCTCCTCTTCCTCCTCCTAATTTTCCTCTTCTTCCTATTCCTCTTCTGCGTTCATCTAGAATGTTGTTTTGGATGTAATTTTGTTGTGCCTGTTTACAACAGAGTTATGGTATTTGCACCTGTCAGCCGACACATCCAATTTCTTCAGGTATTTGTTAGGCAGAGGGGGGTAAACATCAAGCTTTTGACAATTATTGAAGTATCACACGAACATAGGCAATTATCAGCCTTATTGATCCAATGAACATGTAAACAGATGCAATACATTCACTGCTTTCCACAACAAAGACAACAATCTATTCAATGAAATAAATGGGTATTGTGTCTTTTATTTGTAAATCCTTTATCCAGTAGTGAATATTGCTATTGATTATTAGCAATTTGTTTTGGTGCATTCTCAAATAGACTGTCGATTTTACTCTTGTGTGTGCTTATCTTTATTGATTTTCTTGGCCTGTATTATTGAAACCATTTAGAAGGAGGGAAACATGGGTGTGTGGGTTTGGAGTGGGGGTGGGGGGAGGGAGGAGAGAGAGAAGATTGTCTTCTATAGCAGTAATTTACAATTGGTCTGGTGTGGCAGAGAGTGTGACTGGATGAACTGAAAAATTCAAAGATGTTTTATTGACATTAAAGCAAAATTCATATAAAGGGATATATAAGGTAAAAGAATTTACTCCATTGCATCGGATTTTATCCCATATAGCTTGGTCTCTCTTTGCTGAGCAGCTAACAGCCTTTCAAAAGTGTCGCACAAAGCACGAACTCCGTAGCTTCTGTGACAACTTAGTAGTCCTACTACTTCTAGTGCATCGAACTGATTTTTGCATGTGGATTAGATTTCCCTATTACCAGTGTCCCTCACCATCGGGAGAATCCACTCCAACTTCAGAGATACTTGTAATTTACCTCCCCAAGTCATGAACGAGAAGTCAACATTTTAGACCAACTGACTGGTGTTTGGGTTGAACCCGTTATCTTGGCATCAGCACACTGGAAGTTTAAGAGCAAGCACTCATATCCGGAGCCTGTTCTTCTTCTTCAGCATTCCGAGCCATTGAGGTTCTTTGCTGCAGATACAATCCTTCTCCATTCATCTCTATGGTTGACCTTCTCTTGCCAGTCGTTGATTCCAAGTGCGTGTAGGTCTGTATATATATTATCTCTAAAAGCTTTCGGAATTAATCACGACACATGGGAGACTTCTGCCAAAGACCAAAATTCGTGGCATACATCATTACACAAGGGTGTAGTCACTTGTGAAGCAAACAGTACTGCAAGAGCTTTGAAAAAAGGACTGGACAGAAAAAAACCACCACAGGAAATCCTCCTTCTGGAATGTCAAGCACTCTTTGCCCACATTGTCAAAGAACCTTTGAGCCATCTTAGAACTCGTGGCTCCAAACTTTCAACCCCACTGGATGAAATGAATTCTCATCATCATTCTTGATGGACAAACACCAGTACCACACCTTATTATGCTTCTCTAAAGATATGAAGTTCTAGTTCCAGTCTTGTTGTTTTCTGGGTCTGGAGAAGGGAAGAAAGTGTAGGGGACGAAGTAATGAATCAGAGAAACTACATGGTGGCATTTGCATCGAAACCAAAAGTTAGTGATGAGTAGTCCATACTTCTGTGCCCTTATGATAATGGATTTTTTAAACTCTGATTGGTCTAATCAGCCATCTTCAAAACCACTGTAGGACTGACTGGTGACAGTTTTGTCTTCTTTATGACAATGGACAAATAACAGTGTGCATGTAATATCCAGCATGGTGGTTTTAGACCAAGACAAAGTGGATTGATTGCATTACAGAGTTTGCATCCTCGCTCATACATGCATACATAAATTGGTCTTTGTTTGAAACCAAGAAAGAGGATGGAGTTATTGCATTAAACTGACATACAGAAGCTTGATTTTTGAGATGAAGAAGAAAAAGATGGATTAAAAAATTTAAACAGACATACATAAACTTGATCTTGATTTGAGATGAAGTAAAATGGATTGGCTGCATTAAACAGATGTACAGAGGCTAGATCTTTGAGATGAGATGAATAAAAGGATAGATTGACTGCATTAAACAGATGTACAGAAGCTTACTAGGGAGCATGATGAAGGAAAAAAAAAACACAGATACCGGCAAATGTTTCAACCTAAGTCTTTATCAACGAACAAGAAAAACAAAACAGCAAAACAACTAAAAAACGACAAGAATAGTTAGCTCTGATTATGAATATAAAATCAAGCATAAACAATTGCATTCAAAACATTCCCACACATACTCTGACCCCTTCTTCTGTAGCCGGAAAGAGTTCACAGACTCATGGTATCAGTGGCAGCTTGATTAAACGTCCACCTGTTTATTGCAGTCAGTATTTTTCTTGGTCTCAGAATAAGACCAAGTTAATGGATATCTGTTAAACGCAATCAATGCATGTTTTTCTTGTTCCACATCTACATTTCCAGGCTTAGTTGTTAGTCTTTGTTTACAATGTCTCCAAGCTATTTTGCTGTTTTCTTGTTTGTTGATAAAAACTTTGGTGGACAAGTTTGCCCGTATCTGATGTGTGAGGTTTTTACCTTCGTCGAGCACTCTGGTTATGTTTTGCGTTAATCCTTGGCAAGACGGTGGTCTGTTTTCAGACGCTGTAGTGCCAGGAATTTTTGTCCATCATCACGCCATCCGAGAAACATTGGGAATATAAAAGAGATCTCCATAACATTTTTGTGGATTTTAAAAAGGCTTATGATAGTGTACATAGGAATAGTCTATGGAATGCTATGCAGGAATTTGGAATACCAAGAAAGTTAATCAACATGACCAGACTATGCATGGAAGATACTTATAATATAGTAACATATAAAGGCAGGAAATCAGACCCCTTCCAAATAACATCTGGCTTGAAACAGGGTGATGCACTATCGCCGCTACTCTTCAATCTGGCTCTAGAGAAAGTTGTAAGGAAGATAAAGGAGGAATGTGATATTGGAGGAACATCCAAGCTGCTTGGTTATGCAGATGATATAGATATTATAGGGCAAAGTGAACAAAAGACATTGGAAATATTGACTCACTTAAAGGAAAAAGCCCAACAGATGGGGCTGGTTATCAACCAAGATAAGACAGAATATATGGTAATTTCAAGAGACGGAATGGCTAAAAACTCTGGCCACATACAAATAGATAATATGACCATTAAAAGAACGGAAACATACAAATACCTGGGTACAATCTTCAACGGCTCCAACATCATAAGGGAAGAAATACAAACTAGAATCAACTCTGGAAATAAGATATACTATGCACTACAACATCTACTAAAATCAAAGGCGCTATCTCATAACACCAAAATCACAATATACAAAACACTGATCAGACCAGTTTTGCTGTATGGCTCTGAAACCTAGAGTACAACGAAAGGAGACGAAGCCTTGTTACAAACCTTTGAGAACAAAATTTTAAGACGCATCTTTGGACCCATTAGGGATACACAAAGTGGAGAGTGGAAAAGAAGAAGTAACAAAGACATTTATGATCTGTTTAAGTCCCCGCTAATCACTGGTATCATGAAGGCTAATAGACTACAATGGCTGGGGCATATAGAAAGAATGGAAGATAATAGGGAAACAAAACTCGCTTACACTCAGGAAATAAATGACCGTAGACCCCGAGGTAGACCAAGAAGACGGTGGAGAGATAATACATGTACAGACCTACAAGCACTTGGAATCAACGACTGGCAAGAGAAGGTCCACCAGAGAGACGAATGGAGATGGATTGTATTTGCAGCAAAGAACCTCAATGGCTCGGAAAGCTGAAGAAGAAGAAGATCACGCCATTTGGATTGATCCAGCTTCGTAAAATGGGCACCAAATACTTTAAATAATTGCGTAGAAATTTTAGAAATTGTCATGAAAGGACAGGTGGCCATGAATAGAAACTAACCATCCAACCTCACTATGCCATCACCTAGTATATGTGAGGACCGGATATTTTACACAACCTTTATGTTGATGTAATATTTACAGACTGGCAGGACCTTGTGGTCGTTGCTGCTGTTGATTGCTCCCAAGCAATAAATTTGGAGACCTGCAGGAAATATGAAGTCAATTTTTACCCCACACTGAAGGTATGTTTACATATAAACTTATAGATAAAATATGTTTTATCTTTATATTCAGCTAATCTCCAAACTGGGTATTGATAATGTTCTTTTTTTCGCTATGGATAAATCTGTGAACCTTCTTCTTCTTCTTCTTCTTCTTCTTCTTCTTCTTCTTCTTCTTCTTCTTCTTCTTCTTCTTCTTCTTCTTCTTCTTCTTCTTCTTCTTCTTCTTCTTCTTTGTTCGTTCGTTCATTTGTTTGTCCGGAATGTTGTTTTAGACATAATTGTGTGTTGTGTGTTTACATGAGAGCTGCAATATTTGCACCTTTCGGCCAACACATCTGACTTCTTCAGGCATTTGTTGTCCGGGTTACCTTCCTGGCAACCTTCTGATATCAAAACCAGCATGCTTGGGACTTCTGTTCTACCAATGACAACTCCTTCTGGACATTGGGGTAGAGCCTGTTGATACCTGCATACCTGAAAGCTATGGAGGAAACATGACCAGCCTCGACCTCATCCCAGGTGGTCTATATGTGCTGTGCAAAATCATGACCTGGTTATGTCCTGGTATGACCTTGCACACTCAGCTGATTTTTGAGCTTGGGGGAGGGAGCTCTGCTGGTACTTTGCTATGGGTTCAGGAAGAAAGTTTCTACACCAGCCTCAGTTGACAGGTTTAGATGACAGTTTGGTTGTTGTTGACAGTTTGGTTGACAGTTTAGTTGTTGTTGACAGTTTGGTTGACAGTTTAGTAGTTGTTGACAGTTTAGTTATTGTTGACAGTTTAGTTGTTGTTGTTGTTGTTGACAGTTTAGTTGTTGACAGTTTAGTTGTTGTTGACAGTTTGGTTGTTGTTGACAGTTTGGTTGTTGTTGACAGTTTGGTTGTTGTTGACAGTTTGGTTGTTGTTGTTGTTGACAGTTTGGTTGTTGTTGTTGTTGACAGTTTGGTTGTTGTTGTTGACAGTTTGGTTGTTGTTGTTGACAGTTTGGTTGTTGTTGACAGTTTAGTTGTTGTTGACAGTTTGGTGGTTGTTGTTGACAGTTTGGTGGTTGTTGTTGACAGTTTGGTTGTTGTTGACAGTTTGGTTGTTGTTGTTGACAGTTTGGTTGTTGTTGTTGACAGTTTGGTTGTTGTTGTTGACAGTTTGGTTGTTGTTGTTGACAGTTTGGTTGTTGTTGTTGACAGTTTGGTTGTTGTTGACAGTTTGGTTGTTGTTGTTGACAGTTTGGTTGTTGTTGTTGACAGTTTGGTTGTTGTTGACAGTTTAGTTGTTGTTGACAGTTTGGTGGTTGTTGTTGACAGTTTGGTTGTTGTTGACAGTTTAGTTGTTGTTGACAGTTTGGTTGTTGTTGTTGACAGTTTGGTTGTTGTTGACAGTTTAGTTGTTGACATTTTGGTTGTTGTTGACAGTTTGGTTGTTGTTGACAGTTTGGTTGTTGTTAACAGTTTGGTTGTTGTTGACATTTTGATTGTTGTTAACAGTTTTGTTGTTGTTGACAGTTTGGTTGTTGTTTACAGTTTAGTTGTTGACAGTTTAGTTGTTGTTGTTGACAGTTTGGTTGTTGTTGTTGACAGTTTGGTTGTTGTTGACAGTTTAGTTGTTGTTGACAGTTTGGTGGTTGTTGTTGACAGTTTGGTTGTTGTTGACAGTTTGGTTGTTGTTGACAGTTTGGTTGTTGTTGTTGACAGTTTGGTTGTTGTTGACAGTTTAGTTGTTGACAGTTTGGTTGTTGTTGACAGTTTGGTTGTTGTTAACAGTTTGGTTGTTGTTGACATTTTGATTGTTGTTGACAGTTTGGTTGTTGTTTACAGTTTGGTTGTTGTTTACAGTTTAGTTGTTGACAGTTTAGTTGTTGTTGACAGTTTAGTTGTTGTTGACAGTTTAGTTGTGATGACATTGCCAGTCTGGTTGAGATGACAGACTCTGTTGACAGTTTTGTTGAGAAGATACAGTTACAATGTTAGTTGAGATTACAGATGCTAGGGGCAAGCTCCTGCCAGGACTGAAATGACCTGAATGTGAAAGCATCAGACTTAAGAGTTAAAAGGCTATCTTCCAGATAACTCACCAACCAACCAAACAATTATGTGTTCATTACAACAGTACTGATTACAGTTGGACTGCATTTAAATCAGCCAATCTTTTATACATAGTTTAAATATAATTTTATCAGGATATGTTTGTTGTTTGAGTGGAGCGGCTGGTCGATTGGCTAGAATGCCAGATTCTCCTTTGGGAGACCCGGGTTCGAATCCTCAGTAAGGTGTGGAGGTTTTTTCTGTCGGGGGGCAAAAAGAAAACTCTAACCTGCACAGTTCACGGTGACTGCACTAACCAGGCAGCCTTAATTCCTAAGGCTCAAGACCCCCTGCCATACACAACAAGGCACTATATAGGCAGTAAATGACAGTTTTGTTTGACAGTTTGTTCTTTGTGTGCTGACAAAGACATAGCAAAGTACCAGCACAGCCCTCCCCATCTCCAAGCTCAGAAATCAGCTGAGTGTGCAAGACTGGTAATGAAAATTCCCATGTGTTGTTCAACACACAAAATAGTCGCTTGTTAAAGGTCGCAGAAGCCATCATGATTAATCTGCATAGGCCAGTTTTGTGCAAACAGAAAGACATGATAGTCAGTTTAAAATTACTGAGATAGACAATTGAAATTACTGTGCAAATATGTGTATATTTCAGCTTGAAGGATTTACCTAGTTACTTTACTTTATGTTGTGTGATTTCTGCAGTATGTACTTGACGAAATATGTCAGACAATAAATCGTGCAATCTATTGTTTGTGTCTTCATTATTAAAATATCCATTTTATCACTTGTGATTATACTCTAGCAAAGCTGACAAATTCTGCTTCTGGCTTTCATTAATTCACTCATTGTATATATCTGTGTGGACTTTTCAGTAACTTCTTCTTTGTGTTTTGCCAGATATTTCCACCTATCAGTGTTAACAATAGTAAAGCAGAAATGATGCAGTCACAAGACGTGGAGGGTATTAAAAAGCAGATACTTGATTTCATGGTGAGGAATGCTGCCAGTTCTTGGCCTCATCTTCAGCCATTGGCGTAAGTATTTGGCTTTTATTGCATTCAGGCTCTGTTATAAGACTAATTGCAATCGTGCTCTGTTATAAGACTTATTGCATTCGTGCTCTGTTATAATATTTTTATTGCATTTATGCTTTGTTATAAGACTTGTTACATTCATGCTATTTTATGACTTTTATTGCATTCATGCTCTGTTATAATACTTTTATTGCAATTATACTCTGTTATAAGGCTTTTTTTGCATTCAGGCTCTATTATAAGACTTTTATTACATTCATCCTCTGATATAAGACTTTTATTGCATTAATACTCGGTTATAATACTTTGTTTGCATTCATACTGTGTTTTAAGACTTATTGCATTCATGCTCTGTTATGACTTTTATTGTATTCATGCTCTCGCTCGCTTTTACCTCGAGCATCGTCCACACACGCTACTTCTAGTCAAAGCTGGACTGAATTTTGCGTGTGGATTAGCTTTCCCTATTACCAGTGTCCCTCACGATCAGACAAACCCACTCCGATTTCCGAGGCACTTGTAATTTACATCCCCAAGTCAAGGACGTGAAGGAACTGGTATATAATTCAGATTATGTCATAAGCGTGCAGAGTTACAGAAGCACAGTGGCTAGTATGCTTGCCTGCCTACTCAGGGGTCATATGTCCGAATCACTCTCAAGGCAGGGATGTAAAATAAATGGACATGGGCTCCCAGGTTGTCCCAGCCTAACTTGGGTACCAGGAAATGCTCTGGGAAGTCAAGATGGCCGGTGTGATGTTGACCACGTCACTCACTGAGTGCTGATTGGATAAAAAAATATATATGGAGCCAGCTCTAGTGATCTCATCACCCCTTGAATGCTGATTGGATAAAAAATATATATGGAGCCAGCTCTAGTGACCTCATCACCCCTTGAATGCTGATTGGATAAAAAATATATATGGAGCCAGCTCTAGTGACCTCATCACCTCTTGAATGCTGATTGGATAAAAAATGTATATGGAGCCAGCTCTAGTGACCTCATCACCTCTTGAATGCTGATTGGATAAAAAATATATATGGAGCCAGCTCTAGTGACCTCATCACCTCTTGAATGCTGATTGGTTAAAAAATATATATGAAGCCAGCTCTAGTGACCTCATCACCTCTTGAATGCTGATTGGTTAAAAAATATATATGAAGCCAGCTCTAGTGACCTCATCACCCCTTGAATGCTGATTGGATAAAAAAATATATATGGAGCCAGCTCTAGTGACCTCATCACCCCTTGAATGCTGATTGGATAAAAAATATATATGGAGCCAGCTCTAGTGACCTCATCACCTCTTGAATGCTGATTGGTTAAAAAATATATATGAAGCCAGCTCTAGTGACCTCATCACCCCTTGAATGCTGATTGGATAAAAAATATATATGGAGCCAGCTCTAGTGACCTCATAACCCCTTGAATGCTGATTGGATAAAAATATATATGGGGCCAGCTCTAGTGACATCATCACCCCTTGAGTGCTGATTGGTTAAAAAAGATATGAGACCAGCACTAGTGCGCCATGATAGTGACATCATCATCCCTTGAGTGCTGATTGGTTAAAAAAGATATGAGACCAGCACTAGTGTGCCATGATAGTGACATCATCACCCACTGAGTGCTGATTGGTTAAAAAAGATATGAGACCAGCACTAGTGTGCCATGATAGTGACATCATCACCCACTGAGTGCTGATTGGTTAAAAAAGATATGAGACCAGCACTAGTGCGCCATGATAGTGACATCATCACCCCTTGAGTGCTGATTGGTTAAAAAAGATATGAGACCAGCACTAGTGCGCCATGATAGTGACATCATCACCCCTTGAGTGCTGATTGGTTAAAAAAGATATGAGGCCAGCACTAGTGTGCCATGATAGTGACATCATCACCCCTTGAGTGCTGATTGGTTAAAAAAGATATGAGGCCAGCACTAGTGTGCCATGATAGTGACATCATCATCCCTTGAGTGCTGATTGGTTAAAAAAGATATGAGGCCAGCACTAGTGTGCCATGATAGTGACATCATCATCCCTTGAGTGCTGATTGGTTAAAAAAGATATGAGGCCAGCATGCACCATGATAGTGACATCATCACCCACTGAGTGCTGATTGGTTAATAAAGATATGAGGCCAGCACTAGTGCGCCATGATAGTGACATCATCACCCTTGAGTGCTGATTATTTAAAAAAGATATGAGACCAGCATGCACCATGATAGTGACATCATCACCCCTTGAGTGCTGATTGGTTAATAAAGATATGAGACCAGCACTAGTGTGCCATGATAGTGACATCATCACCCACTGAGTGCTGATTGGTTAAAAAAGATATGAGACCAGCACTAGTGTGCCATGATAGTGACATCATCACCCACTGAGTGCTGATTGGTTAAAAAAGATATGAGGCCAGCACTAGTGCGCCATGATAGTGACATCATCATCCCTTGAGTGCTGATTGGTTAAAAAAGATATGAGACCAGCACTAGTGTGCCATGATAGTGACATCATCACCCACTGAGTGCTGATTGGTTAAAAAAGATATGAGACCAGCACTAGTGCGCCATGATAGTGACATCATCATCCCTTGAGTGCTGATTGGTTAAAAAAGATATGAGACCAGCACTAGTATGCCATGATAGTGACATCATCACCCACTGAGTGCTGATTGGTTAAAAAAGATATGAGGCCAGCACTAGTGCGCCATGATAGTGACATCATCATCCCTTGAGTGCTGATTGGTTAAAAAAGATATGAGACCAGCACTAGTGTGCCATGATAGTGACATCATCACCCACTGAGTGCTGATTGGTTAAAAAAGATATGAGACCAGCACTAGTGTGCCATGATAGTGACATCATCACCCACTGAGTGCTGATTGGTTAAAAAAGATATGAGGCCAGCGCTAGTGTGCCATGATAGTGACATCATCACCCCTTGAGTGCTGATTGGTTAAAAAAGATATGAGGCCAGCATGCACCATGATAGTGACATCATCACCCACTGAGTGCTGATTGGTTAATAAAGATATGAGGCCAGCACTAGTGCGCCATGATAGTGACATCATCACCCTTGAGTGCTGATTATTTAAAAAAGATATGAGACCAGCATGCACCATGATAGTGACATCATCACCCCTTGAGTGCTGATTGGTTAATAAAGATATGAGACCAGCACTAGTGTGCCATGATAGTGACATCATCACCCCTTGAGTGCTGATTGGTTAAAAAAGATATGAGGCCAGCACTAGTGCACCATGATAGTGACATCATCATCCCTTGAGTGCTGAATGGTCTATAGAAATGTGGGGCTAACACCATATACCCAATGTGATGTAAGGCGTGTAGTGGGCACTTTTACTACCAGCCGGTCACATCACATGGAAAAGGATCCTTGACATTACGATGTAATAAGCATAATATTCTGTTCACACACACAGGAAAATCGAGGACATCTGGTTGGACAAGAAAGACACCCACCGCCATGTGCTGTTGATTTTTGAGGAGGAGGACTCGCCAGTTGGGTCTCAGGTGGAGTAGTTTTTCTTCATTATCTTCTCTGTTCCTCTCAGCTGTGACGTGATAGTTAAGTTATTTGCATATCCTTTACAGGACATCACAGTCAACCCTAGCATTTATTGGCTGTTTGTGATTTCTTGGCAAGTTTACGTTAAGTAGTTTGATATTGCTTTCTGAACAGCAGACACACATACCATTGTGAAAATCAATGCAAAGCGGTCTACTCCCAAATAACCTGCGACTGACTTTGAACCTGGAATGTTGAGGTTGTGAAGCTACGTTCACTGCCCCTAAACCAGAGACACCTTTAATTATTGTCGGTCAGTTAGAGTATTCCTTTGCTGATCCGGCAGCTTCTGCAACTTGTCTTGTTCTGGACGTATTGATGTTACCTTTCCTCTGGAGTAAACTAGACAGGCCGAGAGAGGGATCATGTTGCATGGGCAACACATGGTCTCTAAATTCAGCCCAGGCTTTGTGTTATGGAGAGGTATAACTCCATTTTACAAACTATCATCTGTCAAGGTGCCAGTCATAGTTTAAGGGATATTTATTGTCTCTTTTTTCCTCAAGAAACCTCAGGCAAGCATTTTATCTGTTGTGGTAGTGTGTCAGTTAGTTGCCTGAGCTGGCAAGCATGAAGCCAGGTTAACTGCAGTAAAGCTGTGAAAATGCAACAAAAAATGGCAAAAGTTAGCTTTTCGAGAACAGAGTCATAAATACTCTAATGGATGTTGTAGTAGCAAAATCTTTCATCAACAAATACTAATGTAATTATATTAAGTTCCGTTATCTGTTGGGGTATCATCCTTGCACTCCAGACAACTGTGGATAAATTAAGATATACTTATAGAATCTTTTCTTCAGAATACAGGTGCACAGTGTAATTTCCTTATTTTTTCCTGGAGAGTATTTTGAGCCTTAATCAAATGGTGTGTCTGTGTGTGTGTGTGTGAGAGAGAGAGAGAGAGAGAGAGAGAGAGAGCAATGTGTGCGTCCTAGTGCTTTTATTCACACTTTAGCTGCACAAATCCCGAGTCTTATTTGCACAGATTCGTCACCCATTATAGCACCTCTGCTTTTGGCCCAGGGGTAAACAAGGTACCTATATTTATGAGCTATGACTGCACACTATACTTGTGGAATCTAATTTTACCTTTACATCTGACAACCAATAAAGACAGCACACCGTACTCCTGTGCATATTATACTCAAGATTTGACAGTAGTTACCAGCAGTGTGGTTTCAATCTTCAACTGTCAAAGGCTTCTTATTTTTAAAACTGCATATGATTCTCAGAGCTGCAGTGGTATTGTGGTCAGTTCTCTTTCTTGTCAAGATAGTGGTATAGGTGCAATCATACCCATCAGTGGCAGAGTTCATTTTTCTAACCATTATGGCTCAGGGAGGAGGTGACTTGTAAAGCTAACTGTTTCTATAAAATACCTCAAAACTGTGACATGACCACTGAAAGAAGTGAATTAGTTGTAGAGTTGGCTGTTCCTATAAAAAAAAAAATATTGTTGCGTATCCCTTATGGGACGTTGCAGTCAACACCAGCATTTTTCAGCTGCTGTTGATGTACTAGGCAAGTATTACGTTCAGTAGTTTGCCATTGCTTTCTGAACGTCCGGCTCCCATACCAGCACGTTATAACACAACGCGACACGGTCTGCTTCACAAATCGGTCGCAGCTGAGCTTCGAACGCCTGGTACCCGGCTCATGAACCGCGTTTGCAAGCCTTTAGCCACGAAGCCGGCCTATAAAATATCTCAAAACTCTGACATGGTCACAGCAGGTGGAAGCGAGTTAGTTGTAGAGACAGCTATCTCTATAAAACATGTGACGTGATCACCAGCAGAGGCGAGTTGTAGAGCTAGATGTTTCTATGCTTTAAGGCGTATTGAGCATATAGTGCTCTGTGGCGAAGTGGTTACGGATGCAGTTCGTAATCCCGCATACCCGTGTTCGAAACACAGCTTTGGGCAATTTGGTAGCAGACCTCCTTACGGTAGTTTTTTTTATGAAATGGCATGGGTGCCGGTCATTCAGAAAGCAATGGCAAACTACTGAATGTAAACTTGCCCAACAATCACGAACAGCCAAAAAATGCTGGGGTTGACTGCCACGTCCTGTAATGGATACAGTGCTACACTCATGTTTTATAGACTAATTGGCACTTGAGATGTGCTGCCAGTATCATACCAGCTGCCTTCACTGCCCAGTTCATTTCCTGGTTCACATTTTAGGCTGGGACAACTTTTAACCCTTTACCGGGCGTAACGTCCGAATGCGTCTTTACCCCGGAACGGGCAAAGCATCCAAAAGCATGCCAACTACTACTAGCATTGTAAAAATGCAATCTCGCGATTGTAAAAATGCAATCTCGCGGCTTTCCAAGACTTCCTATTGTCTACTTTCGGTTTCATCGATAGCTTGACATGTGGCCGCCATTTGCAAGCATGTACTATGAATTTAAACAGATTTAAAAAAATAGTTTTCGGGGTTTTTACGCTTAGTTTTTCAAAATAGATTTTGTCAATTCAAGTTTTAGCCGAGATTTTGCTGGGTTCAAGTCAAGTGACATTGAAGGGCACGAAGTTGACTATTAATTGGAGCTAGATATCAGTAATCAAGGTTAGCAATAGTTAGCTGTCGTGAGTCGGACTTTAAAGAAAGTGATTCTGATTCTGAAAATGTGTTTGTAAATTGCCGTATAAATGACTGACAATCACAAACAATATGTTGTATTTTGTAAATATTTGTGTTCATGTGTGGATTACCGGCAACATTCACATGAGTAAAATAATCTGCATGCTTTTCCTGTCATTTTGCTGTTTATTTGACTAAAATCTGTGATATGTGATGTGTTTACTAACATAACCCAAAATTTTACCGAACCTGAAAAAATCTTGCCCGTTCAGGGCTTAAAAATGGACAAATGTCTGCCCTGTAAAGGGTTAAAGTCTATACCATTTAAAAAAAATCTGCCCGGATATGAATTATAATTCCGGGCCGGCAGGCGAGCATCTAACCATTACGGCACTGCAACTCCCATGTCAGAATATGTCAACCTATTTACCCCTTGCATTACCACCCATGTAAATGTGAATTGCTGTATTATTACAGGTAATCATTGATGTCAGGAACATACCCAGTGTCTTGGTGCGCAGAATGCTGAAGGGCAGCGTGGTTAAATATGGCATCAGCAAGTTTCCGAGCCTGTACACTGTCAGGCCTGATTCCACCTACAACATGCTGTCTGTGTAAGGAGGTTTTGTGTTTTTAATGACTGGTGTAGGCTGCTGGCATTTACATTGCTTGGTTCTGTTAATGTAGCTGAAATAATGCATTTATGGTTGAGTCTTGTGTCTGTAGCTAGTTGAACTACTACTACTACTTTGGTTGATGTAGCTGAAATAATGAACTTATGGTTGAGTCTTGTGTCTGTAACTAGTTGTACTACTACTACCACTACCACCACCACCACCACCACTCATCCTCCTTCTCCTCCTCCTTTTTCTTCTTTGTTCTCCTTCTGTAAAATTCCCCCTATACTATGAAAGCTCCTCTTGCCATTTCAAAATCATTTTAATAACTTATTTTAATTTTAATAAAAATATTTTAATAATAATTTATTTTAATAAATATCCAGGGCTTTTCCATGTATACAGTTTTCTAGGGTTATGTTGGAAAAGTGTGTTGCAAACAATAAGATTGTTTTCTTTACAGAACTGTATTAGCCGGTCTCCTCTGTCGTTTCTGTTTCCCATACCATATTGCCATACTATCTGCTTATATTTATTTTTTCCAACTTTTGCATTCATGTCTCCCATGACATTTAGGACCTCTGATGATTTTACAACTTTCAGTGTTTGTTGTAGGTCTTCATAGTATTCTTCTAGCTGTTCATCACTATAATCAGTTGTTGGTGCATATGTCTGAAGAATTACTATGTTGAATGGTCTTGCCTTAATTTTAAGAAGTATCATCCTATCTTTATGAGTCCAGAATCCACTATTTTTCTCTAAATCTCGTTTTACTAAAAATTCCTACTCCTCTCTCATGATGATGATTTCCTGAATTAATGAATACGTAATCTTCTCTCCTTATATAACTTGTATCTGTCCATCTTGTTTCGGATACGCCTAAGATATCTAAATTCATGTTTTCTGCCTCTGCAATAAGGTTATTAAACTTCCCTACTTGATATAAAGTGTGTACATTCCACGTACCGATTCTCAGACTTCTCCTTCTACTTTTCAGGTAGGTGTTGTCAGAATGCACCCTTTCAACAGAATTTGGGATGCATTTGTCATTATGCACTTCCTTATTCACTATAGGAGTTGTCTCTTCCCTGTGAATATTTACAACAGGCTCATCTCCAGGGGGCCAAGAATTACCCGAATCGCCTTTTTCTTGTTGTTGAATTACCATTGCTGTCTTTGGGATATTACATGGTGAGGTCCCAATCTCTTCCATGATGGCCAGCCATGTTCACTATCGTGTCCTGAACACGCCTCATGTGTGCCACACACTCTGCTGTTTCGCTTTTGAAGCCGTTGATCTATTTAGATTCATCTGCCTTCTCCAAAGTCCCAGTCTTTGTGTACTAGGGATGGACATTCCATTAATAGAATTTTACCCCTACTTCACAACACCAGCATACAAGTTAAAGTAGCATCTTTGAGAGTATGCATCTTTGGGAGCATGCATCTTTGGGAGCAAGCTTCTTTGAGAGCATGCATCTTTGGGAACATGCATCTTTGAGAGCATGCATCTTTGGGAGCATACATCTTTGAGAGCATGCATCTTTGGAAGCATACGTCTTTGAGAGCATACATCTTTGAGAGCATGCATCTTTGAGAGCATGCATCTTTGGGAACATGCATCTTTGAGAGCATGCTTCTATGGGAGCATGCATCTTTGAGAGCAAGCTTCTTTGAGAGCATGCATCTTTGGGAATATGCATCTTTGAGAGCATGCATCTTTGGGAGCATGCTTCTTTGAGAGCATGCATCTTTGGGAGCATGCTTCTTTGAGAGCATGCATCTTTGGGAGCATGCATCTTTGAGAGCATACATCTTTGAGAGCATGCATCTTCATGCATCTTTTCTGTCGCTACATATAGATGAGAGCAGCAGACCATTTTGCAATCACCACAGAAGAAATTTGGGATGTTTGAGCTCAAATGTTACAGATAAATTCTTAGAATATCGTTGACCAAGAAGAAGAAATTAACTGACATTCTACAAGACCTGAGCTTCCAAGAAAAATGGCTCATCTACAATGTCATGTCTTGAAAACTAAAATACTTTGGCCAGAGTTAGACGTGACAGAGGCTTGGACAGTGATGTACAGCATAGTTCCTGGAGGAAGAAGCTGGGTCAACCAGGATGGGCTTGGACACAGGACATTGCTGACACCTGGGGCCTGAGGGTGCTTGAGGTCGGAGAAATGGCCAGAGATTGAAAGGGTTTTTAGTAGCCGTGACGAGAGAAACATTTTGCAAAGGATCTGATATCTGATGATGTCTGGAATATTGGTGGCTTACAAAGATTATCTGATGATATCTAGAATATTGCTGGCTTACCAAGACTATCTTATGATGTCTAGAATATTGCAGGCTTACCAAGACTCTCAGATGATGTCTGGAATGGCTTACCAAGACTATCTGATGATTTCTGGAATATTGTTGGCTTACCAAGACTATCTGATGATTTCTGGAATATTGCTGGCTTACCAAGACTATCTGATGATTTCTGGAAAATTGCTGACTTACCAAGACTATCTGAGGATGTCTGGAATATTGCTGGCTTACCAAGACTATCTAATGATTTCTGGAATATTGCTGGCTTACCAAGACTATTTGATGATTTCTGGAAAATTGCTGACTTACCAAGACTACCTAGTGATGTCTGGAATATTGCTGGTTTACCAAGATCACCTGATGATGTCTAGAATATTCCTTGCTTACCAAGACTACCTGATGATGTCTGGAATATTCCTTGCTTACGAAGACTTACCTTATGCTGTCTGGAAGTTTGCTGGCTTATCAAGACTACCTGATGTTGTCTGGTATATTGCTGGCTTATCAAGACTACCTGATGATTTCTGGAATATTGCTGGCTTACCAAGACTACCTGATGCTGTCTGGAATATTGCTGGCTTATCAAGACTACCTGATGCTGTCTGGAATATTGCTGGCTTGCCAAGACTGTGATCCCTCAGATTTAATCCCACGTCAGGGTCAGGATTCTTTTGTGTTTTTGGTCAGCACACCTCTGTAGTCAAAGCACTTAAAACTAATTCTTTCAGAGGACTCACAACCAACCAACCAGCCTGCCGTATCATTTCTTTGTTTTGGTTTTTTATACATTACACCTTTCTGTGGAGAGGTTTATGGTGGATTTGTTAAACAAACAGTTTGTATTTTGTAATGTTTCTAAAGTAATGTAGTATTTGTGGTTCTTTTCAGTGGCAGTAAGATGTTAGCAGAAGATCGTGCAGCCTTTGTTCGGATAATCAAGAGTTTAGCAAACGGACCCTCTGACAATTCACAAAAGATTATTTCACAGGATCCAAGCATGGACCAAAATCTTGGAAAAGAGAAAGATAATGATATTTTATTTTCATCAGAAAAATATAATAGGTATGACCTGGATGTTAACTATTTCTTTATTGTCTGAGGATTTTTTTATGTTTTATGTAACTAGAATGTTAACTGAAAAGTTGTTTCTTATAGGTAATCTATCACTGTTAACTTACTAACTGACAGTTTCTTAACATATTTTATGACATGAATTCCTTTGACGGTTTTTTTTTGCACTTGTGTTGTTGTTTGTCCATCATTGGGGTTGAAAGTATGGAGCCGTGAGTTCTAAGATGGCTGATAACGCCTATTTTGGCTCAAAATGTTCTTTGACAATGCAGGCGCTTGACGTTCCAGGAGGCATTCCATTGGTGACAGGAAAGGTCTTAGACAGCTCACCATTTTCCTGTACTCTTGCCTGCATACCATCATGATGAAGTTGGATGAAGAATTTAGATGACAGACTGTTGACAGTTTGGTTGAGATGACAGACTGTTGACAGTTTGGTTGAGATGACAGACTGTTGACAGTTTGGTTGAGATGACAGACTGTTGACAGTTTGGTTGAGATGACAGACTGTTGACAGTGTGGTTGAAAAGACAAGACTCTTGACAGTTTTCAGATCCTGGAGATGTGTGAGTTTGATAAATATAAAGGCACCTTTGCAGTCTGAATTAGAATATGTGTTTCCTCAAGTTTCTGATCATGCCTTTCTACTGATGTTGTCATCATTCTGCCTTATTGGCCTCAGTTTGAGACTATCTTGGTCAGTTCTCCATGTGTCATCTTACTGACCTCAGTTTGAGACTATCTTGGTCAGTTCTCTGTGTATCATCTTACAGGCCGTAGACTGAGAATATCTAGATCAGTTCTCCATGTGTCATTTTACTTACCTCAGTTTGAGACTATCTTGGTCAGTTCTCCATGTATCATCTTACTGACCTCAGTTTGAGACTATCTTGGTCAGTTCTCCATGTGTCATCTTACTTACCTCAGTTTGAGACTATCTTGGTCAGTTCTCCATGTATCATCTTACTGACCTCAGTTTGAGACTATCTTGGTCAGTTCTCCATGTATCATCTTATAGGTCGTAGTCTGAGAATATCTAGATCAGTTCTACTTGTGTCATCTTACTGACCTCAGTTTGAGACTATCTTGGTCAATTCTTCATGTGTCATCTTACTGGCCTCAGTTTGAGACTATCTTGGTCAATTCTTCATGTGTCATCTTACTGGCCACAGTTTGAGACTATCTTGGTCAATTCTTCATGTGTCATCTTACTGACCTCAGTTTGAGACTATATTGGTCAGTTCTCATGTTTTATCTTACTGGCCGTAGTCTGAGGATATCTAGATCAGTTCTACTTGTGTCATCCTACTGGCTCTGTGGTTTCTGAGGATATCTTGATCAGTTCTCCGTGTGTCATCCTACCTGCTTACTGGCCTCAGTCTGAGGATATCTATATCTAGCTAACTAACCAACCAATCAGTCAACTAACCAACCAACCTACCAACCAACCAGTCAGCTAACCAACCAACCAACCAGTCAACTTACCAACCAACCAACCAGTCAACTAACCAACCAACCAGTCAACTAACCAGTCAACTAAACAACCAACCAGTCAACTAACCAACCAGTCAACGAA
This sequence comes from Cepaea hortensis, assembly GCA_963921405.1. Lineage (NCBI taxonomy): Eukaryota > Metazoa > Mollusca > Gastropoda > Stylommatophora > Helicidae > Cepaea > Cepaea hortensis. Next base: position 43,049,841 of record OY992884.1, on the reverse strand, counting down.
TCAGCCAACCAGTCAATTAACCAACTAACCAACCAGTCAACTAACCAATCAACCAACCAACCAATAAACTGACCAACCAACCAGACCAGTCAACCAAACAACCAACCAACCAGTCAACCAAATAACCAACCAACCAGTCAACCAACCAACCAACCAGTCAGCTAACAACCAACCAGTCAACGAATCAGCCAACCAGTCAATTAACCAACTAACCAACCAGTCAACTAACCAATCAACCAACCAACCAATAAATTGACCAACCAACCAGTCAACCAAACAACCAACCAACCAACCAGTCAACCAAATAACCAACCAAACAACCAACCAAACAACTAACCTAATAAATGATTGAGTACCACAGGGTACAGTAAGATACCCACCCACAATTATAATGTTGACTGAATACTAGGTATCTGTTGCTTGTACACTCTGATGACTTTAATCAAGAAGTTGCTGTCCCCAGCTCTGTAGTTAGTATGCAGGATCTGGAGTCCGCCCTTCACTACAGCCTGAGGCAGGAGGTGGCCATCAAGAAACATGTTGATGGTGACACGTTCGTGGCTCTGGAGACATTTCTGGACATTCTGGTTAAGGTATGTTTCCTCTTTTGTTTTGCTTTTAGTGGCGTACTAATGGTCTGGACTCACCTGCTGCATGCACTTATTCCTCCAGATGGGCGAGCTGCTCCTTTGGAGCAATTATTTATGTCGTTTATCTGGAATTCAGTGAATTGTCGAAGCATGCTATTAGGTATCTTAGAGACTTAGCCTGGCATTGATTCAAGAATCTGGTGATCGTCTGAGATGGCAAATCATGTCCGCCCACGCTTATTGGTATGGTACATGATAATGATGTTGATTGCTGCGTGGCTTCAAATGACGTGTAATTTGATTGTTAACACTTGAAGGACTTGGCAGTTTTGACATATTTATTGGAGGCATTTTTCTCTGGTTGAGTTTGCATGTACTGGTATAGACATAGATAGATACTGATGTAGTTATGCGGATATGTAACACTGGAATGATAAATAATGATGTAGATGATTAATAACGATGGAGTTGATATTATGTGGACATAATTATATCACTGGAGTTTATGGGAAGAATGCCCCGAATGCTGTGATGTCGGTTCCTAAATCAATCAATCAATTATATCACTGGAATGAATAAATAATGATGTAGATGGTATGTGGACATATTTATATCACTGGAATGATAAATAATGGTGTAGATGGTATGTGGACATTTATATCACTGGAATGATAAATAATGATGTAGATGATATGTGGACATATTTATATCACTGGAATGATAAATAATGATGTAGTTGATATGTGGACATATTTATATCACTAGAATGAATAAATCATGATGTAGATGGTATGTGGACATATTTATATCACTGGAATGATAAATAATGATGTAGATGGTATGTGGACATTTATATCACTGGAATGATAAATAATGATGTAGATGATATGTGAACATATTTATATCACTGGAATGATAAATATTGATGTAGTTGATATGTGGACATATTTATATCACTGGAATGATAAATAATGATGTAGTTGATATGTGGACATATTTATATCACTGGAATGATAAATAATGATGTAGTTGATATGTGGACATATTTATATCACTGGAATGATAAATAATGATGTAGATGATATGTGGACATATTTATATCACTGGAATGATAAATAATGATGTAGATGATATGTGGACATGTATATCACTGGAATGATTAATAACGATGGAGTTGATATTATGTGGACATAATTATATCACTGGAGCTTATGGGAATGCCCCGAATGCTGTGATGTAGGTTCCTAAATCAATCAATCAATCAATCAATTATATCACTGGAATGATAAATAATGATGTAGATGGTATGTGGACATATTTATATCACTGGAATGATAAATAATGGTGTAGATGGTATGTGGACATATTTATATCACTGGAATGATAAATTACGATGAGATGGCACGTGGATATATATATATATATATATATATATATATATATATATATATATATATATATATATATATATATATATATATACTAGCTGACCCGGCCCGGCTTCGCCCAGGCCCTGGAGGGGATCTATCTATCTATCAGTCTGTCTGTCTGCTTGTTTGTCTGTCTGTCTGTCTGGCTGACCCGGCCCGGCTTCACCCAGTCCCTGGTGGGGAGCATCTAATTTAATTCATATACGTAGTCATATAAGCTCTCCCGTTCCCGACTATCTGTTTGTCTGTCTGTCTGTCTGTCTGTCCCGGCTTCACCCAGTCCTTGGTGGGAGCATCTCATTTAATTCATATACGTAGTCATATAAGCTCTCCCGTTCCCAACTGTCTATCTGTCTATCTGTCTGACCCGGCCCGGCTTCACCCAGTCCCTGGTGGGGAGCATGTCATTTAATTCATATAAGTAGTCAAATAAGCTTCCGTTCCCGACTATCTGTCTGTCTGTCTATCTATCTGACCCGGCGTGGTTTCGCCCAGCTCCTGGTGCACAGTAACTTAAAAGAATGTCCTTCCAAACACCATTCATTATTTTTAATGAAAACTGTTTTTAATCACCGACATGACAGTTGATAAGTTCTTTAAGCAGAAAAAGATGGGTTACAATGTTATGCATTATGCATTATTTTTATGAAAACTTTGAAAATACTAGGAACAGCTCTGACTACCTAGTTTCCGAATGCCGCTCTTGTTCGGAACAGCTCTGACTAGGTAGTTTTCCGAATGTCCGCCGTGCCTGGAACAGCTCTGATGGGTACAGGGACAAGCACATGTCCGAAAACTCGCTTAGTGGAAACCAACCGCAGAGCTGACTGGTTTGTGCAGGAACGGCCCAGGGCGAGCGAAATGCCCAATATATTGAAGTGAGGAATTAAAACAGCCATGAGCAGGACGTGACGATTCCCTCGGTAAACCCAGCACCAGAGCGTTATGTGCCGGCTCTGCAATTATGGAAGCCACCCAGGATGGCGGAAAATGCTATGGACTGTCCCTGCCTTCACTTGAGGGATGACCGTGTAGTCTTCGACTGTTCCAACTAGACCAGCTGAGATGTGGACGGTACCACAAAAGTGAGAGTCTCCCAGGATTGCTAACCTGGTCAAAAATGCACGCTAAAAGTCGGATGTGTTGGCCTGAGGGTTTCGACCCGAGGGTGCCTAACCAGACACACCGCAATCACATCTGAAAAAATCACTCCGGATGAACGCAAAGAAGATATCATTATTTATTATAACTTATATGCCTGAAAATAACTATAGACAAAGAGTTTAACAATAGTGCAAGTAAGTCCATTAATATGACTATAAAGTATATAGAAATGTTATTAAAAGTTATGCCCCTTGAAATAACTTTTCTAGAGTGAAGTCCCCCTGCTATATAGAAATTATATAATGAAAAATGAAAAAGTAAATGTTATTAAATAAGTAGAAGATTTTACACTAAGAAACTATTATAGTCGGTTGCACAGGAATGAAAGGAAGACGTGTAGAAAATTTCATCTCAATCGGATGTACCGTTATCGAATGCATCCAATACACACAAACAAACAAAGTCACATACACTCTGTTTTATATATATCACTGGAATGATAGATACTGATGTACTTGCTATATGGGCATATATAAGTGGATTGACAGATACAGACGTAGTTGGTAATTTGACATATTTATCAGTGGATTGAAAGATTCTAATATAATTGACATGGGGACATATTTATATCATTGTATTGTTAGATACTGCTGTAGTTAAAATCCATGTATTGTTTTGGTATACAAGCATATAATTTCACATTTCAGTATTTCCCTGGCAGAGAGCCTATCCTTGGCTTCCTGATAAAAACGAGAAACATGTTGAGAAGTCTAAGTAACAAGAACATAACAGGAGAAGAGTGGATGAGTAAGCTTGACAGTCTGCAGGTCTGTGGAATTTGTTTAGAAAGTTATTAATTGTTATTGTCTCATCTTTTGGTTTGGTATATTCTAATGATAAGTTGATTTTCATTGCTGCTCTTCCTTGATAGATTTCTATTAGAAGCTGTTAAAGCCAATAGTCAGGTTTTAGTCAGATGAGACAGCTACCGTATGACAGTAGACAGTACTACCTGCTTTCTGTTAGCAGCACTGAATGTCACCAAACCTGACACCTCACACAACAGCTTCAAGCGGAGCAGAGCAGTTGGGAGGGTACAAGCCTTACCCTAGTGTGAGGAAATGCCACCTAAAGACTACATGTCAAGACAGGGCAGACCAGGCACTTAGCCTAGGTCGGCAACTGGTCTAGGATCAAATCTCTGACAGGTGGATAGTTAGGGCATTGCTTTGCTGATCTGGCAGCTTCTGCAGCTTGTCTTGTTCCAGGTGTATTGGTGTTACCTTTCCTTTGGAGTAAACTAGGCAGACCAAGAGAGTGATCATGCTGCTTGGGCAATACAAGGTCTCTACAATTCAGCTCAGGCTTTGTGCTATGGAGAGGTATATTTCAACCCTGGTTCCCGCCATAGGTTGTAGTTATTACACCTTTTATGAAGCACAATGTAACAAACTATCATCTGTCAAGATGGCCAGGTGCCAGTAATAGAATTGAAGCCATTATAAACATCTCAACTGGATTACTGCACAAATTATTTAATAGAATCTGGGACCTTGAAGAAATACCAGCAGACTGGAGAGAAGGATATCTGGGGAAGCTGCCAAAGAAAGAAGACCTACAGGCTTGTGGAGGTTCATCATCATCATCATCATCATCATCATCATCATCATCATCATCATCAAGTGCCCTGCCAGCTAGCGTAGGCGTTCATGGCTCTCCACAGATCCCGGTCTTTGGTTTTCTGGATTAACTCTGCTGCTGATATTCCTCCATGCCACTGTCTCAATCCATCCAGCATCATTTCTCTTCATCTGCCTCTACCTCTCTTCCCCTCGATCTTTCCAGTTGTCACAATGTTCTCCGATGCCTCTCTTCTCATCACATGACCAAAGAAAGATGTTTGTCTCTTTCTTATTGTTGTATATAATGTTCTAGTTTCATTAGCCTGTTTCAGGCAGTCGTTGTTAGTTACTCTGGCAGTCCAAGGAATTCGCAACATTCGTCTCAGGAACCACATCTCTGTTGCTTCTAATTTCTTCTTAATTTGTTCATTTACATTCCAAGATTCACTGCCCCACAGCAAAACTGGTTCTACATAGCATTTCAGCACTCTTTTTCTTACATTCAGTGATAGTGACTTATTGCATAAGATACTCTTCAAGATGAATAATGGTATTGTCATTCATCTCATCTCATCTCATCTCATCATGTTCCTCTTGTACCTTGCGGTGTCGAGGTGAAGTATAAACTTCGTGAGAGTGCCCGGTTATGGGCTTCGTATATCGACATTCCCATGGATTCTGTTATTCCCTCCGTCCAGCGTTTACGTGGTCGGCCTCTTCCTCTGTTTCCATCTGGTCTGTACGTCATTGCCTGTTGTGGCATGCTGTTGACTGGTAGCCTACTTGCATGGCCAAACCATTTGACTTGCTGCTTTCTAATAAAATCTAGAGCAGCTTTAACCCCCACTTTAGTCCTGATTTCTTCATTTCTGATCTTATCTCTTCTTGATACGTTGAGTATTCTTCTCAGGAACCTCATTTCTGTTGTTGTGATTTTTCTTTTCTCTTTTTCTGTCATTGTCCAGGTTTGGCATTGGTAGCACAGAGTTGGTAGGAAGATTGTGTTGTAAAGTGCTTTCTTAGTAGTTATTGATACATGTTTGTTCTTTAGTATTGGTGCCATTTGTCCAATGAGTTGATTTGCCTTATTGCACCTATTTTCGATCTCGTCTTCTGATCTGCCATTTGATGATATTATACTTCCTAGGTACTTGAAGCTCTTTACTTGTTTCAAGGGATGTTCGTTTAGGTGAATTGTTGCTGTTTGTTCTTCTTTAGTTATAGTCATTACCTCTGTTTTGCTTGTGCTAATTTTCATGTTATGTTCCCTACACATTTCGTTTAGACTATTCATGTGGTCTTGTAATTCAGCTTCTGATTTTGCTATTAGTGCTTGGTCGTCCGCAAACAGGAGTTCTCTAATGGTTAGATTTGCAGATGGTTCTTCTTCTGTGTTCTCGTCATGCGGTATTCTTGCTGTCTCTGCTTGGCTGGTTTCTTTACATATGTTGTCTATATATGTTATGAACAAGAGAGGGGACAGGACACAACCTTGTCGTACTCCAGATCTTATGGTGAAGGGTTCTGAGTGTCCTCCAGTTGCTCTCACTATGCATTCACTGTTGTCGTATAAACTTCTACATAGGTTTGTTAGATGTGTACTCACTCCATATTGTTTAAGGATTTCCCACAGCTTGTTTCTATCTACCCTATCAAATGCCTTTTCTTGGTCAACAAAGGCTAAGTAGAGTGTTTCATTGAATTCAATTGATTTTTCTATAAGTTGTCTAAGAGCAAAAATGGCGTCTGTGCATCCTTTGTTTTTCCTAAATCCAAGCTGCGTTTCGCTTAGCTGGGGTTCTAAAGTAGTTCGTAATCTTTTTTCAAGAATTTTGCAAAATATTTTCCCAGTATGACTCAACAGTGAAATGCCTCTGTATTGTGTGCAATCTCTTTTGCTGCCTTTGTTTTTCCAAATTGGGATAATTATGGCGTTTCCCCAGTCTCGTGGTGTCTGTTGTTCTACCCAAACATGGTTGAATAGTCTATGTAGCCAAGCTGTTCCTACTTCCCTTGCTGCTTTAATTAGTTCATTTGGTATTTCATCCTGTCCTGGTGATTTGTTCAATGGGGCTAATCTGATGGCTTCTATAATTTCTTCTTTTAGTATGTCTGGTTCTAGTTCCTCGGTGACATCTGTGTAGGTCTCTTGAATTCCTGTGACATCTGATGGGATGTTGAGAAGTTGTTCGAAATACTGCTTCCATCTTATTAGGATGTGTTTTTGTTCACTTATTGGTTCTCCATTTTCGCTGTTAATTATTTCAGTTGGGTCAAAGGGTACTCCTCTGGTTCGCATTGCACTTATCTTTTTGTAGAAGTTTCTGGTTGCCTCCTTGTAGTTTTTATTTAGGGTTTCTCCATACTCTTCCCAGTCTTTCTGTTTTTCCCTCTTTACTATTCTACTCACATGTCTTCTCGATATTCTGTATTCTATGAGATCACATTCCTGTTTGCTCTTCAACCACTTTTTATATTTTTCCTTTTTTTCTTTTACCGCTTTCTTTACTTCTGCGTTCCACCAACTTGTTATTTTCTTTATCCGTGTTTTGCATTTTTTCGTGGTTCCGCATGTTATTTTTGCAGTATTTAAAACGCTTGATTTGAACGTCTCCCATTCTTCTTCCACTGTTTTTCTTTCCGTAGGTAATTTTACAAAGAGTTCAGTTAGTTCTTTCTCATAATTTTCCCTTACTGCCTCGTCTTTAAGGTTTTTTAAGTTTACTGATTTATTGTCATTTCCTGGGAAAATTTGAAGCAGGATCATACTGGATAAATTTAGGGATGCCATTGACAAACAATTAAGGGATGACCCAAGGCTTCAATTAAGGCTTCCGACCCAATAGATCTTGTACTGACCAGATAGCCACATTATAAATAATAATGGAATTGGCATTGAATTGTCTTTCACGTTGCTCTCAGAATAAATAAGATAATTCATACAACAATCACCAAAGCGATTGAGATGAATTAATGGGAATTCATGGTCAGTCACCAAAGTGATTGAGATGAATTAATGGGAATTCATGGTCAATCACCAAAGTGATTGAGATTAATTAATGGGAATTCCCTGAACAATCACCAAAATGAATGAGACGAATTAATGAGAATTCCTGGAACAGTCACCAAAGCTATTGAGATTAATTAATGGGAATTCCTGGAACAATCACCAAAGCGAATGAGATGGATTAATGGGAATTCCTGGAACAATCACCAAAATGAATGAGATGGATTAATGAGAATTCCTGGAACAATCACCAAAGTGAATGAGATGAATTAATGGGAATTCCTGGAACAATCACCAAAATGAATGAGATGAATTAATGGGAATTCCTGGAACAATCACCAAAGCGAATGAGATGAATTAATGGGTATTCAGGCAACAATCATCACAGAGTATGAGATAAATAACAGTGTTCATTGCACAGCTGTGTTAATATCCTATTGATAATGAATGCTGTTAGTTTGTTTTATTTTGAAAATGTCAGAGTTCTCTTATTAATTGTTCATACCCTGCCTTTCTATGGCAAACGCCACAAAAAAAGGATAAGAACAGAAGAAGTAATAAAAGAAATCATGTTCAGCAGTGCAGTGAGAGAGACAAACAATGTTTTTTGGTCATGTGATGAGAATGGAAGCCTGGGAAAAATTGAGACGATTGGAAAGATCAGCCGTAGCAGAGGCAGAACACGAGAAATTATACTGGATGGCCAAAGGTGGTAGCATGAAAGAACACCAAAGAACAAAATCTGTAGAGATGTATGAACACCTAAACCTGTTGGCATGGCATATGATGATGTTAATGTTGATGATGATGATAATGTTGATGATGATGATGATAATGATGTTGATGAGTACAGTGAAGATTTGCACATGTAAAATCTATTTCATTGTTGTCATTTCATAGGACAGAGACAACTACCTCCCTGCAGTTATCCAGTGGGAGTTCTGCCGGGGAAGCTCTCCACGTTTCCGAGGCTACCCTTGCAGCATGTGGGTCTTGTTTCACACGCTGACGGTGTCTGCCTACAGTCAGAACACAGGAACCAGTGAGTGCTTCATTTTTACAACCTTGATTTGAGCTTTTTACCTTAAAACTTAAAAAAAAGGGAAAAGAAAAATCACAACAGAATTGAGATTCCTGAGAAGAATATTCATTGTATCAAGAAGAGAGAAAATCAGAAATGAAGAAATCTGGACTGTCAATGTCTTACGTCGCTTGTTAGTCTATGACTTGACATGAACATGACTTGTGTACAAAACAACAGTCAACTGTATCAAATAGGTTCAAAATACATTTAATATCGTAAATATCATAATAGATATATTATCACACGTATCATCGCACAGCACTGCACTCGTCCGCACAACTAAGCATATCTCCGCTCACAACGCAGTCGGATCAAATATAATGCAGCACCCGCAAACACTAAATCGGCAATATCAGTCACACTTGCAAGCACAACTCTCAGACACATCCATTTCATCCGAAGCCCAGTCTCGTCTGCCCAAAGCTGTCGCGCAAGGTTCCCTATCATGTGGTATTTACTCACGTGTTGCCTGAGGCCCTCGTCAGTATTGCGTCGCAGCACTGTACCATGTCCTGTCGGTAAACTAGAGGTCAGTCCGTCTGTTGACGACTGCTATGTCATGTAGTCCAGTCCACGGTTATACTTGTCCTGTCTTGTTCAAGGGCATGTTGTCCTGTCTGCTGTCCCCAATGCCCTGTCTCCTGTTCCCATGTCCTGTCTCTAGGCTCTGTCCTCCATATCAGGTCCCTTAGGACTCTGACAAGGACTAAAGTTGGGATTATAGCAGCACTAGATTTTATCAGAAAACAGCAGGTTCAATGGTTTGGCCATATAACTAGATTACCAACTAACAGTATACCTCAACAAGCAATGATGTACAGACCAGACAGAAGCAGAGGAAGAGTCCAGCCATGTAAACAATGGATAGAGGGAATTACAGAGACCATAGCCATGAGTCTCAACTGGTTTGCCCTCGACCATGGTGTTTGTGTCAAATCAAGGAGAGACCTTACTCTCCTGGACCTGGTCGAAAGTGTGCTTCTAGCACTAGGCAAACTGCCCTTTCAACCGTGATATAGGTGTAAGCTTTATTCATGTTCATTGGTCCATGACAATGGGTAATATAACAAACAACAGTTTTTTATTTAATCTGTTCACTAGCTTTGAACTCAAGCGTAGTCCATACACCCAAAGTATTTCAGGATCCTCGCCGGTGCTACGGAGTTCGTGCACTGAGCTGAGTTTCTCCAGACTCTTGGAGAAGATTGGAGCACTTATGGGTTACACCCGTGTGCCGTGATGTTGATCCATCAACTAAACTGAACTAAACCATACACAGGCTACTACTTCTAGTGTGTTGGACTGATTGTTGTTTGCGTGTGGATTAGCTTTCCAATATTACCAGTGTCCCTAACCGTCAAGTGAACCCACTCCGACTTCTGAGGTACTTGTAATTTACATCCCCAAGTCAAGGACAAGAAGCCAACAGTTTAGTCCAACTGACTGGTTTAGGGATTGAACCCGCTACCTCAGCATCAGCACACTGATTATGTTAGTCTCTGCCAAAGAACAGTGAACAGATAGACTGAAAATGCAGCATTTCAATATCAGAATCAAGACAGAGTTTTCTAGAGATGCACCAGAAGCCAAGGCACAAATGATAGCCCTAAATAGAAGCATCACTGGCACCTTGCTGTCTTGACAGACAATAGTTTTTCACATTGTGCTTAAAAAAAGTTTACATTCAGCAGATTGCCATTGCTTTCTGAATAACCGGCACTCACACCAGGGATTGAGTTACACCCTTCCATAGCACAAAGCCTGGGGTGAATTGTAGAGACCATGAGTTGTGCATGCAGCATGATCCCTCTCTCGGCCTGCCTTGTTTACTCCAGAGGACAGATAACATTAATATATCTGGAACATGACCAGCTGCAGAAGCTGTGGGATCAGAAAAGCAGTACTCTAACTATCAGCCTGTTGGAGCTTCGATCCTAGACCAGTTGCTTACCAAGGCTTAGAGCCTGGTCTGCCCTGCCATGACATTTAGTCTTTGGTTGCATTTCCTCACACCATGACAATTCTTGTACCCTCCCATTTGTACAGTTGGTACAATGTGGTGTGTCAGGTTTGGTAAGCGCCACCCAACATTCGGTACTAACAGAAATCAGGTAGTACCGTCTACTGTCATACGCTAGCTCAGTCACATCTGACTAAGACCTGACTCAAAAAGAGAAGCATAGTTGTAGAAATTTGAGTAATATACTTTCAAGGTTAGTGTGACAGAGAGTTTTATCACGAGGTGGCATACCATAATCGCCCACACTTACGGGCATGACACGTGGATGATGATAATATTTTTTTTAATGCAGCATGAAATCCATCCATCCATCATGTGCCATGCCGGTAAGTGTGGGCGGTCATGTTCTGCCATCTCACTCGATCACCAGAGTCGTGGGTCAGCTCAGTGTTTCTGTCTCGACCATGCCATGAGGCCAAGCCATCCAGGTATTTGCTTCTAGGTCTTCCTCTTGGTCTGTTCCCTTCGATCTTACCAGTTGTCACCAAGTTCTCCAATTCATTTCTTCTCATAACATGCCCAAAAATTTTTGACTGTCTGTGTCTAATATCTCTAATCAGTCTACGATCTTCATTTATTTCTTGAAGCACTTGTTCATTGGAAATGAAATCACAATCACTTATTTGATCTGCCTGGAACTTACTTAGCTACCATAATTAGCTGGCCATGCCAGACTACATGCGGGTGACAAAGAATAAAATAAAGCGTAATCGCCAAATAGCCATCAATCAAAAAAATATGTTGACAAACTACAGCTGAGAATATCAACACATTTCTATTAAATCTGTTATAGTGTATTGTTTATTTTCGTGGTTTAGCACTTTTCAATCTATGTGCCTTGGAGCCCTAGAGTGTCATGAGTGATGGAGGGTGTACAGTGGCTGTGTCCTGATTTCTTTGTGTGTTTAGCTTTAAACTACAAATTATTTACCTGATTAGCCTTCTTTGTTATTATAGTGTAAGTTTTCAAAATGATTTGTTGTATATAATTTTCTTGTGTATGTAATTGATTCATAGATTGTCCAGTTGTAGTTTTTAAAAAATTACATTTAAAAATTGTAGTTTTTAAGAGCATTTCCAAAGCTGGACTGAATTTTGCGCATGGATTAGCTTTCCCTATTAACAGTGTCCCTCGCCATCAGGCAAACCCACTCCGACTTCAGAGGTACTTGTAATTAACATCCCCAAGTCAAGGACGATAGGTCAACATTTTAGTTCAACTGTCCGGTGTAGGGGTTGAACCTCTTACCTCGACATCAGCACACCAGATGTTTAAGAACATGTGTTCTTATCCATTCGGCCATGCTGACCTACAGATGAGGGTTTGATGCCTGTGTTCATCACCTGCTAAGTCAGGAAAAAATTGGCCACCTAGTCCTCTGTGTATCCACGCCTACAAAGTGTGATTGTTCTACACAATCACTGATCCATCGAAGGATCCTGCTTCCGGACTAGTTTAGTTGATTCATGGTTTCTTTATTTTATTTTTACGATCTCCATTGTTAGTAGTCACCAGTGTTTGTTGTTTGTTTTATTTCAGGGCATGGAAACCCCCAGGAAGTTCTTCTGGCTATACGTGGCTACATGAAATACTTCTTCGGCTGCCAAGAATGTTCTAAGAATTTCCTGTCCATGGCTCAGTCGATTGAGGGAGAGGTACATGACCACAAGAACTCGGTTGTCTGGCTGTGGAGTGCTCACAATAAAGCCAACAAACGTCTGCATGGAGATATATCCGAGGATCCAGAACATCAGAAAATTGAGTTCCCTTCCGATAAAATGTGCCCACAGTGTCGCATCATAGCCTCAGTAGATAAAGACACAAAAGTGTCTTGGGACATGGAGAAAGTTCTGGAATTCTTGGTTAACTTTTACTCTGAGAAAAATATTGCTTCACAAAAAGTCCATGGTTTTGATCAAGCTTCAGCTAAACATGGCGAGAACTTGATGGAAAAGAGAGAAGTTGATTGGTGGGAGAGCCAACTGCAGGAGCAAGATCTCAAACAAATCCGGCAGTTGCGGGAAAAGAAACGGAAGACAATTAGAGAAATAAACCAGAAAGTTTCAGAGAGGGAGGATCCCTATTATTCAGAAATGACAAAACAAGAGGCAAGTCCTGTTTTCAGTCTGTGGGGCCTGACACAAATAGATTTCAGTTTATGTTTAATATTTTATTTGTTGAGCACTGTGATTATACTGTCAATGTACCATCATTTTATCGTAAGGCGACGAATGATGAATTGTAAGAATATATTGTCTTAGCTGCGTTAATGGTGAAAGCGGATGTTACCCACAGCAAAAATCTGAGAAAAAGATAACCAAAGTTTAAAAAAAATGTTATTTACTCATGTAAGGCCACACTTTGTTGTCTAATTTTAGCACAAAATATCATGGTACTGCCCATGTGTTATCTAGGCACATAAGGGGAAAATCGTGAGCATTTACTCAGTAGCCTATGATGAAGTTGTAAAAGTTACATATCCTATACATAATGTTGCAGTCAACCCCAACATTTTTGGGCTGTTTTATGATTTCTTGGCAAGATCATGTTTCAGTAGTTTGCCATTGTTTTCTGAACAACCGGCACTTATACCATTGTATGAAAATCAAGGCAAGGTGGTCTACTGCCAGATCACCCGAAGCTGTGTTTTGAATGTGGTATGTGGCATTAAGAATTGCCCCTTCGGATTGTATGGGGTGAGTGTTATGTTATGTTGCACTGTGGGTGTTGTGGCATTAAGAATTGCCTCTTCGGATTGTATGGGGTGAGTGTTATGTTATGTTGCACTGTGGGTGTTGCCTTATGTGCTCAGTCCTCCAATGCAGCAGCCTTCCTAAAGTTGTAAGAAGTGACCAAAGAGGGTTAACGTGAGACTGGTTACCTCATCCTACAGAAAACTTAGATGCAAAATCCGGCCAATCATGAGCAAGTTTACAAAGAACATGACCTGAGTTGGTTGAAGGTTCCCCTGCTCCATTGGGCGGGGAAAGGCAGACGAAGAAGGTAACATGGTACGGATATTACGTGAATGTTTATGTTTAGAATTGTAATTATGCTGCGGCATTTATGGGGGGCACAGTGTAAACATAGGGTTAATATGTGGACAGGCCTAAGGTTCATACCGGAATACGATCAGTGTTGCCATTAGTGGGTTGTGCTCAATCTTCAAACCTCAAATCCCGAAACAAACCAAATAAATCAATAGGGTTAATAGTTTAACTCTTGCTGTACCAAAGAGCACACTATGTATTAATTCTTCATGTGTAACAATCAACAGGTTATATGTGATTGTACTTCTTACATTTGGTCACAGCATACCTAAAATATCTGGCAAGAATTTCATGTGTGTGTGTATTTAGTTCCTGCCAGAGTTATAAACTGGTAATGCTGTGTTTATAATTATTGCCTTCTGGAATTAAATGAATTAAAACAGCAACAATAAATTTGTTTAAGCAAGTGCAGCTACAAAATCGTGGTTCTTCTAGGTGTTATTTTAACAGCAAACTCAACTTTTTACGATGGCTTTTATTATCAGCTGTGGCATTTCATAAGTGCCGTAGGGTGGTTCATTGTTTAATTGTTTTAATGAATGCCAAAAAGTTTGGTACAGGCTTTATACTAAGTTAGGTGCATGTCCTTGACTGGACGCCGCAATAAACCACAGCATTTTTTGGCTGTTGGTGATATACTAGGCAGTTTCAATGTCCCGTAGTTTGTCAGTGCTTTCTGAGCGACCAACACTCATACCATCAAAATCAACACAAGACATGTCTGTTTCCTATTCGTCTGTGCTGATTTTGAACCTTCAACTCGGTATGTCGGGGAAATTGTGAAATGTGTTTACTACCCATACGTCGAATTACCATGTGACTTGATACCAATAATTGAAAATACCCGGTTGCATCTCCTGATACAGCAGCATGCAGTGATGGCCTTTACCTGAGTAAATACGGTAATAATCTTTGTGGGCATACAACAGATCATATGACTTTATGATAAAGCCTTCATCACTAATTGGTAGTCAAGACTAACAACAAATGTAAGCAAATGCAACATTAAGATTCACATGAAATTGACAACAAGTAAACAAATAGACACAGACAGTGTGGTCAACAGAAGAAAGTATTTTACATAGGAAGTAAATGAGGACATAATGTTAAAAATTTGAAATAAACAAAACAATTAAAAGAGCAAAAGAAAGCTGTATATTAGAGACAAGAAGAAGCCACTGCTTATCTGTGATAATTTGGATGATTTTTCAATCAATTTCGTATGCGCTCTTACAGATACTAGTGGTTTTTCTTTATTCGTTGTGTTGCGTAGAGTTATTTTGTTGATCAGTTTGTAGCTATAATGTTCAGCTGCCTTATATCCTAAATTGTTGATCCTTTAAATCATTCACCTGTCATTTTCATTGCTAAAATTTCCTGGATCCTTCTGATCTGTATCATCTCTCCTCTATTTATCCCCCATTTGAGTATTGGCTCAAACAACTCATGCCAAGCCGACGTAGCTGTTATCTTTTTCAGCCCCCTTCATGTCCTCCATATAATTGCACAGAGTTTGTGTAAATGATGTATGTATGTATGTAGATACAAATATATGTGTTTATTTATGTGTGTATGTATGTCTGCCAGTCTCATTCATTTGACAATGTTTTTTTTTCCTAAGTGAATGTAACATGCATAATAGATAATTGATGTACAAAACATGAGTGATTGGAAGGGTTGAATGTAAGATGGGCCTGTGTGCCCAGTTTGTGACTCTGTGAAAAGTTTGTTCGTTCCTCCCCAGATTATTCATATCTGTCTCTAATTCTCTCTCTTCTCCTTGTGTTTTCAAGTCTCCCTCTGTTTCATTGGCCCCGTGGGTTATAGACAAGGCACTTTCTAGTTACACTGTTATTATTAGGTTTTCTGGAGTCTCTGTGGCAAAGTGGTCATGCCGTCTGCTTCAGGCTCTGAAGGTTGTGGGTTCGATTCTGGGTTGCGTCCTTCGGTTCACGAGTGCATTTTTTGTCCGGAGACTCCTGGGGGTTAGCGCTGGAGCAACAGAGTTTATGCTTTGTGCGACGCTTTCGGCAGTTTGCTGCGGAAAGAGACTGAGTCATGTGGGATAAAACCTGGTGCAATGAAGTCGACCCTCTTGACTTTTAAGTGACTTTTTAAAAATTAGGTTTTCTGATTATGTGTCCTGTCCAGTGCCAAAGTCAATTCCTCGTCTGTTGCTCCGCTGGAATTTGTTTAGTTCTCTCCAGGAGTTCCATTGGTGATTCTAGCATACCATGTCAATTTACTCTTCAGTTAGTGGATGTTTGCACTTTATTAACAGTTCTTCTTCATATCTCTGATCCATACATTCACTCATTCATTCAGTAGCATGTCCTTTGTAGAATCTTGCTCCCATAACAACCTTCCGGAAAATTTCTCGATCACAAGCAAGATGTCCCGCGTCTGATACACCCATCTGTAGATCATCCACCACATCCTGCACCCATCTTCTCTTTGGCCTTCCTCTTCCTCTCTTCCCAGGCATGTACCCCTCCATTATTGTTCTCTCCAAACTTTGTGATGTTTCAAGTGACCAAAATATTTCAATTTTCTTAGTTTTATTGTCTTCAACCTTCTTTAATATTCAGCTCTTGAAGTATGGATGCATCTGTTCTTTTCTTTATCCAAGATATTCTTAGAACTCGTCTACAACATTTATATTCAAAGGCGTTTATGCGCTGTTCAGCTTGTTTAGTAAGTGTCCAGGTCTCACAGGCGTATGTTGCAATTGGAAAGATCCATGCTCTTAAAAATCTAATTTTTGTAGTTCTATCTGTCCCACTCCACAATTTATTCAGTTGTTTTAGTCTTAAAGAGCCATACAGTAGTTCTAATTTAACGTAAGAGTTAAGTATTCTAAGTTTGGTGTTAAGTTTAACTTTCTGTGACTTCAACACATGTCCTGGTACAGGGTGTATTTTATCATGACTGTGTAGCATTTGAAAATATTGCTGGTCCAAGTTTTGTATTTACCTATTATGTTGCATGAACTCCACACAGGGTGAATACAAAACTGGACTGGCAATATTTTCAAACACTGCACAGTCATTAAAAATTCACCCTATACTATGAAAGCTCCTCTTGCCATTTCAAAATCATTTTAATAACTTATTTTAATTTTAATAAAAATATTTTAATAATAATTTATTTTAATAAATCTGTTTGATCTTTGTGTACATTATTGCCTAAGCCCCACAAGGCTTGACGGCAGAAGTGGAAGATGATGATGATGATGATGATGATTACATAAGCAGGTGTATGATTCCACCTGATCTTTTACATACATTGCTGTAATTTTTAATTTTTGCTTGTTTGCCTGGCTGCATATTTTTTTTTTCCCTTTTACATTTGTTCGCTTTGAGCTCCATATACATGCTACATGCGTCTAGTACACTGGACTGATTTTTGCTTGTGAATTAGCTTGCCCTATTACCAGTGTCCCTTGCCATCAGGCTAACCGACTCCGACTTCTGAGGTTTCCAAGTTAAGGACAAGAAGTCAACATTTTAGTCCAATTAACCGGTGTAGGGGTTGAACACAGTACCTCAACAACTGTACACCGGAAGTTTAATAGCAAAATGATCCTACCCATTTGGCCATGCTTACCACTGCTGGCTGCAGATGAAAGGCTGAGCTGAAACCTTGGTTGGGGTTTTATCTTGTTTATTTTGAGATTCCTGTTTCGTAATGGGTGTGTTTATGTTCATTACTGTGTTTGTAATGTAGCTGTGTTGTCCCTCGGTCCCCTTGTGTATGTTCATTACTGTGTTAGTAGTGTAGCTGTGTTGTCCCTCGGTCCCCTTGTGTATGTTCATTACTATGTTCATAGTGTAGCTGTGTTGTCCCTCAGTCCCCTTGTGTATGTTCATTACTGTGTTCATAGTGTAGCTGTGTTGTCCCTCAGTCCCCTTGTGTATGTTCATTACTGTGTTCATAGTGTAGCTGTTGTCCCTCAGTCCCCTTGTGTATGTTCATTACTGTGTTAGTAGTGTAGCTGTGTTGTCCCTCTTTTCTCTTGTGTATGTTCATTACTGTGTCCATAGTGTAGCTGTGTTGTCCCTCAGTCCCCTTGTGTATGTTCATTACTGTGTTCATAGTGTAGCAGTGTTGTCTCTCAGTCCCCTTGTGTATGTTCATTACTGTGTCCATAGTGTAGCAGTGTTGTCCCTCAGTCCCCTTGTGTATGTTCATTACTGTGTCCATAGTGTAGCAGTGTTGTCCCTCAGTCCCCTTGTGTATGCTCATTACTGTGTTCATAGTGTAGCTGTGTTGTCCCTCAGTCCCCTTGTGTATGTTCATTACTGTGTTCATAGTGTAGCTGTGTTGTCCCTCAGTCCCCTTGTGTATGTTCATTACTGTGTCCATAGTGTAGCTGTGTTGTCCCTCAGTCCCCTTGTGTATGTTCATTACTGTGTCCATAGTGTAGCTGTGTTGTCCCTCAGTCCCCTTGTGTATGTTCATTACTGTGTCCATAGTGTAGCTGTGTTGTCCCTCAGTCCCCTTGTGTATGTTCATTACTGTGTTCATAGTGTAGCTGTTGTCCCTCAGTCCCCTTGTGTATGTTCATTACTGTGTTCATAGTGTAGCTGTGTTGTCCCTCAGTCCCCTTGTGTATGTTCATTACTGTGTCCATAGTGTAGCTGTGTTGTCCCTCAGTCCCCTTGTGTATGTTCATTACTGTGTTCATAGTGTAGCAGTGTTGTCCCTCAGTCCCCTTGTGTATGTTCATTACTGTGTCCATAGTGTAGCAGTGTTGTCCCTCAGTCCCCTTGTGTATGTTCATTACTGTGTCCATAGTGTAGCAGTGTTGTCCCTCAGTCCCCTTGTGTATGCTCATTACTGTGTTCATAGTGTAGCTGTGTTGTCCCTCAGTCCCCTTGTGTATGTTCATTACTGTGTTCATAGTGTAGCTGTGTTGTCCCTCAGTCCCCTTGTGTATGTTCATTACTGTGTCCATAGTGTAGCTGTGTTGTCCCTCAGTCCCCTTGTGTATGTTCATTACTGTGTTCATAGTGTAGCTGTGTTGTCCCTCAGTCCCCTTGTGTATGTTCATTACTGTGTTCATAGTGTAGCTGTGTTGTCCCTCAGTCCCCTTGTGTATGTTCATTACTGTGTCCATAGTGTAGCTGTGTTGTCCCTCATTTCTCTTGTGTATGTTCATTACTGTGTTCATAGTGTAGCAGTGTTGTCCCTCATTCCCCTTGTGTGGTCTGTCATATGATCCAGTTGCCTTCTGTGTCCCATACTCTAAACAAACTGTTTGTGTTTTTACTGAAGTACACTCAGATATGACCTGGCTTGCTCTCTCATATGATAATTAAGTTTCTGTGGCAGTGCAGAAGAATGGATAGATCATCACGGCTTGGAGGTAATGGTGCTGCAGGGAGTGATCAGAGGATCTGGCCGACACTCAAAACCCTTAGGAAAGTCTGAACGGACACATAATCAGACTGCTACTGGTACCATTAGTTTTGGGACTCTTCGCTGGCTGTTGCAGATGAGGATGAAGCACGTATAGGAATGTCATGAGTGCTGTTATGTCAGTTCTTAACTCATCTCAGCACAATTCAGTTTCTGATAGGGGTAAACTCCCTGTACACCTCTTTGTGTGTTGACTGAAACACATTCAGACTTGTATTACAGTGGTTTTGTAATTCACTTTCCAAGTTTCATTTTCTGTACATGGTTTTCTTTGTAAAGGGCGACCTTCATTGCACTGTAAGTGCTCCAATCTCCTTTCAAAGACCATACAAGGAAGAAGCCACATGAAATCTGTAGCATTAACATGATTCTGTGTTTTACTGAAACACATTCTGATAGGGGGAGCAGCAGTGGCACAGTGGCTAGCTGCATTGTCTGCCGGTCCAGTAGTCAAAGGTTTGAATCCCCACTGAGGCAGATTTTGAAAATGTACAGGTTACCTGTACCTGAAATGAGTGCCAGGAAATGACCTGGAAGTAAAAGTAGCCAGTAGCTATTGACTGCATCCCCCATCGAGTGCCGATTGGTCCATGAAAATAAGGCAGTAGCACCATATACTCTATATCAGTGGTTCTCAACCTTTTTTGGCCCATGCACCCTTTCACCACATGTCAGAATGTCATTCCCCCCTTTCCAGTGAATGAAAGACGAAGAATTTCCCCCCTTTTCAAAATTGTCAGCCTCAAAAGATACATTTTTTTATATTCACAATATTTTATTAACACACCAAATGAATCATATTACAATAAACAAGCAGTTAAAATTCAAAGAATTGTCACTTAATACACGACACCAGAATACCAGAAAATTGTGCTTCATCAAGCAAAACGCTCAATAAAAAACCAGGATATTGTGCCTGAAGCCATTTTGAGTCTGCCAATTTGTGGTCTTAATTCCTCCCCTGGAAACCTAAAAATTCCTGGGGGGATCCCCCTCCGGTTGAGAACGACTTCTCTATACACTTTAAAGCATGTAAAAGGGTTGTTTACTGTTTGTTGATTGACATTCTGTATTACTGTCTGTATTACTGTCTGGTGTGATAATTAAGCTTCTGGCAGGACTTAACTTTCTGCCTGTCTGACTTCCTTATTTTTATAATTCACTGATTTAAATGATGATTCATTCTGAATATGTTATAATTGTTATTTTATATATATATATATATATATATATATATATATATATATATATATATATATATATATATATATATATATATATATATTCTCAATCTTATTAAACATAATGCAGTATAATTAATCTTTATTACCCTGTCCTTCTCAGTCTGTTATTATGTTTTCTCCCATTGATTATTTCCTTTCCAAGAAAACAAAAGGATTCATGGTGTCTTCCTCTGGCATGACCACATTACGCATAGAGTGCCGATTGATCTATTTGGAAAATATTGGCCTCATAACGTATACACAGTACTATACGTTTTTGTTTTCACTGTATCTTTATAAAGTTTGTACTTTATGTTTGAAGTCGCTGATTTATAAGTTACTGTGCTGTAACACTGTACATAAGTCATGAATTCAACATAAAGTGGGCAGCCTGCCTGACTGACCAAGTCAGAACAATAGCTATATAATTCATCTCTTGCAGAAAATAACACGGCAGCAAAATTGGAAATTGATTACCATATTTCAGGATTATATAAATTATTGTATCAAAAGTCTCAAGTGACAGCCTCTGTTACTATATTTATCTGCTATTTAATTACATGTGACCACTTTCTTCCATTTTATTTTGTTTTTATGATTTTATCTTCGGTTGTGTCATTACCGCAGTTACTGCTGACATGTTGCAGATGTCAGAAGTTCGTAATCTTGATATTATGGTAAATATAGCTTGCGCATGTTTCCCATCACAATTTGGAAACAGTGACTTCTGCTGTTAGTCGTCTTTTTTTTCTTTTTTTTAAATTCGCATATCCTTTACAGGACATCGCTGTCAACAGCAGCATCTTTCAGCTGTCTGTTGATTTCTTGGCAAGATTACGCTCAGTAGTTTGCCATTGCTTTCTGAGCGGCTGGCTCAGTTACCCCGCAAGTCACCAGCGGGGGTCGAACCGCCTCCAGCTCTCACCCGCTATGAGACTGCGTGATAAACAGGATTACGGAGAAAGTGTTGTAACCCCTCGGAGACCCCTTGAGAAAGATTAAATGTGTTAACTGGGCTTAAGTGTTTAGATATGTATGGTGGGTCACTCTTGGCTATAGTGTTGGGTTATCTGCCCCTGCTGTTGAACTTTACATATCTTCATTGTATAATATGTTGGCTTTAGAGTGTTGGGTTATTCACTTCTGCTGTTTGCACTCTAAAAATCTGTATTATATAAGGGTTAACTTCTTTTGTACTCCAGAGATTTTGTATAAATGTTGACTTTAGAGAGAGTGGAGTGTTATCTGCTCCTGCTGTTAGCTGTTGACAGTTGTTGAATTGAGGCCAGAGCTAGTTAGATTGTACACCAATGTGGCCTTGACATCAGTATGAGCAAATGTTCTCAAAGAAGTTTGTCCATGTTTTCCAGAAATAGTAAAAGTAAGTGTGATGTAGAGATAGTGAGTTTATCTTAATAAAGTTTAGCCTGGAAAGCTGTCGCATGAGCAGGTGTTCGCCTACAGGAACTTGTGTGGATCTGACATCATAAATTGTTCAGTAAGTTGCACTGCACTGTTTCCTCAATCCTGTGGCTCAGGACATTTGACTTTGACATGCTGGGATTGCTTTACCTGGCCTTTGACTGTCAGTAGTCTACCTACAAGGCAACAAGTTTATGTCTCTTTGTCTGGTTCCTATCCTTTGGCATGTCTGACATGGGAGACCATAACAATAGCTGTGCTACTGTCAGCAAAGCTTTTGTCAGTCGGGAAGACAAAGAAAAAGGAGGAGGAAGGGGAGAAAAAGGAGAGAGAGAGGAAGATAAGAAGGAAGTGAGGATGAGAAAGTGGTATAAGAAGATAAATAAAATGAAGAAAAAGAAGGAGGAAGAGAGGAAAAGGAGAGGATGAGAAACAGGAATAAGAAAACAAGGAAAATGATGCAGGAAGGAAAGGAAAAGATGAGGAAGAGAAATAAGAAGACACAGAAGATGAAGGAAAAAAGGTGGAAGAGGAAGAAGAAGAGGAGGGCGAGATGAAAGAGGAAGAATAATAAAAAGAGGAGGAGGAGAAGAAGAAGACACATCATTGAAACATGCAAAATCCTCTGACACTTCAAGGTGTAGACCCAGCAGACATGGGTATGGGTCTGTTGTCTCAGCCATTCAGGGGTGTGTAGAAATATGGAGTGAGCTAATATGCAGACTTTGACATCATCTATCATTGGGACATTGAAGATAAACTGTGAGCAGTAGATGCTAGCTCGATGCATATCAACATATCTCTTGGCAATTTGTCTCGATTACTGCTGCTGTAGTTGAGGACCTAGACAGGCCGAGAGAGGGATCATGCTTCTGGAGCAACACATGGTCTCTACAATTCAGCCCAGGATTTGTGCTATGGATAAGTTATTATGCCTTATTTGAAGCACAATGTAACTAACTATCGTCTGTCAAGACAGCAAGATGCTAGTAGTAGTAGTAGTTGAGAATTAAGTATTGAACGGGTAAAATAACTTCAGGGAGAGATGGCTCCAATGTGTAGCTATTCATTATACAACTGGAGAATCAGCATACATACCCTTCAGTTTCTGCTGGAAGAGGCTGAGAATTTATGGTCTTGTCACAAGTTCAGTGATGCTAATTCTTAATCATAATGAAGCTTAAACTATTGCACATTTTTAAGCTTTATGTTCGGCAGTTCCTGGAGGACACTTTCAGGAGTGAATTATCCACAGTGTGCAAATAGTGTGTCAGCATAATTACACAGACTGAACTGAATTGCATTTCACAAGACCAACCACAATACATATCTGTTACTTTGCTTTGTTTATATTTTATGCCTTATATTGTTTTGTTAAAACTATATTTGATTTTATAATGACATCAATATGTATTTTTCATGGGACTTGTTTATTAATTGTCTGTCGGAGCTGTGATCCTAGACCAGTTGCTGACCAAGGCTTAGGACCTGGTGTGCTCTGCTGACATTTAATCTTTAGGTTGCATTTCCTCGCACCAGATGAGGCTTGTATCCTCTCAATTGTGCTCCTCTGCCCAAAGCCGCTGGCACAATGTGGGGTGTCGGGTTTGGTAAGCACCGCCCAACATTCGGCACTAACAAGCAGGTAGTACTGACTAATGTTATACAGTAGCTCATCTTACTAAGACCAGATGACGACAAGGCGGACAGTTAGAGCATTCCTTTGCTGATCCGGCAGTTTCTGCAGCTGGCTTTGTTCCAGATGTATTGGTGTTACCTTTCCTTTGGAGTATACTAGTCAGTCCGAGAGAGTGACCATGCTGCATGGATAACACAAGGTCTCTACAATTCTGCCCAGGCTTTGTGTTATGGAGAGGTATAACTCCATTTTACAAACTATCGTCAGTCAAGAAGGCAAGGTGCCAGTCAGTCATTGAGTTGAAACTAACTGAAATCACAATTTATTGCCCATCTTGTATTTTTCGTGACAGTAGCATATTTATCTAGTGATCGGTCAATGTCTTCTTCCTCTCCTCCTCCTCTTCTTTTTCTTATCCTCTTCTTCTTCTTCTCCTTCTCCGGAATGCACAGAGAACATGTAATAGAGGGAAAACTAAAAACACATGGAGAAGAGAATTAGAGTCAGA
This sequence comes from Cepaea hortensis, assembly GCA_963921405.1. Taxonomy (NCBI): domain Eukaryota; kingdom Metazoa; phylum Mollusca; class Gastropoda; order Stylommatophora; family Helicidae; genus Cepaea; species Cepaea hortensis. The sequence continues at coordinate 43,025,720 of OY992884.1, read as the reverse complement.
GATGGTTAATATTTAGAGAACATTAAATAAGATGCAGGAGATACCAATGGTTGTGTTTATTTCTTAATAGTATATTTAATACCAAATGACTCCTTTGTTCTATTTCTTAATAGTAGTACATTTACTACCAAAAGACTCATTTGTTCTATTTCTTAATAGTAGTATATTTACTAAGGTCAACCAGAGAGACGAATGGAGACGGCGTGTATCTGCAGCAAAGAACCTCAATGGCTCGGAATGCTGAAGAAGAAGAAGAAGTATATTTACTACCAAATGACTCATTTGTTCTATTTCTTAATAATTTATATACTTGCGAAATGTTTATTAGTTCTCAATTTATTCTTTATTAGTCTATTTGCTACCAAAAGATTCATTAATTCTGTTTTTCCTTAAAGATATAACTGCCATGAAACATTTAATTGGTTCACAGTTAATTCCTTAGAAGTATATTTGCTATCAAACAGTTAATTGGTTCACAGTTGATTCCTTAGTAGTATATTTGCTATTAAACAGTTCATTGGTTCACAGTTTATTCCTTAGTAGTATATTTGCTATCAAACAGTTCATTGGTTCACAGTTTATTCCTAAGTAGTATATTTGCTATTAAACAGTTAATTGGTTCACAGTTGATTCCTTGGTAGTATATTTGCTATCAAACAGTTTGTTATTCCAGCAAAGCAGTTCATTAGTTCTCAGTTTTCATTCCCTAGTATTATAGTTGCCAAAACCCAGTTTATTAGTTCTGCATTTAAATTCCTATTATCATATTTGTTATCAGTCTACTAAATAGAGTACATTTGTTACCCAAAGAGTGTACTTTTTTGTGTATGGGTCTGTTACTTTAAATGATGAAAGATTATTTTCATTGAGTTGTCTCCTGATGCTGAACTAGACTCATGAAAAACTCACTGAGTGTAACCTTTGTCTTTCTGGTGACTGCATTCATTATTTTGTTATTCATCACATGCATATAATGTGAATACCGGCTTATATCTTATATTATAACTGTTATTTTTCAATGTGTGAATAACTTTTGGACTGAATGTGTCTTTGGGTGACATATAAATGTTATTTTTGTATGTGTGAATAACATTTGATTTTCTTTCATTAATTTATTTAGCTAGCACCTGAAATGTAAATTTTTATGCGTTTGCTTGCTTTAAATTCAAGCGCAGTCCAAATACATGCTACTTCTTAAAGTGCATTGAACTGAATTTTGCTTGTGGATTAGCTTCCCCTGTTACCAGTGTCCTTCACCATCAGGCGAACCCACTGCGGCTTCTGAGGTACTTGTAGTTTATGTGCGAAAGTCAAGGACGAGAAGTCAACATTTTAGTCCAGCTGGTCAATGTAGGGGTTGAACCCGCCAGCTCGGCATCAGCACACCAGAAGTTTAAGAGCCTGCTCTCTTATCCATTCAGCCATGCTGACCTCCGTGCCTGAAATTAGGTGATAGATGATAATAATCTTCATATTGGTGTCTCAGTATTTCTATCATGTTCGTTTCTCTTCAGTCAGGATTATAGAAAGTCAGTCAGGATTATAGAAAGTCAGTCAGGATTATAGAAAGTCAGTCAGGATTATAGAAAATCAGTCAGGATTATAGAAAGTCAGTTAGGATTATAGAAAGTCAGTCTGGATTATAGAAAGTCAGTCAGGATTAAAGAAAATCAGTCTGGATTATAGAAAATCAGTCAGGATTATAGAAAGTCAGTCTGGATTATAGAAAGTCAGTCAGGATTATTATAGAAAATCAGTCAGGATTATTATAGAAAATCAGTCAGGATTATAGAAAGTCAGTCTGGATTATAGAAAGTCAGTCTGGATTATAGAAAGTCAGTCAGGATTATTATAGAAAATCAGTCAGGATTATAGAAAGTCAGTCTGGATTATAGAAAGTCAGTCAGGATTATTATAGAAAATCAGTCAGGATTATAGAAAGTCAGTCAGGATTATAGAAAGTCAGTTAGGATTATAGAAAGTCAGTCTGGATTATAGAAAGTCAGTCAGGATTATTATAGAAAATCAGTCAGGATTATAGAAAGAAGGTTATTTAGTTTAACAAGTGTCACAGATGGACGTTTCATGATGAGTAAATGCAGAATTATTTACTGCTTGTATGCTAATATTGCTTTATGCAATACATCATATGAAGGGAATAAATGACCCCGAATATGAAGTGAATAAATGACCCCGAATATGAAGGGAATAAATGAACCCCGAATGCTGTGATGTCGGTTCCTAAATCAATCAATCAATCAAGTGAATAAATGAATAATACATTAGCTGAAAAAATTAAAGCACATAGTCACGTGTATTGTTCAAATGTGGAGCATCTGTTATCCCCACAGTAATTTCAAATTTAACACAAACTCTTTCTATTTTCACAGAGTTAAATTAGTTGCATATCCTTTACAGGACGTCTCAGTCAATCCCATCATTTTTTGGCTGTTTGTGATTCCTAGTATTGCCATTGCTTTCTAAACGACCGGCACTCATACTATTTTCATTAAAAAACCAGTGTACGGTGGTCTTCTGTGAAATCGCTCGCAGCTGTGTTTCGACCGCAGTATGTGGGAATGTGAACTGCATCCATAACCCCTTCACCGTGAAGCTGGCACAAAATATTCATATAATCATTTATTCATTTCATATAATGTATATCTGCAGTGTGCACCTGACGAAATGCAGTGCCAGGCAATAAATCCTGCAACATATTGTTTGTGGCTTCTGTGTTTACATTCACAATGTCATTGTGTATTGAGCGTGTATTGATGAGAGAACTTGAGAAAGACCGTCACGCTTTTATTCCACACGTTATGAGAAGAGACAACTAGCAAAACTGATAGGAGAAGAGCAAGGGGTAGACAAAGAGATAAATACTCAAATGAGTTGGCCTCATGGCATAACTGGGACACATGGAATAACTGGGACACATGGCATAACTGGGCCACATGGAATAACTGGGACACATGGAATAACTGGGACACATGGAATAACTGGGACACATGGCATAACTGGGCCACATGGAATAACTGGGACACATGGAATAACTGGGACACACAAGAGTAACTGGAACACATGGAATAACTGGAACACATGGAATAACTGGGACACATGGAATAACTGGGACACATGGCATAACTGGGACACATGGCATAACTGGGACACATGGCATAACTGGGACACATGGCATAACTGGGACACATGGAATAACTGGGACACATGGCATAACTGGGACACATGGAATAACTGGGACACATGGCATAACTGGGACACATGGAATAACTGGGACACATGGAATAACTGGGCCACATGGAATAACTGGGACACATGGAATAACTGGGCCACATGGCATAACCGGGACACATGGAATAACTGGGACACATGGAATAACTGGGACACATGGAATAACTGGGACACATGGAATAACTGGGACACATGGAATAACTGGGACACATGGAATAACTGGGCCACATGGAATAACTGGGCCACATGGAATAACTGGGACACACAAGAGTAACTGGAACACATGGAATAACTGGGACACATGGAATAACTGGGACACATGGAATAACTGGGACACATGGCATAACTGGGACACATGGAATAACTGGGACACATGGCATAACTGGGACACATGGAATAACTGGGCCACATGGAATAACTGGGACACATAACTGGAACACATGGAATAACTGGAACACATGGAATAACTGGGACACATGGAATAACTGGGACACATGGAATAACTGGGACACATGACATAACTGGGACACATGGCATAACTGGGACACATGGAATAACTGGGACACATGGAATAACTGGGACACATGGCATAACTGGGACACATGGAATAACTGGGACACATGGCATAACTGGGACACATGGAATAACTGGGACACATGGAATAACTGGGACACATGGAATAACTGGGACACATGGAATAACTGGGACACATGGAATAACTGGGACACATGGAATAACTGGGACACATGGAATAACTGGGACACATGGAATAACTGGGCCACACGAGTAACTGGAACACATACAATAACCGGGACATAGAATAACTGGGACATACACAATAACTGGAACGCAGAATAACTGGAACACATCGAATAAGTCATTGGCACCTTGCCGTCTTGACAGACGATAGTTTGTAAGGGATGGAGTTATTGCCTCTCCATAGCACAAAGCCTGGGCTAAAATATAGAGATCATGTGTCGCCCATGCAGCATGATCCCTCTCTCGGCCTGCCTAGTTCACTCCAGAGGAAAGGTAACATCTCTACATCTGGAACAAGACAAGCTGCAGAAGCTGCCGGATCAGCAAAGCAACGCTCTAACTGTCCGCCTGTCGGAGCTTCGATCCTAGACCAGCCGCCAACCAAGGCTTTGGGCCTGGTCTGCCCTGCCATGACACTTTGTCTTTAGGTTGCATTTCCTTGCACCAGGGTAAGGCTTGAACCCTCCCAATTGCGCTCTTCCGCCCAAAGCCGTTGGCACAATGTGGGGTGTCGGGTTTGGTAAGCGCCGCCCAACGTTCGGCGCTAACAGAAAGCAGGTAGTACCGTCTACTGTTATACGGTAGCTCAGTCATATCTGACTAAGACCTGACACAAATCGAATAAGTGGGGCACAATGAATAAATGGGACGCATCGAATAAGTGAGGTACAATGAATAAATGGGGCAAGATAACAGACCTCGTCCAAGTTCCCGGTAATCGTGTGAGATGGCGATCCAAGAACATCAGTAACTGGCTTTCTAATTGTATGTTGTCTAGTGCGTCCTCTAATCTCTACTTCCTTCTTCTCCTTCTGTGAGCGCCAAACAATACTAGGTGTGTTTATTCAAGAACATCCACGCATCACGGCACATGAATGTCCCGTTACATAAGTAGAAACCTAACTGACGTATGCATACACAATGACACCGTCAAATCTGCCGTTTTCATAGATATTGTCTTCATGATGCCGTGCGACGCAAGCGAAAGGAACGGTGGGTAACCTGAGCTTGCGTCAAAGTACACTTGTTCCTGCAGCGAGGCGCCGTCGTCATTTGGAGGCGACAGGTTCGATCCCGGTTGGTAACTATTATAGCTTTCAAATTTTATGTTGCCTAGTGCGTCTTCTAATCTGTATTTCCGTCTTCTTCGTCTGTGAGTGCCAAATAATAATATGTGTGTCCATTTATATAATCGTCCTAGTGGCCTCAACGGTTCTCCCCATTTATTTCTTGTGTTTACGTATAGGCTACCTACTATCACGATATGGCACCTTACGATTTGTGGCCGTCTACCATGTTGAAAAATGTCAAATTGCCGCAGAAACGATTCCCGATTTGAGTCACAAGCAGACATTATGCATTATACGGAATGTGAAAGTCCATAAAAGAAGTAAATGCCGTAAACTAATTAGATTTAAATTAGACGTCGACAGTCAGAATTTTCTGGACACGTTATAAGAAGAAATAAACGAGAGAACTTGGCAACAACTGACAATATTGAGGGGGAAAAGAATAAATGGAAGACAGAGAAGTAAATATCTGGATGGCTTGGTCGACGTTTGGTGCAAGAGACCCTGGCATATGATACCATATCTAGCTAAAGAATGGAGGTGGGGGAAGTCAGTGCAGCTTTCCGCTGGATGGAGAATACGATATACAAACACATCGTGATTGTAACTGACTCAGAAAGCATGCTGAGTAGGGTGAGGACTGTCAAGCTTCGTGCCGGGTGGCTTGCTTCGCTTCGGAAGTCACGGGTGGCAAGCAACTTCTGGATATTTTCTCCGGGGCATGCTGGTGTGTTGGGGAATGAACAGGCAGACAGATTGGCTATCTCTGCAAAACTTGGTGGAGTATTGATGCATGATAAGGCAGATGTGGTTGCGGCCTTGAGGGAGCACGTGTACACTGTACACCTCGGAGGAGCAAATGGATTACCATGGTCTGGCAAGAATGCGACAGCGTGGAGTGACGAGGGGATCTGGCCGATGCTCGATGCTTAGAGGAAAGGCAAGACGCACATATAATCAGATTGCTACTGGTACTTTTGGGGTTGGAACTCTTCGCTGGCTTCTGAGGATGGGGACGGAGCGCTAATGGGAATGCCCCGAATGCTGTGATGTCGGTTCCCAAATCAATCAATCAATCAATCAATCTGGTGATCGTGTGAGATGGTGAAACATGGCCGTCACGCTTATCGGCATGGCACACGATGATGAAATGCTTCCAAGAATGTAAGGGTGCTGATAGAAATTTGTACGATCCTAAAGTACCTAAAGAGAGTATTTAAAAGGGGATTCGGGGCACACCTCGGGTGATGAGTTGTGGTATTTTCCAAACGAAAATGTTCGATACATTTTTAATATACCCTGCACGCGACTCTTTTTGCTTAAAGATGAAATTGAAAGAACCCGGTGTCCAAGGTAACTCATCCGCATGCGCATTAGAACTTGTCAAATATGGAGATAGCTAAGGTAATTGTTTCATGTCAGTGTTATGGAATTATATTGCAGCAGAAGTATGTTGTTATTTCACATGTAACATAAACATACTAAGCTGGCATCATCATCATCATTTGGCATGCCAACTGGAGTAAACGTTCATTTCTCTGTACAGATCTCGGTCCTTGATCCTTGGTGTTCCTGATCAACCCTGTATTCCATTAATCATTATCATTATCATTATCCCTTCAACCTTGCAACATGCTCGTGTGAGATCTGGACACTTACTAAACAAGCTCAACAGCTCATAAATACCTTTGAATACAAATGTAATAGTCGGATCTAAGAATATCTTGGGTAAAGAAAAGAACAAATGCATCCATACCTCAAGAGCTGAATATTGAAGAAGGTTGGCTATTATATTAAAGACGATAAAACAAAGAAAATTGAAATATTTTAGTCACTTGAAACGTCACGAAAGTTTGGAGAGAACAGTAATGGAGGGGTATATGCCTAGGAAGAGAGGAAGAGGAAGGCCAAAGAGAAGATGGGTGCAGGATGTGGTAGGTGATCTCCAGATAGGTGTATCGGACGCAGGACATCTTGCTTATGATAGAGAGGTTTTCCAGAAGGTTGTTATGGAAGCGAGGTTCTGCAAAGGACATGCTACTGAATGAATGAATCATTATTCCTACTTCATGCCACCGTCTCAGTACATTCAGCATAATTTTTCTTGGGCTACCTCTGTTTCTTCTCCTGTAGATCTTTCCAGTGCTGAAGTGTTTCCAAGGCACCAGGGCCAGGTTATTTACTGGCCAAGACCTATTGACACGTCCTCGTCGAGCGTCCTGGGCAACAGGTCCCTTCGGGGTCCTGGCTAAAGTCAGTAGGATCGCCGATTCCTCCGAAGTCGGAGAGTGTCTGCCTGTACGGCGAGGAACCACCAGTCTGCACACCAATAAGCCAGACATGGGAAAACGGATACTCACGCAAACCTCAGGTCCTGTATGACATCACACTGATGTTGGACAACAGGCTACCTTCATCCGACATACAGGACTTCGCGTTGGAGCTCAAGCCAACGAACACAAGCAAGCAAGCAACCATTGCTTTCAAGTTCTTCCTAATATGTTCATTCCCATTCCATGATTTACTGATTTTGCAGTCTGTATATTTATTACATCTACCCAGTGCCGTCTCCGCAGAAAAGGTTGATGGTAGTCGATCCCCACCAAGCTGTGTTGGCCTACACCGTCTCCATTTAAAGACAAAACCTATGGTTATGTTAATAAGCTAAAGTTGTTTTACACTTGAGCATGTTCTCCATAGATTAATGTGGACGTCCGTAAAAAAGTCTTCTTCTGTTGCTGCCGTCTTTCATCTCTCAGATGGAGTATAGTGTCCCCCCCCCACACCCCCCCCCCCCCAAAAAAAAAATAGTTAGTTGCATATCCTTTACACGACGATGCAGTCAACACAAGCATTTTTTTTTTTTTTTTTTTGCTGTTGTGATCTCTTGGCAAGTTCACGTTCAGTAGTTTGCCATTGATTTATGAACGACCGCCAGCCATACCAATTCGTAAAAAACCAACGTAATGCGGTCTGCTGCCAACATAGCGCGGAGCTGTGTTTCGAACGCGGGTATGCGCGATCACGAACCACGTCCTTAACCCTTTCGACACATAGCAGGGCATAGCCCCCCCCCCCCCCCCCCCCCGCCAACCAACTCATATTAAACCCTTTGTAGACTTGGTCAAGGTTGGTAGGTTTTGTAGCTGTTTAGTTTAGTGTAGTTTAGTTTAGTTTAGTTTAGTTTAGTTTAGTTTAGTTTAGTCGACGGACCAACATCATGGTACACGGGTGTAACCCATAAGTGCTCCGTTCTAGTCCTAACTCAAGCATGAGTCCGGAGAAACTCTGCTCAGTGCACAGACTCCGTAGCACCGGCGAGGATCCTCAAATGCTTTAGGTAGATTTTTAACTCGAAATTTTGCCCGGGCAGCGCCGTTAGGCCAATCTTTTTCGATTTCCAACTGCCAAGGGATTATTTACGTGCGCAACAATACAAACGGGCGTCCGATCTCATTACTCAGAGACCAGAGGCAATTGTGTTACCAGAAGTCCAGGTGAAAAAATCCCGGCCCTCACCGGGGCTTGACCCGGGACCTCCAGCACTCGAGGTGGACACCATACCTCGAGATCACTCATCTCCCCCACCCCCAACTGTAGCTTCCGTTGTCTACAGGATGACGCAGCCAGTCTCGTGCCATCCCTCCTATCACGGAGAGAATGGTGCTACACGGAGTGACCAGAGGTTCTAGCCGACGCTCAAGACTCGGAGCGCGCATGAGAATGTCCCGTGTGCTTTGATGTCGTTTCTTTCCTCAACTCAACTCAATGCCAACCGTCCTTAGTCTCCTGTTACGACATACATGACAGGTTACTGTGTTACTATTCTTTGTTTTCCGCATGGTCTCCTGTAGCAGGCGGGAGTATTTCAAATGCAGTGCGTGTCATTTCTGGCCATTTAGATAGCGTCCATGTTTAGCCCTGTTGGGCAGAGCGTCGGTAGAAATAACATATTGTCGCTTGGATTCTTGTCACTTTCATTCTGTATTCATGCCCCGGTGCTTGATTAACGGACTAATGGTGACAGATTACAAAATGGAGTTCACGCGTTTGAATGATCTTATTTATTTTTCTCTGTCAAGTTGTGTCTTCCATTTTCTTAATTCTGGTCATATCTTGATGTTATTTGTACATCTATGTTATCATCATCATCATCATCATCATCATCATCATCATCATCATCATCATCATTCATGTGGGAGGTCAGAATGGCCGAATGGAAAAGAACACGTGTTCTTAAATATCCGGTTTGCCGATGCCGATGTAAGGGATTCAACCCCCTACACTGGACCGTTGGACTGAAATGTTGACCTCTCGTCCTTGACTTGGGGACGTACATTACAAGTACCTCTGAAGTCGGAGTGAGTTCGCCTGATGCCGAGGGACACTGTTAATAGGGAAAACTAATCCACATGCACAATTCAGCCCAGCACAATTAGAAGTAGTGTGTAATGACTACGCTTGAGTTCAAAGCGAGCGAGCGAAAACAAAATCACCATGTGTCCTGACAAAATAGCTTTAGGCGTTCATGGATATCACCACTGAGCTCGATCCTTAGTGTCTAGATCAATTCTGTTGGTGATCTTCCCCCATGTCACCGTCTCAGTTCATCCAGCATATTTTCTTTCGGTTTCTTCCTGCTTCTTCAACTACTTGTCTTTCATGTCGTCACAATATTTTTAAATGCCTCTCTCCTCATTGTGTGACCAAAGAACATTGTCTCTTTACTATAGTTGTTAATGTTTTTATTTGACTCTTCTAAACACTCACCGGCTATGTAGCGAAGAATTTACGAATGCAATTCATTATCCCCGCATACCGCGTTCGAAAGACAGCTGCGGGCGAGTTGGAAGCAGACCGTCTTGCGTTGGTTTCCGATACAAAGGTATGAGAGCTGGCCGTTCAGAAAGCAATGGCAAAACGTAAACTTAGTACTTACCAAGAAATCACGAACAGCCGCCAACAAAAATCATGGGATTGACTGCGACGTCTTGTAAAGAATATGCAACTAACTTAACTATTAGTTTATCTGGCAGTCAAAGGTATTCACAACATTCGTTGCAGGAACCATCTCTCCGTTGCTGCTTCTAATTTGTTCGTTCACAATCCGAGACTCATTGATAAACAGCAGAACTGTCTCTCCACGACATTTTACTATACTCCTTGTCTGACATTTTATAAGAATGACATAAGGCCGACTCTGTGGTGCAGGGAGTTATGAACACAACTCGCAAATCCAGGATACCGCGTTCCAAAAACAGCTGTGGGGGATTTGGCAGCAGAACGCCTTTCTTTGTATAGGTTGTATTTTTAATGACTGTGGGGTTTGGAACTATTGTCGTTCCAAGTTTTGTATTTACCCTCTGTGAATTCACGCAACTTAACAGGTAAATACAAAACTTGGAACGGCAATATTTTCAAAACACCACAGTCATTAAAAATACAACCTGTATGTTCATACAATGGTATGGGTGCCGGCCGTTCAGAAAGCAGTGGCAAACTACTGAACGAAAACTTGCCAAAAAATCACAAACAGCAAAACTTTTTTTTTTAAATGTCAAGTTGCAAGTTTATTTCACAAACAAATTAAAAAGTTGTGTGTGGTCTACTGGTAGCAACTCTTGGGGGCATGAAGTTCCCTGTGAACTCTGTGGGTCAGCGGGAACTTGATTTTTGCATCATGGAACTGCAATGTTTTGGGCCTCCTTCTCTCGCTGGCAGCAATCTCTTCAACACGGATGATGTGGATAGAATGAGCACGTGCTCTGTGATATGCACCCATGTCACGATAGCCTTGAGTGACATCCTTGCCAGAGGTCAAGTCCCTGTATTCTCTGTACACGCTGTGTGTATGTCACTGCGGGAGTTTTAGCGCAGCCAAATGTCAAAGTTCTTGATTTTCAGAGGCTTCGTGTCATAAACCCGGCTACGACTGATTATTTCACCAGTTGCCTTTTTGTTTCCTAAGCTGACTAAGGAAATACCAAAATCTACTCTTTTCAACAGCTTTATCAGGAGCAAATATTCTCATCTGATATTTTCTGTTGGCAGATCCCTACCAATTACCTTGTATTCTTGTAACTCGCCTTTCGCCTTCATCGTCCTGCAGCCAAAAATGCCCGGGTAGACTGCGACGCCCTGTAAAGGATATGCAACTAACTATTACATATGATACTTTTCATCTTCGGAATGCAGCTTTGCTGGATCGTTTCTGGTCTTAATTTCTGTCAAGGATAATGCTTCAATGTAATAATTACCCTAAGGTATTAACATTTTTCAACTTGGTTAAGCATTTCTCTTCTGCTGTTTAAAAAAGGATCCTATTGATTCATCATCATCAAGTGCCTGGCCGATTGGCGTGGACGATCATGCTTCTCCACAAATTGCGATCTCAGACGTGTGTTAACTCCCATCCGTGCCATGACACAAGACTGTCAAGACATTTCTTATGCCGTCTTCCTCTATTCCTCATTCCACAAATCTTTCCGGTTATCCCAACATGTTCCAGGTTTTGTCTTCTCTAATGTGCTCTGGTAGCTTCCGGTCCCGAACATTTAGGTTATGCATTTAAACGGTTAAGGCTCCTGGAGTGTTTCTGCTTGTGGCTACCGTTTGCATTCGCATTTTCGTCATGTTGGACTGGAAGTGTATGGTTCCGTCGCCCTGCTTCTTAGTTGAGTGCGTGGCGCGACACTGTGAGCTGCGCATTTCGTGTGAAATGCTTTTACATATGTCCGCGGTTGTTTGTATGGTGAACTGCATGTTCGGAAAAATGGCGGCCGGCTTTGTCACATAACTGACTGGTTTGCATTATGCAGTAATGTGTGATTGCTGGTTTTCTAATGACTGCCGCTTCCATCGACGATGAAGTGTATTTTTCGTGAAGGACTTTTGTGTTGGTATTCTGGCGGCGGCATTATGCACAGTGTACCTGTGCGGGCTGATGGTTTGTCGAGAATCCTGTCTGTTCCGCTTTTCACATGAGGCAGTGAGGAGCATTTTGTGTGATATTCATTGGCACAGAAACGGAGATTAATGGGGACGAACCGTTACCGTGAAGTTTGAACCACGACTAATGACTAATGACTTCTCTAATGTGGCCATAAATGACGCTTGCTTCTTTCTAATGTTTGTGATAATCTGTCTTTGTGTCTTAGCGTCCCTCAAAATGTCCAGATTGCTTATTTCGAGCTGTTTAAAACAGGATAATACTCTTTAGTAGAGCATCGACTTTATTGCAAACCGTGGGTTTGTCCCACATGGCCCAGTGTCTTTCCGCAGTGCGGACTGCCGAAATCGTCGCACAAAGCACGAACTCCATGTTTCCAGCGACGACCCCCACGAGTTTCCGAAAAACAAATTTCACTATGGGTCGAACGAAATTCAGCCCGAAATCGAACCCACAACGTTCGGAGCGCGAGGCAGGCGTAACTACATCACATTTATTTATATTATAACCCTTAGTTCGTATTTCTGGCCTCTCTTTGATCTCTCATTGTTATTTCGTTATATATTTTAACGGCAAAACTCCTTGCATCATCTATTCATATTTGCCCAATTTGTTTCCCAGTTTAATTGCTGCTAATTGTTTTCAGTAAGTTTTTATTTTTTTTTTTATTCTGAGATATTTACCATCAGTTTTAACTTCTTCTTCTTCAGCGTTCCGAGCCATTGAGGTTCTTTGCTGCAGATACAATCCGTCTCCATTCGTCTCTCTGGTGGACATTCTCTTGCCAGTCGTTGATTCCAAGTGCTTGTAAGTCTGTATATGTATTATCTCTCCACCGTCTTCTTGGTCTACCTCGGGGTCTACGGTCATTTATTTCCTGAGTGTAAGCGAGTTTTGTTTCCCTATTATCTTCCATTCTTTCTATATGCCCCAGCCATTATAGTCTATTAGCCTTCATGATACCAGTGATTAGCGGGGACTTAAACAGATCATAAATGTCTTTGTTACTTCTTCTTTTCCACTCTCCACTTTGTGTATCCCTAATGGGTCCAAAGATGCGTCTTAAAATTTTGTTCTCAAAGGTTTGTAACAAGGCTTCGTCTCCTTTCGTTGTACTCCAGGTTTCAGAGCCATACAGCACAACTGGTCTGATCAGTGTTTTGTATATTGTGATTTTGGTGTTACGAGATAGCGCATTTGATTTTAGTAGATGTTGTAGTGCATAGTATATCTTATTTCCAGAGTTGATTCTAGTTTGTATTTCTTCCCTTATGAGGTTGGAGCAGTTGAAGATTGTACCCAGGTATTTGTATGTTTCCGTTCTTTTAATGGTATCAGTTTTAACGGGCTCCAATATTTGTTTATAATTTCATCATTGTTCACTTTATCAAACTCTTTGATATAATCTATGAAGCCCAAGTGTAGCCCCTTACGTGCCTCAATTGATCTCTCTATTAGTGTCTGTAATGTGTATATAGCATTATTTGTTCTCTTTCCACAACTGTAGATTGTGGTGTATTGCTTAACCCAGCTCTGTGGTTTTTCTGACGCGATTTGCGTTGATTTAGGTTTGATATATTGCTTCATCTCGCTGTGTGGTTCTTCTAGAAAGCTTTCCACTGTTGTCGGCTGGGATATATTGCTTAACCCTGATTTGTAGTTCATCTACCAAGGTTTGCACTATTATAGGCTGTACTGTATTGCTGAAAACAGCTCTGCGGTTCTTCTAGTTATCAGCTGGTTATATAGTTATACAGTCTTCTAGTTATAGAGGCGCTGGGCGCAGTTAAGGGTCAGCGACTGATACGATGAAATGATTAAAGCTTTAGAAGAATTTGGACTAGAGCAAGTCACTAGACTGATGAACACAGTATATGATACTGGAGATATACCTCCTGAATTATGTAACTCTGTATTTATTGCAATCCCAAAGAAATCAGGAAACTTGGAATGTGATCAACATAGAACAATTAGTATAATGAGTCACATCACAAAGATTTTGCTAAGAATTATCATGCAAAGAGTGAGGAAGAAGATACAACCTGAAATAGGGGAAGAACAATGTGGGTTTGTAGAAGGAAAGGGTACAGTGAATGCTGTGTATATGCTGCGAACAGTTATTGAACGTGCTATAGAAGTAAACAAGGATATATATCTTGGCTTTATTGACTATACAAAGGCTTTTGATAGAGTTAGACATGTCAACATGGTGGATATGCTTGCAGATCTACAAATTGATGGGAAAGACATTAGACTTATAAAAAAACATATATTGGAAACAACAAGCTGCAATAAGGATTGATAATGAAGTGGGACAGTATCAGCCAATTAAGAGAGGTGTTAGGCAGGGTTGTGTGATGTCTCCAGATCTTTTTTCCCTATACAGTGAAAATATTTTCAGAAATGTAGAGGATATAAATGGAATCAGCATTGGAGGACGAAACATCAATAACATTAGATATGCAGATGATACAGTATTAATTGCAGACAATGCGCAGGACCTGCAACAATTAGTAGATGCGGTTGTTGTACACAGTGAGCAACTGGGGTTAGAATTAAATTGTAAAAAGACTCAGGTTATGGTCGTCACTAGGAAGGAAGAAGTGCCACAATGTAATATACACGTAAATGGAAATATTCTTCAACAAGTGAATCGGTACAATTATCTTGGAACAGTCATAACATCTGATGGGTGATGCCTTGAAGAGATTAGAACAAGAATCGCCATGGCGAAAGTAGCCTTTAGCAAGATGAAAAACATTCTGACCAATAAAAAGATGTCAATTGAAACGAGAAAAAGAGTGTTGAGGGGATACATAGAGCCTGTTCTTTTGTATGGATGTGAAACTTGGACAATGAGTAGTCAAGCTGAAAATCATCTGATGGCTACAGAAATGTGGTTACTGAGGAAAATGCAAAGAATACCATGGACAGACAGAAAAACCAATGACCAAGTACTACAGGAGACAAATGAACATCGTAAACTGATTAGAGAAATTAGACGTAGACAGTCAAAATTTTTTGGACATGTTATGAGAAGAAATGGATTGGAGAACTTAGTGGCAACTGGCAAGATCGAAGGGAACAGACCAAGAGGAAGACCGAGAGGAAAATACCTGGATGGCTTGGCCACATGGCATGGACGAGACAGGAACACTGAGCTGATCCACGACACTGGTGATCGAGTGAAATGGCGAGTCATGACCGCCCACGCTTTCCGGCATGGCACATGATTGATTGATTGATTGACTGATACGAGGGAAATCATGGATGGCTCAGACGGAGGATATGATCAGACATGTGTGCATCTTGGAGAACATTAGGCGAGGAGAGAAGTGGGTCAAAGTGCCAGCGGAGCAGTCAGACTTGTGCAGAGTTATAATCACATTCAGCCGGGAGTGCAGGGAGTGGCCAGCAGGGGCTACGGAAGTGGAAATCCAGCAACTAATTCAGGATAATGCTCGCTCGGGTGAGTGATTATCTACACAGATGGCTCGGTGTCGAGAGGTAGGAGAAGTTCCTGGGGGTTCACAGCAAAAGCTAATGGTCGACGTTTGGTGCAGGAGAGCCTGGCATATGATACCACAACATCTAGTTTAAGAATGGAGGTAGAGGCGGTCACTGCAGCTTTCCGCTGGATCGAGAATACAATACACACACATCGTGATTGTAACTGACTCAGAAAGCATGCTGAGGAAGGTGAGGACAGGCAGGCTTCGTGCAGAGTGGCTTGCTTCGCTTCGGAGGTCACGGGTGGCAAGCATCGCCTGGATCTTTTCTCCTGGGCATGCCGGTGTGCTGGGGAATGAACAGGCGGACAGATTGGCTGGCTCGGCAAAACTTGGTGGAGTATTGATGCATGACAAGGCAGACGTGGTTGCGGCCTTGTGGGAGCACGTGTACACCTCGGAGGAGCAAATGGATCACCATGGTCTGGCAAGAATGAGGCAGCGAGGAGTGACGAGGGGATCTGGCCGACGCTCGACGCTCAGAGAAAGGCGAGACGGACATATAATCAGGTTGCTACTGGTACTTTTGGTGTTGGAACTCTTCGCTGGCTGCTGAGGATGGGGACTGAGCGCCTATGGGAAAGCCCCAAATGCTGTAATGTCGGTTCCTAGATCAATCAATCAATCAATCTAGTTATCAGCTGTTTTAGATTGTGATATATAAGTTAATCCTGCTTTATAGTTATTCGAATACGTTTTATATTATTTAGATTGTGATACCTTGCTGAATTCTGCTCTACCATTCTTCTAATGTGTTATCCACTGTTTTAGGTTGTCACATATTGCTTAACCCTGATTTGTGCTTCATGTACCAAGTTTTGCACTGTTATAAACATAAAAAAAAAAAAACAGTCATTTACTGCAAATATAGTACCTTGCAGTGTATGGCAGTGGTGGGGTGGGGTGAGGGGGGTCTTGAGCCTGAGGAATTAAGGCCGCCTGGCTAGTGCGGTCGCCACGAACTGTGCTGCTTAGAGTTTTCTTTTCGCCCCGACAGAAAAATAACTCTACACCTTACCGAGGATTCGAACCCGGGCATTTCGAAGTATAATCCCGCATTCCAGCCACTAGGTTGTGATATATTGCTGAATCCTACTTTGTTGTTCTTCTAATATGTTTTCCATTACTTTAGATTGTGATATGTTGCTCAATCCTGCTCTGTCGTTATTCTAATATGTTTCCCCACTACTTTAGATTGTGATATATTGCTGAACCCTACTTTGTGGTTCTTCTAATATGTTTCCTCACTACTTTAGATTGTGATATATTGCTGAATCCTACTTCGTGGTTCTTCTAATATGTTTTCCACTACTTTAGATTGTGATATGTTGCTCAATCATACTTCGTGGTTCTTCTAATATGTTTTCCATTACTTTAGATTGTGATATATTGCTGAATCCTGCCCTATCGTTATTCTAATATGTTTCCCCACTACTTTAGATTGTGATATATTGCTGAGTCCTGCTTTGTGATTCTTCTAACATTTCCACCGTGTTAGATTCACTGCATTTGTTTTTATATAATATTAAGGTATCATTCTTAAAATCGATTCCATCTGCACAATACCCAGGGGACAACATCACCACCTGATGATGATGTGGAAGCTACCACGGTATCAGCCGTGTCTGAGGTAGCAGATGTTGATGATGATGATGATGATGATGACGATGATGAGTCTGAAGATACACACTCCGCCGGCAAAGAGACTCATGAATCCAATCCATTTTGGGCGCCATCTTTGAATGAACTGTATAAAGTGAGTTGATGAGTTTTTTTGGTGTGTTTTTTTCTCAGTATTTTGACCGATTGATTGACTGATTGATTGAAGAATCAATATCATAATAATATGAATTGAGTTGAGTCAAGAACCGACATCACAGCACTTTAGACATTCCCATACGCGCTCCGTCCTCATCTGCAACAGCTAGCGAAGAGTTCCAATACTAATGGTACTAGTAGCAATCTGATTATGTGTCCGTCTGGCCTTTAGTCGGTTTTGAGTTTCGACCAGATTCTCTGGTCACTCTTTGCAGCGCCATTCTCTCCATGCCGCGATAAGAGGGTTTGGATGAGACTAACGGTACCAGTAGCAGTCTGATTATGTGGCCGTCTGGTCTCTCCTTGGAGTTTTGATTGTCGGCCAGATATAACAATCATCATCATATCTTCCAATTTCGCCGTCAAGCGTCGTGGGGAGGAATAATTGGTGCTCCAGCAACCGATTGGTGGCATTGAATAGTGTCATTCGCAGGTCTGCATGGCCGAATGGGTAAGAACGCGTGCTGATGCCGAGGTAAGCGGTTTAACCCCTACACCGGACAGCTGGATTAAAATGTTGACCTGTCGTCCTTGACTTGGTGACGTAAGTTACAAGTACCTCTGAAGTCGAAGTGGGTTCGTCTGATGGAGAGGGACACTGTTAATACGGAAAGGTAACCCACACGCAAAATTCAGTCCATCACTATTATAAATAGTGTGTATGGACTACGCTTGAGTTCAAAGCGAATGAGCGCCCCCCCCCCCCCCCCCAAAAAAAAAAAAATATAAATAAATAAATAGTGTCATTCCTTGTGATGTCGTCAATCCATTTTCTTCTCGGGCGTTCTCTTGCTCTCGTCGCGGATGATCTTTGACGTAGGGCCACTGTTGGTAGTTGATGGTGTTGCATTCTTACGAGATGGCCAATCCACTTGATCTTCTGTCTTTCAGAGATATAACAATACGAAGCAAGAAAGAAAGCCAATGCATGTTCAATAGATCTAGGTCCGGGTTCATTCAAGAATCGATGTTATAACATTGTGGGTAAACCCGTAAGTGCTCCGTCTGTTGCAGCAAGAGTCGCAAGATGCAGATGCTAATCCTCGCACTGACACAGTGATTATAACCACGCCGACTTCCTCTCAGACGTCCCTTCCCCTCAGGCGTCCCATATTCTCAGACGTTAATTCCTCTAAAACGTTCATTCCTCTCAGACGTCATTTCCTCTCAGACGTCATTTCCTCTCATACGTCCCTTCCTCTCCGATGCCAATTCCTCTAAGACGTCTTTTCCTCACAGACGTCCCTTCCTGTCAGACCTCCCTTCCTGTCAGACGTCTCTTTCTGTCAGACGTCCCTTCCTCTCAAATGTCCCTTCCCCCTGAGACGTCCCGTCTTGTCAGACTCATGCACATCCTTGAATGTGTACAGTTAAGAACTACGAGTAAATAAACATCGGCACAATGATTGACGGAGGAATGGTGTGAAAAGGTAAAGTCAGAATGCCGAACATTTATACACATGTTTCAAACCTCATGAAATCGGTATTATCACCTGAGAGATTAACAACATGGTATGAAAACAAACACAAAAACCTGAAAACTGAATGGCAAATAGCGACATCATTGGGAACAGAGGAAAAGAAAGCCAAAGAGATAATACACCTGGATAGCTTGGCCACGTGGCGTGATCGGGGCACGACCACAGGCCTGATTCGAGGATGGTGATGGTGTGATACGATGGTGAATGGTGATCGCTCACGCTTATCCGCACACACCTACGCAAACACACGCACGCACGCACGTACGCACGCACACAAACACAGGCACAAACACATCTCTCTCACACACCAGCCACACACACACACCACTTACACACTCACCACTCACATTTTCGATAACACTACATATCACTTTTCGATAACACCACATATCACATTTAGATAAAACCAATATCACTTTTCGAAAACACCACATATCGCTTTCCGATAACACCTCATATCACTTTTCGATAACACCTCATATCACTTTTCGATAACACCACATGTCACTTTGTGATAACACCACATATCACTTTTCGATAACACCACATGTCACTTTGTGATAACACCACATATAACTTTTCGATAACACCACATATCACTTTTCGATAACACTACATATAACTTTGTGATAACACCACATATCATTTTTCGGTAACACAACATAGCACTTTTCGATAACACCACATATCACTTTTTGATAACAGCACATGTCACTTTGTGATAACACCACATATAACTTTTCGATAACACCACATATCACTTTGTGATGACACCACATATCACTTTTCGATAACACCACATATCACTTTTTGATAACACCACACATCACTTATTGATAACATCACATATCACTTTTCGATAACACCACATGTCACTTTGTGATAACCGACGGTTGTGGGTTCGACTCCGAGCTACGTCATTCGGTTACCGAGTGCGATTTTCTCGGAGACTCCTGGGGTCATCGCTGGAGCTACAGAGTTCGTGCTTTGTGTGACGCTTTCAGCATTCAGCCCTGTGGAATGAGACCGAGCTATATGGGATAAAACCTAGTGCAATGAAGAAATACTTATGCCTTTTAAATAATGTTTAATCAGATGCTACTATAATTTTTTTAATTAGCAAGTAGTCATCAGTTAATACATTTATTGTATTTAATTACCAGATTATAGAGTGCATCTCATCAGGGTCCCCGAGTTCTGTGTTTATTGCCAGAAGCAAACAGGACAAAAAACGCTACGCCCTAAAGAAGGTGATCAACAGTTTGTTTGTTTGTTTGTTTGTTTTTAAAGTTCACATTTTCATTTCAGTTTTAATCTATCTCTGTAGTCCAAACAAAGCCTGCTGTGAGAATCAAATATATATGACATCAAGTATCAATCAATCAATCAATCAGGTGACGTCTCTACAATGAAGGTTGGCTGCAATGGATCTCCAACACTGTCTGTCTTTCGCCCTAACTGTACATTCTGTTAGACTGCTTTCTGTTCGTCCATCTCTTGGTGTTATCTTTCCACTTGTATCGTTTCTTTTTGTTGTGATCTCTTTACTGTCTTTGACGTACTACGTGGTGAGCCCCAATCTCTTCCACGATGGCCAGCCATGTTCACTATTGTGTCCTGAACACGCCTCATGGGTGCCACTTACTCTGCTGTTTCGATTTCGAAGCCGTTGATCTATTTAGATTCACCCGCCTTATCCACAGTCCCAGTCTTTGTGTACTAGGGATGGACATTCCCTTAGTAGGATATTACCCATACTTCACTCATGTAGTTTAGCCAGTCAGCCAAGACTGTTGCCCGTGGTGTGGCCACCGCCGTACACAAGCAATATTCGCAGAGCCATACATGAGCCAAATAGAGAGATGGGGCATCACGTAACGTCAATGTAAAGCTGCAAAAAAAAAAAGATAAAATACTCACTACAGATTTTTAGCCCGTAGCACTTTACGGCAGTGAAATAGCACTCTAATTTTTAAAAGACGAAAAGAACTTTGGATGGGTTTTTATAGGATGCAAAACATTGCACAGGGCGGGAAATAGTTCAAATGAAAAATAACTGAAGATAGTGAGTAAAATTGAGAAGGAGATCCAGAGAGAAGATGCTGGACAGTTTGACGTCAAGACATGGAAGAACAGCGGTATAAGAAAATAATTGTCTTGACACTAGGTATAAGGCCATACATGATAACCAACGCCATACGGCACACGGCGTGGATTATAAGAAGAAGACTGAGTAATATAGGAAAATGGTGGAAACATTTTTCTTTGCAAAAAAAAAAAATAAATAAAAAGGATCTCCCGTATCATCACCATCATCATCATCATCATAATCATCACTATAATCATCACCATCATCATCATCATCATGGTGGTGGTGGTGGTGGTGGTGATGATGATGATGGTGGTGGTGATGATGATGATGATGATGATGATGGTGATGATGATGGTGGTGGTGATGATGATGATGATGATGATGATGATGATGATGATGGTGATGATGATGATGATGATGATGATGATGGTGGTGGTGGTGGTGGTGGTGGTGGTGGTGATGATGATGATGATGGTGGTGGTGGTGGTGATGATGATGATGATGATGATGATGATGATGATGATGATGATGATGATGATGATGGTGATGATGATGATGATGATGATGATGATGATGATGATGATGATGATGATGATGATGATGATGATGATAGAACTGGACAGTATCGGATGGGTGCAGACGGCTTCAACGCTAGTCTTAGGACTAACTAACCCTTTATAGATTATGAATTTTTTTTTTCATTTGCGTTCGTCTCATTTTGAACTTACGCGTCGCGTGCTTCTAGTATATTGAACTGATTAGGTCAGCACGGCCGAATGGATAAGAATACGTGTTCTTAAACATCCGGTGTGCTGAAGCCGAGGTAAGGGATTCAACC
Source organism: Cepaea hortensis (assembly GCA_963921405.1). Lineage (NCBI taxonomy): Eukaryota > Metazoa > Mollusca > Gastropoda > Stylommatophora > Helicidae > Cepaea > Cepaea hortensis. The sequence continues at coordinate 43,003,955 of OY992884.1, read as the reverse complement.
CCTACAACGGAAAGTTGGACTAAAATGTTGATCTATCGTCCCTTGACTTGGGGACGTAAATTACAAGTACCTCTGAAGTCGGGTGGGTTCGCCTGATGGCGAGGGACACTGTTAATAGGGAAAGCTAATCATTCGCAAAATCCATTTCAGCGCTATTTGAAGTGCCTGCCTACGTGGCGAAGGGCTTACCAACGCAGTTCATAATCCTATATACCAGCGTTCAAAACACAGCTGCGCGTGATTTGGCAGCAGACCGCATTGCGCTGTTTTTTTTACGTAAATGGTATGGTTGCCGATCGTTCATGGCTCTCCACATATCTCGGTCTTTGGTGTTCTGTATCAACTATGCTGATGATATTCCTCCATGCCACCGTCTCAATCCATCCAGCATCATTTCTCTTGGTATGCCTCTGCCTCTCTTCCCTTCGATCTTTCCAGTTGTCACAATGTTCTCCAATCTCTTCTCATCACATGACTAAAGAGAGCTGTTTGTCTCTTTCTTATTGTTGTATATAGTGTTCTAGTTTCATTAGCCTCTTTCAGGCAATCGTTGTTAGTTACTCTGGCAGTCCAAGAATGTGTGTGAATATATTCTGAAAAAGTACAGAGCAAATGTATCACTTTTCGTTGTAGTCACCACTGCGTTCAATACAAGTCCACCAGCGCCGATAAAGGGCTGGGATTTCTGTAGAATAAAACATTCTCTTGGTCACTACTCGGTCGGCCTGATCCGGTCGTGAACAGTCTGTCACAGAAGTCACGCCATTTTGAAACTTCCTACTCCACTCAAACACTTACTGGACTGACAGGCATACATCACCATACTGGATCTTCATTCGTCGATGAATTTCTAAAAGTTTCATCCCTTCACTGATTAAAACAAAAACGGATAACAAAACGCTGCTCCTCTTTGATGCATGTCAAAATTAGGGCAGCCATGTTTAAACTGTCCTTATGACGTCACCGTGTTCGTCTGCACCGTGATGTCACTGCTTAACACTCTTGAATCCTTAACAACAATACTGACAAGTTACAAGGCAATGGCATTGTTATTGTACTTTCTATCACACTAATTCGAAAGCGTTAGTTACTTGCGTATCCTTTAAATGAGGTCGCAATCAAGCCCAGCATTTTTAGGCTTTTTGTGATTTCTGAACGTATGTTCAGTAGTTTGACATACCATTGTATGACATACCATTGTATGAAACCAACGCAAGGCGCTCTGCTGCCAAATCGCCCTCGGTGTGTTTTAACGCGGTAAGCGCGGATTGCAAATTGCCTTCTTACCGCCTTCGCGACAGAGCCGGCACTCGAAGGACAGTAAAGAAAAACGTTAATAATAAATGGCAAGCAACAACAACAACAACAGCAATAACTGACCTCAGTTATAATCGGCGCTACAGAAGCTTACTGAACGAGGTCGAATATTTATTTTCTCTTTCTAACATACCGAACCTAACCATTTGCCTAATTAGTAATACTGGAAGGCCCAGGTTAACGTCGGGGTTAGTTCTTGGAAAACGCGACGTTAAGTGAAACAGTGTATAGTGAAACACTATTTCCCATAGAATTAAATGAAATACAGTGTACAGTGGCGTCACTGGGGTTGGTGTCACCCAGTGCGGTAAACTCTTGGTGTCACCCCTCTAGACTTTCACCATGGTCTTCTTCCGAGTGTTCCTGTACCATATATAATCGCATATAGTAATGTTTGTAAAATAAGTCAAAAAGTTAATAAGGACATAAGAAAGAAAACAAATTGAACAATATAACTTCAATACTTCAGGTAAAACATGAATAAAGAACTTCGACAAACTCGGACAAAGTTAAATTTTTGTTATTTTGCTATGTCTGCTTTGTCAAATTTGCAATTTTTTTATTTTGGTGTCACCCCTTGATGGTGTCACCCGGTGCGGCCCGCACCCCCCGCACGCCCCTAGTGACGCCCCTGACAGTGTATTGTGTACTACAGTAATGTTTATTTTGATGGTTGTTGATATTTATTGGTTAAATAGAGGTTTGTTGGAGGGCGAGTGGTAGAGTTATTAGGACATAGAGGCATTAAATTCTGCCTCTTCATCTGAGGATGAAACTGTAACCTCTTCCTGCCTCTTTTCCTGGCTCTTCTTTGCTTGAACAAAACAATTGTCCAATGTCTGCTGCACAGTAACCACCCTCCTCAATCATGGCTTTTAACTCTGCAGGGAAACGCTCTGCAACTGCAGTATCAGCACTTGCAGCTTCACCTGTTATCTGAATGTTGTGCAGGTGTGAACGCTTCTTAGTTAGTTAGTTAGTTAGTTAGTTAGTTAGTTAGTTAGTTAGTTAGTTAGTTAGTTAGTTAGTTAGTTAGTTAGTTAGTTAGTTAGTCGCAGTTCCAACTTCACAGCAACGGGTCGTCCCCATTATGCTCCGTTCCTGTGCCAGTGAATATCACACAAAACGCTCCCCACTGCCCAATGTGAAAAGTGGAAAAGACAGGAGTCTCGACAAACAACAGCCCGCACAGATACACTGTGAATAATGCCGCCGCCAGAATGTCAACACACCAGTCCCCCACGAAACACCCAATTCATCTCTGATGGAATCGGCAGTCATTTTCCTACCTGGATGTTTCCTAGATGTTCACCCACGAAAATACAGTTCTTCACCGACGGCAGTGGCAGTCAACCAGAAGCCCAGCAGCCACGCATTTCTGCATAAGGCAAAAACCGGTCAACTCTAGGACATAGCCACCTGCCATCGCTCTGAACATGCAGTCACGTTCCAAAAAAAAAAAAAAAACTTGGGCAGATTCAAAACCACTTCACACGAAACTCACAGCTCACAGTGTCGCGCCACGCACTCACTCAGTAGCAGAGCGACGGAACCATCAACGCTTCTTAAAGCGCTCAAACCAACCACGACTCGCTCCAAAACTATCATCAGCACTACTAGTACTGCTCTCATCCGCTTTCTTAGCTAGATCTTCATAGAGAGACTTTGCTTTCTCTTGGATAACCATCTTGCTCACATGCATATTCCGTTGGTTCTGGTCTTCAATCCAGACGGCCAATTGTGCTTCCATGTTCTCCATAAGAATACTTCTGGTACGAATGATCTTGGAAGCACTCAAAGGGGTAACGTTGTCAGCACCTGCATGAATTGTCCCAGCCTCAAAACGACGTTATAGCGAAACGTTGCGAAGTAAAGTGAAATTAGTTCCCTATTTGTCAACGACGTCATAGCGAAACGACGTATACCAAAGCGACGTATAGCGGGGCCTTCCAGTACACCTTAAAAAGGGTCCCATGACGTTTTATACTAACTACGGACAGTCGTTTCTAAACCAAGTTACACACGCTCAGACCATAATTTCCAGGTGTAAACTCTCTTGGCTTGTTTCAGGGAGTCTTCTTGGGGAAGTGGTTACGCCGTCTGCGTCGGCATCCGAAGTTTGTGAGTTCGATTCACGGCTACTTCGTTCGGTTGACAAGTGTCATTTTCTCGGAGAATCCCGGAGATCGTCAACAGGAGCTACGGAGGTCGTGCATTTTGCGACGCTTTCGGCGGAAAGAGCCCGGGCCATGTCGGACAAACCCAGTGCAGTGAAGTCGATATTCTTGCTTTTTAAACAACAGTATCTACAATGGGCCGGCTCCCTGGCCTCAGAGTTAAACGACTTTCTCCGTAATCCTGTTTATCCACGTAGGGTAACGCAGTGCGCGAGAATCGATAGCGGTTCTCGCCGCGTTGGTGACTTAAGGGATAAGTGAGCCGGCCTCTCAGAAAGCAATGGCAAACTACTGAGCGTAATCTTGTTAAGAAATCAACAACAGTGGTAAAATGCTGATGTTGACAGTGATGTCCTGTAAAGGATATGAGAAAAAAAAAATCTACAATGGAATACACTTTTCTGATATTTCTCTTCACAGATTGAATGCCACGATGAGAGTGACGCTAGAAAGATATTTTATGAGGCAAGTACTACATATAGTAATATTATGTCACAGGATTACCCTGATGCGAGGAACTGCAACCTAAAGACTAAATGTCATACCAGGGCAGACCAGGCCCTAAGCCTTGCTCCATAACTGGTCTAGGATCAAAGCTTCGACAGGTGGACTGTTTGAGCATTGCTTTGCTGATCCAGCAAGCTTCTGCAGCTTATCTTGATGTGTTGGTGTTATTCTTCCTCTAGAGCAGTAGTTCCCAAGCTTTTCAAGCAGAGTGCCATATCTACTATTTTCGGTAGTTAAGCGGGCCACAACGTTATAAAATTATTAAAGTCGTGCAATGTCGTTGTCACCTTTCTTAACTTAAATTTTAAATCAGTTTCTAAAATCGCTATTATTGTAATTAATTTATAATTGTAACTGTTCTTCATAACCAGTTACTTAAGTTCAGATGTCAGTTTATCCATGTCTGGGCATAAATCTGTCGTACCCAACGTCATAAGCGCAGCTAGGCTACTGTCGGCGAGTCTGGAACGTTCATTGCGGAAAATGACTGCTCGAGGCCTCGCGTGCCACTTTCTGACAACTGCGGGCCACAAGTGGCCCGCGGGCCGTGGTTTGGGAACCTCTGCTCTAGAGTAAACTTGGCAGGCTGAGAGAGTGATCATGCTGCATGGGCAACACAAGATCTCTACAATTCAGCACAGGCTTTGTGCAGTGGAGAGGTAGAACTTTTTTGAAGCACGATGTAACAAACTATCTATCGCCTGTCAAGACAGCAAGATGCCTGTAAAGTCAGCATCAAATGCCTTGTCAGCTAACGTAACTCATCATGAGATCACAAGCTACACGCTTCACAACGCTAATCTGTTTCAAGAAAAGCAAGGATTATATTGCACAGCTGAGTTAAGTTATGCTAAGAACCGACATCACTGCACTCAGGACATTGCCATACTCTTTCCGTCCCCTCGTTCAACTGCCAGCGAAAAGTCATACAACTAATCGTTCTCACCGCTATCTGATTGAAAGTTCTCCTGGTCTCCCCTCTCAATTTTGAGATTCTTCCAGAACCCCTGCCGATTCCCCACAATCTCATTCTTTCCACGTACAGGCTCTCAATCGGTTCCTCCGCCTTCTCCACCTGGTTCCACACGCCTTCGGCCTTCTCTCTCTTGTCCATATGTAATATGTAATCTACCATCGAGAGGTGCATTCCTGCCAGCCTAGCAGCCTGTTCATTTCCCCTGACTCCCGCACGGCCAGGGCATAACATCCATACAATTCTCACGTATACTGCACAGTGGTTCTCTCCGCGTGGATAACTTACGGGGTATGTGAGCCGGTCGCTCAGAAGGCAATGGCAAACTACTGAGCGTAATCTTGCCAAGAAATCAACAATCAGCTGAAAGTTTCTGATGTTGACAGCGATGTCCTTATAAATATGATATGCCACACACACACAATTCCACATGCAAATACCAGACCAGTGCACAGGAAGCAGTTGCACGTATATTATATGGACTACGCTTGAGTTCAAAGCGAGGGAACGCCAAATTTAAAAAAAAAAAAAGAAATTAAAAAAAAAAAAGACTACAGACCTTTAGCATTGAGGGCGCGTTGTTATAATGTCAAAGGTGTAACGCTGACAATGGCACAAGCCAGGTTGGATGGAAGTTCGATGTATGCACTCGGCTTCCGCCATGCTGGGGAAAAGCTGGCCATCTATTCCATCGTGCAATCAGGCAACAACTAGGGTTAGAATTAAATTGAAAGAAGACAACAACAGTTCACCTAAACAAACATCCCCTGAAACAAGTAAAGAGTTTCAAGTATCTAGGAAGTATAATATCATCAAATGGCAAATCAGAAGACGAGATCAAAAATAGGTGCAATAAGGCAAATCAACTCATTGGACAAATGGCACCAATACTAAAGAACAAACATGTATCAATAACTACTAAGAAAGCACTTTACGACACAATCTTCCTACCCTCTCTATGCTACCAATGCCAAACCTGGACAATGACAGAAAAAGAGAAAAGAAAAATCACAACAACAGAATGAGACACCTGAGAACGTATCAAGAAGAGATAAAATCAGACATGAAGAAATCAGGATTAAAGTGTGGGTAATAGTAGCACTAGATTTTATTAGAAAGCAGCAAGTCAAATGGTTTGGCCATGCAAGTAGGTTACAATTCAACAGCATACCACAACAAGCAATGATGTACAGACCAGATGGAAACAGAGGAAGAGGCCGACCACGTAAACGGTGGACGGAGGGAATAGCAGAGTCCTTGGGAATATCGATATATGAAGCCCATAATCGGGAACTCTCACGAAGTTTATACTTCACCTCGACACCGCAAGGTACAAGAGGAACATGATGAGATGAGATGAGATGAAGACAGAGATTATGGTCGTCTCTTAGAAGACAGTAATACCACAATGTGATATGTGGATAAACGGGAATATTCTTAGTTTTGTGGCAGTTTCGTGTTAAAGCTGAAATAAACTGTATATTAATTGTATGTCTTTGGTATAAATAAGTCATGTTGTGGCAATTTTTGTCTGAAGTTTTTGTTGAATCTGAAGTACACAGTAGGGTAATGAAGTCCGGGCATGGAGATCAGCATGACCGAATGGATACGTGCGCTCGTCCTTAAACTTCTTGTGTGTTGATGCCGAGGTAGCAGGTTCAACCCTACACCTCTCAGTTGGACTGAAATATTGACTTCTCGTCCTTGACCTGGGGACGTAAATTACAAGTACCTCAGAAGTCGGACTGGGTAGGCCAGATGGCGAGTGACACTGGTAATACGAAAAGCTAATCCACACGCAAAATATCAGTTCAGTGCTACTGGAAGTAGTAGCATGAGTATGGACTACATTTCAGTTCAAAGCGAGTGAAGGAAAAAGGAAGTGGGGGAATATTCCAAGGACGTGTGGGCATCCTGTCTCAGCTGTATTATATTACAAGGTCGTGTGGGCATCCTGTCTCAGCTGTATTATATTACAAGGTCGTGTGGGCATCCTATCTCAGCTGTATTATATTACAAGGTCGTGTGGGCATCCTGTCTCAGCTGTATTATATTACAAGGTCGTGTGGGCATCCTGTCTCAGCTGTATTATATTACAAGGTCGTGTGGGCATCCTGTCTCAGCTGTATTATATTACAAGGTCGTGTGGGCATCCTGTCTCAGCTGTATTATATTACAAGGTCGTGTGGGCATCCTGTCTCAGCTGTATTATATTACAAGGTCGTGTGGGCATCCTGTCTCAGCTGTATTATATTACAAGGTCGTGTGGGCATCCTGTCTCAGCTGTATTATATTGCAAGGACGTGTGGGCATCCTGTCTCAGCTGTATTATATTACAAGGTCGTGTGGGCATCCTGTTTCAGCTGTATTATATTACAAGGTCGTGTGGGCATCCTATCTCAGCTGTATTATATTACAAGGTCGTGTGGGCATCCTGTCTCAGCTGTATTATATTACAAGGTCGTGTGGGCATCCTGTCTCAGCTGTATTATATTACAAGGTCGTGTGGGCATCCTGTTTCAGCTGTATTATATTACAAGGTCGTGTGGGCATCCTGTCTCAGCTGTATTATATTACAAGTTCGTGTGGGCATCCTATCTCAGCTGTATTATATTGCAAGGACGTGTGGGCATCCTGTCTCAGCTGTATTATATTACAAGGTCGTGTGGGCATCCGGTCTCAGCTGTATTATATTACAAGGTCGTGTGGGCATCCTGTCTCAGCTGTATTATATTACAAGGTCGTGTGGGCATCCTGTCTCAGCTGTATTATATTACAAGGTCGTGTGGGCATCCTGTCTCAGCTGTATTATATTACAAGGTCGTGTGGGCATCCTGTCTCAGCTGTATTATATTACAAGGTCGTGTGGGCATCCTGTCTCAGCTGTATTATATTACAAGGTCGTGTGGGCATCCTGTCTCAGCTGTATTATATTACAAGGTCGTGTGGGCATCCTGTCTCAGCTGTATTATATTACAAGGTAGTGTGGGCATCCGGTCTCAGCTGTATTATATTACAAGGTCGTGTGGGCATCCTGTCTCAGCTGTATTATATTACAAGGTCGTGTGGGCATCCTGTCTCAGCTGTATTATATTACAAGGTCGTGTGGGCATCCTGTCTCAGCTGTATTATATTACAAGGACGTGTGGGCATCCTGTCTCAGTTGTATTATATTACAAGGTCGTGTGGGCATCCTGTCTCAGCTGTATTATATTACAAGGTCGTGTGGGCATCCTGTCTCAGCTGTATTATATTACAAGGTCGTGTGGGCATCCTGTCTCAGCTGTATTATATTACAAGGTCGTGTGGGCATCCTGTCTCAGCTGTATTATATTACAAGGTCGTGTGGGCATCCTATCTCAGCTGTATTATATTACAAGGTCGTGTGGGCATCCTGTCTCAGCTGTATTATATTACAAGGTCGTGTGGGCATCCTGTCTCAGCTGTATTATATTACAAGGTCGTGTGGGCATCCTGTCTCAGCTGTATTATATTACAAGGTCGTGTGGGCATCCTGTCTCAGCTGTATTATATTACAAGGTCGTGTGGGCATCCTGTCTCAGCTGTATTATATTGCAAGGACGTGTGGGCATCCTGTCTCAGCTGTATTATATTACAAAGTCGTGTGGGCATCCTGTCTCAGCTGTATTATATTACAAGGTCGTGTGGGCATCCTGTCTCAGCTGTATTGTATTACAAGGTCGTGTGGGCATCCTGTCTCAGCTGTATTATATTACAAGGTCGTGTGGGCATCCTGTCTCAGCTGTATTATATTACAAGGTCGTGTGGGCATCCTCTCTCAGCTGTATTATATTACAAGGTCGTGTGGGCATCCGGTCTCAGCTGTATTATATTGCAAGGTCGTGTGGGCATCCTATCTCAGCTGTATTATATTACAAGGTCGTGTGGGCATCCGGTCTCAGCTGTATTATATTGCAAGGTCGTGTGGGCATCCTGTCTCAGCTGTATTATATCTGCAGGAGTTGGAGCTGAAGAAGCTGGAACATCCAAACATCAGCAGCTATAAAGAGTTCTTTATAACATATGAGAAGGAGGTAAGTCATTGGACACATTAACTTCCTCTTCTTCTTTCGTTCGCTTGAAATGTGTCTATATATGCAATGTTGTCTCTTGTATGGATTTCATTGTCTTTATTAGTTAACTCAATTGGTCCATATAGTTTATCTTCCACTGTTGTTTCTCTAGGTTTGAAGGTTTGCCTAGATATGTTGTATTTTGGGCAATCTTGAAGTGTATGATCTGTTGTCTGTGGCATCAATGCACATGTGCATATGGCTGATTCGCCAATCTTGAATTTTGATGTGAAATATGAAATTTTGGTGGAGATAATTTCGCAAAGATAGTCACAGGAAGAGGCCGAGTAGCTAGAACGCTAAGCTCCCATTTAGGAGATCCTGGTTCGAATCCTCGGTAAGGTGCGTGGAATTTTTTCTTCGGTGACAAAAATAACACCCTAATATACACAGTTCGAATACCATGGACAGACAGAAAAACCAATGAACAAGTCCTACAAGAAACAAATGAAGATCGTAAACTGACTAGAGACATTAGACGTAGACAGCCACAAATTTTTGGGCATGTTATGAGAAGAAATGACTTGGAGAACTTGATGACAACTGGCAAGATCGAAAGGAGGAGACCAAAGGGAAGACCAAGAATTAAATACCTGGATGGCTTGGCCACATGGCATGGTCGAGACAGAAACACGGAGCTGATCCACGACTCTGGTGATCGAATGAGATGGCAAAACATTACCGCCCACGCTTATCGGTATGGCACATGATGGATGGATGGATACACACTTCGAGCACAAGACCACATCCCCTCACTTCTCCTCCGTAAACGGCAGGGTATTATAGTCAGTAATGATGAATCCCTGACGGAAACTGTCTTTGGGATGTGAAATGTCACATCTTCACATATTCTAGGCTACGGCATAATCAGAAGGGGTTCTCCAGTTCCCTTCTTCGCCAGCTTCCTTTACAAACAATTCCAGGAAAATTCGGGAACGTATCTTGTATCTATTTTATAAGACAGAATCGACCCCAGAGCCGTACGAGTCTGGGAAACAATAAGCCTATCGTTGCTGGGGATGGAATCCAGACCCTTGTCTTTCTACGTAACCACTATGAGCTTATGATAACTTAGTCATCAAAATCAGTGCTATAACTGCCAAACTGCCACTGTCATTTACTGCCAATATAGTACCTTGCGGTTTATGGCAAAGGGGTCTTTGAGCCCGAGGAATTAAGGCCGCATGGCTAGTGCAGTCGCCGCGAACTGTACAGGTTAGGATTTTCTTTTTGCCCCCGACAGAAAAAAATTCCACACTTTACCGAGGGATCGAACCCGGGTCTCCCGAAGGAGAGTCCGGCGCTCTTGCCACTCGGCCAGCCGCTCCTCCTAGTGCCATAACGTTTTGCGGTAATCGGCATATTTCTTCACGTAAATTGCATGGCATCCTGACTTCTGTGGTGCGCCTCCTGGCTGGTTGCCTCCGTCTTCAACAGCTTTCCTATGCTGGAGTAGACTGTGGTCTTACTTGAGTTTAGATATGTATGCGCGTAGACACGTGTCTGCGCATGTGCGTACGTGCATACATATCTAGAGCATTCTGGTCTTTTACGGCGCCAGAGACTCGCCGTCGCCTTTCTCCTGTTAGTTAAAACAGTTCAGCCACTTGAAGGACAGGAGTTGGACCGTTTTTTTGTTGTTGTTGTTTTTTTTTTCCCCCAGAGGTGATGAATGCTCTAGTCCTGTGGGTATTTTGCAAGGTTGGGCGCGTAACCCAACTCTGCTCCCCCGGCTATATAACATCAATTTGGAACCTTCGGAAAAAGAAGAAGAAGAAGAAGAAGAAGAAGAAGAAGAAGAAGAAGAAGAAGAAGAAGAAGAAGAGGAGGAGGGGAGGAGGAAGAAGAAGAATAATCACCAGGGCTCTGTCTAATTGCGTAGATGTTCTCGTGCATCCACAGTTATCGGTCCTTGGAGCCCCGGATCACCTATACTGGTGGGATTGATCATTCATTTCGTTGTCCCTCTTTCTCCACAATTCTCAGAAAATGCGGGACATTATATGGTACTCGTTTTATGATGATGACTTAGTAGGAGGGAACAATGGCAAAGAAATGACCTTGAATCCTACTTACAATGCGTCCATCACCCGTGTGCTAGACAAGCTAATGAGGAAAGCAAAGTAAAAAGGTAGCTGCATATCATTTACAGGACGTCACAGTCAACCACATCATTTTGTTGGGCTGTTTGTGATTGCTTGGCAAGTTTATGTTCAGTATTTTGCCATTGTTTTCTTAACAATGGAACTCATACCATAGTATGAAAACCAACACAAGGCGATCTGCTTCCAAATGTTTGAACTCAGTATGCGGGGTTAGAACTGGGTTCGTAAGTCCATCACCAGAGCACCGGAAGACAAGAATAGTAACACTGTAAGCTACCATGCATGTCGTAAGAGACGAGGAAAGGGGGAGGAGGACCGGGAGATTACTAACCTAGGCTTAATCCCAACTTGAGCATTGCAGAGGCTTCACTTGTTCCGACATCCAGAAATTTTTGTCAAAGGCGGAGGCCGCTATCCACCTACGTGGATGGGGAAGTGGAGGGAAAACCAACACATCGTCTACCCTCGAATACGTTTATGAGCAGGTCGCGCATTATAATGGAGGAATGATTTGTTCATAAACTGTGTAACAGTCTGTGCCGTTGCTAATTCATGACCTGGATACAGCACAATAATCCTTCGCCAGATGTGAAGTTCCAGAACTGGTCTTGCATGTCCCGTTATATTCTGAGACTGAAGAACGAAAAGAAAGCTTTGTAATTCAGTCCCCAGGGAGATGAAACAACCCTTTCCCTTCTCCCGGTCGAGGAAAGTGTCTCTATGCCAACATCACTCCGACAGACGCAAGCTCTTGTCATGATCTGAACTCCAACGGACCGGATCAAGCCACATTTCGGAAATTAATCTGAAAGGAATTATCCTCGATGGAGGGTCAGCGAATGTTGACAGGGGTCCGATTTTCTAACCGAAAAACCATATGCTCGGTATGAAGATCTGGAGAGGGAAAGAAAAGCTCTGCAATCCCGTACTGTTCCCGGTCGTGTAGAGGCGATGATAGGACGGTCCAGGGAGCAGGTTACAGACAGAGGGGCAGACGGAAATATACATGTTCTGCTTAGTTTCCATGTTTAAAAAACAATTTCAAAAGGCAAGAGAATAGATTCCATTACATCGGGTTTTATGCCTTATGGCGCTGTCTCTTTCCGCACAAAGCACGAACTCCATAGCTCCAGCAACGACCCCCTCCCCCAGGAGTCTCCCGAGAAAAATGCACTTGTGAACCGAACGACGTAGGTCAAAATTGAACCCACAAACTTATAGGCGCGTGACAGGCGGCCTAGCGACTTCGCCACGGAGACTCCCTTGGTGTCAATGTGTGTGTGTGTGTGTGTGTGTGTGTGTGGTTGAATGTGCGTGCGTGTGTGTGTGGTTGGGTGTGTGTGTTTGTGATGTGTGTGGTGTATATGGTTGAATATGTGTGTGCATGTGTGTGTGTGTGTGTGTGTGGTTTTTTTCTTCCCTGGTGAAGTGACCCAGTCCCCCATGTCTTGAGCCACGATGGCCGCCAGTCCGCCAGTCCTTCCACGAGTGCATGTGTTTCGAAGCCCCAAGACGGGTCGTTGCTGGCGCTCCACAGCTGGTGTTCTCTGCGACGCCTTCGACAGGCCGCTCTGCGGACAGAAGACCGGGCCGTATTGGGTAGCACTCGGTGCAATAAAGTCTCTCCGCTTTAAGCACTGTTTAACCTGTAAACCTTTCAGTGTTCTACTGTCTACGTCAACATCATTAGCCAGTACTTCCCCGAAGGCACCTTGAGAAAATACCTCAAAGAGCATCAGGATAAGAAGAGCAGCATACCTGAACAGGTAGTGTCGCTACCTTGTGGGTATTTATGTTTGAGTGCATTGTCATCAGCATCCTTATCATCATCACCATCATTAATGTTGCTGTTGGTTTAGCTGTTAGTGTTGTTGTTGTTATTGTTGTTGTTGTTGTTGTTGTTGTTGTTGTTGTTGTTGTTGTTGTTGTTATTATTATTGTTGGTGCTGTTGTGGTTTTTGTTGTTGTTGTTGTTGTTGTTGTTGTTGCTGCTACTGTTGTTGTTGTTGTTGTTGTTGCTGTTGTTGTTGTTGTTGTTGTTGTTGTTGTTGTTGTTGGTGTTGTTGCTGTTGTTGTTGCTGTTTGTAAATCCCCTAGACTACTGTGAGTCTGAAGTCCGATGTATTGTAGTTCAGATTACCTCTGTCCTGGCAAGGACTTGCGGCTGTCGGAGTGGTGATGTTGATATAGAGACATTTACAGGGGGAGGGGGGAGGGGAAGCGGAAGTGTAATGTGAACTGGTATGCCAGTTCTACCCAGTTTAAATTGGATAACAGGGCTCGCTTTTAAACTCCCAGTGAGCTGATGTTGAGGTAGCGGGTTCAACCCCCTACACCGGCCAGTTGGACTAAAATTTTGACTTGGGGACGTAAATTACCAGTACCTCAGAAGTCCGAGTGGGTTCGCCTGATGGCGAGGGACACTGGTAATAAGGAAAACTAATCCACACGAAAAAATCAGCTCAGTGCTACTAGAAATAGCAACTAGTATATTTACTACAGTTGAATTCAAAGCGAGTGAGCCCCAAAAATAAATAAATAAATGAAATAAAATGGGTGCAGATCCTGGGAAGTAGACGCGCCCAGCGTGAGAGAGACCACATCACCCACCAAGTACCGACTGACCTGTATAATTGTGGGACTAACATCATATATCTATTAGGCGTCATAATGCGTACAGGAGGGTACTTTACTTGTATGTTCCCCATACACACTGTTCCCTCCGTGCTGAGTCAAGGTCGCTTGACTTCACTTACTATACTATATCTGCACTGAATGAATCACCGACAAAATAAATTAAAAAACTAGAATTAGAGGATTAGAGTTGCCGAGTGGCATGAATCCCGAGTTTTCCTTCGGGATACCCGGGTTCGAATCCTTGGTAAGGTGTCGGGGGCAAAAAGAAAACCCTAATCGGCGACTTTACTAGCCAGGCGGCCTTAATTCCTCAGGCTCAAGATCCCCATGTCCTTCACCGCTGGGTATTATAGGCGGTAGATGACAATTTCTTGTGTTGACACACAGAGCATAAGCTTTACTAGGACATGATCACAAGTAACAAAATGGATGTTGCGGCTAAAGCCTTCGTTTGCACAGAAAAGTAAACCCGATCACGCACACCGACACAACTACGTGGATAACACTACATGGAAATATAAATATACAAGTTACCTATCGGTATCCTTGTTGTTGGCTGGACACGTCTTTCATTGGATCCGCATGCATGATTGTAACCGTGTATTCTAGTGTTATATCTGCGTTGTTAAATTTCTGCATGTCTGTTTTATAAATTTCATGTTTAGGTGCCAGTGGTTGCTGGAAAAGTTTCCAGCCCTATGTTGAGATTGAACCCGGTACCTTCTGAGTCAGACACGGGCACCGTAACCTCTCAGCCACTGATCGCCGTGGTCATGTAATGAGGATAATGGCGCTCTTAAGAGATGTGGGACAGTGATGTGTAATATCTCCAGCTCTTTTTGTCTCCCCCCCCCCCCCCCCCATACAGTGAAAATATTACTAGAAATGTAGAAGATATGAGAGGAATCACCATTGGTAGGTCTTAACGTCAATAACTTTAGATATGTGGATGATACAGTATTGATTGTAGTCAATGAACGGGATCTGCAACATCTAGTAGATGTGGTTATTATACACAGGGAACAACAAGGGTTATAATTAGAATTTAAGATAATGGAGATTATGTTTGCCACTAGGACGAGAGACATTTTTTTTGCATATCCCTTACAGGGCGTTGCAGTCAACATCAGCATTTTCCAGCTGCCGTTGATGTACTAGGCAAGATTACTCTCAGTAGTTTGCCATCGCTTTCTGAGTGACAGGCTCACATACCCTGTAAGTTACCAACGCGGAGAGAACCGCTACCGATTCTCGCGCAGGTTACGTTACTCACGAAAATATACGGGGTTACGGAGAAAGACGTTAACCCCTAGGCCAGGGAGTGTAATGTAAGGGTAAATGAGAATATTCTTGAGTAAGTGAATCAGTACAAGTATCTCGGAGAAGTCATAACATCTGATCGGAGCTGCCTTAAAGAGATTAGAACAAGATGGCGAAAGGTAGCTCTTTGCATGATGAAAAATACACTGAACAATAAAAAGATATAAATTGCAACGAGAAAAAGAGTGTTGAGGTGATACATAGAGCCTGCACTTTTGTATTCTTCTTCTACTTCTTCTTCTTTCGTTCGCCTGAAATATGTTTATAACTGCAATGTTGTCTCTTGTATGAATCTAACAGTCTTTTTTAGTTCATTCAGCGGTCCATAGAGTTTATTTTTGTATTGATTTATTTTTTTTATTTGTATTATTTACTTTTGTATTGATGTGAAACTCGGACAATGAGCAGGTAAACTGAATAACAGTAAACGAATGAGAGAGATTATACGTATAAAGCCAAAATATCTTGGGCACGTTATGAGAAGAAATAAATTGGGGAACTTGGTGACAACTGACAAGATTAAGGGGGGAAAGAACAAGTGGAAGATAGAGAGGTAAATATTTAGATTCCTCTCACCTACCCCCCCCCCCCCCCCGGTCCTTCCCACGCACCCTACCACCGCTCCAAGATGTCAACAGCGCCTGGTATGAATTCAGTCCTAATTTTGCAGTTGTGGGTTGAAGCGGAAGAAAGACCGGGCTATGATAACCTTTTCACCAGTGTCTAGTTGGTCGTTCGACGAAGTACCATAGTTGCTTCAACTATATAGAGCCCAACTTACTTGCCTCGCATTCTATAAGAATTGATCTAGTGAATGAAATACCACGTGACAATGTCTGCCATGTCTTCTACAGCAGGTGAAAAAGATCTTGGGAGAAATCCTAGAAGCGTTAGTCTATATACATGACAAAGGATGCCTGCACAGGTAAATAATGTTGTTGATATTGATGGTTTCGTTGGCTGTTTGTGAATCCCCTGGAAGACTTTGAGTTTAAACTCTTAAAACTCATGCATGCATGAGAGGACGAAAGTTGACTTGCTTAGAACCGGTATGTTATTCATTTATTCATTCAGTAGTTTGTTCTTTGCAGAACCTCGCTCCCATAACAACCTACCGGAAAACTTCTCGGTCATAAGCAAGATGTCCCGCGTCCGATACACCCATCTGGAGATCATCTGCCACATCCTGCACCCATCTTCTCTTCGTCCTTCCTCTTCCTCTCTTTCCGGGCATATACCCCTCCATTATTGTACTCTCCAAACTTTCATGACGTTTCAAGTGACCAAAATATTTCACTTTTCTTTGTTTCATCGTTTTCAGTAGCCAAGCTTCTTCAATATTCAGACTTTGTCGTATTAATGCATTTTTTTCCTTTTCTTTATCCAAGATATTCTTTGAACCCATCTATACCATTTATATTCAAACGCATGTTTGCGCTGTTCAGCTTGTTTAGTAAGTGTCCAGGTCTCACTTGTGTATGTTGTTCTCTTTCATGGTTGTGAGCGTTTCTTTGTAAGTTTTGCAGAAGATAGTTTGAACCGGTATGTCAGTGAAACGAATATAATCTTTGTTCATTGGCTACGGGAGATGGAGCATCTGTGAGTTTTCCCTGGGTTTTATGCCGTCGATTCTTGAATTAATCAATCGCAAACGATGCATGGGCGATTAGGTCGCATGGGCCCTGAAAGGGGCTTGCATCTATCGATGTGGGGCTGGGGTAGAGGCTTTCACGCCGACTCGGTATCAGCGTACCATCTGCACGGGACTTGTGTTGAGGAGGTCTTATCACTCTTTCCAAATACTGAAACCAGCGGCGCAGGCTGGACCAGGAGCTTCGCATCTGCGGAGAGTCATATTTTGGTGTAATTTAGGTCACAATGTAGCACAGCACCTACAACCTGGCTGGGATTAGGCTTGTTGTTACTTCATCACCAGCACAACGCTATACCTAGTAGGAGTATTATCGTAGGCTATCGAGAAGCTCACTTTTATAGAGCTTGAAGGATTTGGGGGACGGTTCCATCCCGATAGACAAGCAGCACACTCATTCCGAGCATGCTGGTGAGATCTCCTAGCGGCCAGTGCAAGACGTGGGTGCTGATTATCCATCATCATTGCGTGGGATATTGCTGCCACTCTTTAGCAGTCTCATGCCATGTAACATGTGAGTCATCGTCAGGATTAATCACAGCGGAAACCGTGACTGGTCTTGCCTTGGCCAGTAGGGATAGAAGAAGGAAGGCAAATGCTAGTCTAGAAAAAAAAAAAAAAAACGATGTGTTCGCCAATTGGCTCACATACTGGAGCCGCGTTGTAAATGGATATCATGCAAATGTCGTTAGGTGGATTGTGGATGAAAAAATACCACTTAACAATAATGTATGAATCCAATCCAATATTTACGGGGAACAAAAAAAAATGGCCCTCGTTCAACCTGCTTCTACAGCGTCGGTTATAACTGAGGTCTGTTTTTTGTTGTTGTGAATTTTGATATTCTGTCCTTTGTTTGTTCTCTCTCGAGTTACTCCTAAACAGCTCTGGTTATATTTTCTCCTCTCTGCTCTTCGGATTCGGTTGGGTCTTATGGGGCTGTCGTCAAAGTGTTGCCATCTGACCGCTATTACGCTAGAATGTCACAGAACCAATGTCAATATTACACATTTACAGTTTGGCCGCTGGTCTGAACACACCGGCTACACACACAAGGCTGACTTCCCATGATTAAATTGTCAATATTTATTCGTCACTTTTCATGGCTGTAAAATCTGACTGAAATTCTTTCTGAAAAATCATTAAATGGTTCAGATAGCTCCTTTAGTTAATTTAGCTAGCGTCACCCAGGTCATTCATTCAGAAAATATCACCAGAAATAACACAATGTCACTTGTAAATGAGATGTTACCATGTTACTACAATCGCGGTCCCCGGCCGAATGGAGTTGAAATACAGTTTTCGGGACTCGTTTACGTCATATTCACGTGATGGTTCGTGAACATTCTGTGGCGGTTGATGATTGCTCGCCTTAGCGTCTTTGTTCACTGCTCCGTGGGTTGTTTCAGTTCCTGTTTTTTCTCACTAGAGGTTTAACTCTCTCTGGCCCTGTGAATCTAACTCATCACCGTTTTGGTTCATGGCAGAAGTAACAAAGGAAACAAATTTAAACACGGAAGTCAAAAACAATATGTTGCACAATTTATTGCCTGACATATTTCGCTGCATCTCGTCACGTGCATACTGAAACAATTATATACCATATGAGGTGAATATATTATTATACTTTGACTGAAATGTATAACACATATAGTCTCTGACACCCCGGGAAGGTTAACCCGGTCAACAAATGGCCACAGAAGTCGGATGTGTCGGCCTAGCGGCGCAAGAACGCAGCTCTGCTGTAAACAGGCACAACGCAGTCACGTCCGGAAAAAAACAACTCTCCGGATGAACGTAGAAGAAGAAGTATCCGACACTGTCCGAGTGTGAAGCAATGTTATCCCCACAATAACTGTGAAGTGAAGTATGTTTGTGTTTTGATGTTGATTTCATTGTTTGGCCAGGAACATCAAACCCAATAATATCTTCCAGAGGAAGGGAGGGGCCATGGTTCTTGGAGACATGGGTGTCTTCTCAATCATGGGGGACCTGAGAACGAACACCAGACAAACATTCCGTGAGTACGCTGATTTCATTGACATGGAAAGAAAGACAGAGTGTTTAAGTTTAACTAGTCCAGTGCCAAACACAAAAATAAGTTTGGGCGATTGTAGTGTAGTTTCCATTCACTCATCTCATCATATTTCTCTTGTACCTTGCGGTGTCGAGGTGAAGTATAAACAGCGGGAGAGTGCCCGCTTATGGGTTTCTTATATCGATATTCCCATGGACTCTGTTATACCCTGAGTCCATCGTTCACATGATCGACCTCTTCCTCTGCTTCCCTCTCGTCTGTACATCATTGCTTGTTGTGGTATACTGATAGTTGGTAATTCTTAGTTTTTCTACGAGCAGTTTCCATTCACTGAGCATTAAAATTGCGGAAGATACACGAATAACACCATGGTCCTAGTATGGCGATATATCGTCCTTGTGTCCATATGGGAGGTCAGTCACATTTATCGATATATTATCCTTCGACAATGAATCAGTTAGTGAGGTTTCCGATGTTGCTGGAGCCTGAAAGTTTAGTACTGTTGATATGAATTACTAAAATATACTTATGTGTGTGTTGTTGTTGTTGTTGTTGTTGTTGTTGTTGTTGTTGTTGTTGTTGCTGTTGTTGTTGTTGTTGTTGTTGTTGTTGTTGTTGTTGTTGTTGTTGTTCTTCTTCTTCTTCTTCTTCTTCTTCTTCTTCTTCTTCTTCTTCTTCTTCTTCTTCTTCTTCTTCTTCTTCTTCTTCTTCTTCTTCTTCTTCTTGAGAAAGGGTTTGGCTACCGAAACGTCGTACAATTTGTTTTTGTGTTTTATACACACTTATTTTATGGACACTTGTTTCAGTGTTATTATATTATTACATTATCTCCATCCATTTCCCCCTATGTTAATTATTCTGTTTACGGGGACTAAGGTCCTAGTCAGATGTGTACGTGAGTGTGTTTTTATTGTGTGTCCATCGGATCTAAAATGTCTTTTAGTTTCTTTATATACTGAAATATTTTAATGTGTCTTATCTGTTGAAATACAGTCGAAGATCATAAAAATAATAGTGTCTAAAATTGTATTTTGTTTTGTTTTATTGTAAATAAATTATTTACATTTGTCTACACATATTTTGCTTTAATTCATTGTAAAAGAATTAGTTACTTTGTTTACACATACATACACGTTTAATCTGACTCAATCAATCATGTGCCATGCCGGAAAGCGTGGGCGGTCATGACTCGCCATTTCACTCGATCACCAGAGTCGTGGATCAGCTCAGTGTTCCTGTCTCGTCCATGCCATTCAGGTACTTACTTCTCGGTCTTCCTCTTGGTCTGTTCCCTTCGATCTTGCCAGTTGTCACCAAGTTCTCCAATTCATTTCTTCTCATAACATGTCCAAAAAGTTTTAACTGTCTACGTCTAATTTCTCTAATCAATTTACGATTTTCATTTGTCTCCTGTAGTACTTGGTCATTTATTTTTCTGTCTGCCCATGGTATTCTTTGCATATTCCTCAGAAACCACATTTCTGCAGCCATCAGATGTTTTTCAGCTTGACTGCTCATTGTCCAAGTTTCACATCCATACAAAAGAACGGGCTCTATGTATCCCCTCAACACTCTTTTTCTCGTTTCAATTGACATCTTTTTATTGGTCTGACTACTCACTTAAAAACAAAACATTTACCTACATGTAACATCGTATTAAAACACACACACACACACACACACACACACACACACACACAAACTTGTAGTAGGAGCAAAATTAATTAGTTATTATTATAATACTGCTGGTCTCAGATGAGTGGATGGATGGATGAATGAATGAATGAGTATATGTTGAATGAGTGGGTGGGTGGGTGAAATTGATATTTGGGTGGATGGATGGATGAGTATATGAGTGGATGGGAGAGTGGAATGAATGGGTGGGTGGGTGGTTGGGTGAGCGGATGAATGAGTGGATGAATGAATAATTTGTTGGCTGTACGGGTAAATAGATGAGTGGTTGGACAGATCAGTGGATAGGTAGATGAACAGTGGATGATTGGGCGGTTGGATGGATGAGCGGGCAGATATAAGTGAATGAATGACTGGATGGGTGGATATGTTGACACATGGATGTGTGATTGGATAGATTAACTCATGGATGAGTTATTGGATGGATGTATGAGTGGCTAAGTGGGTGCGTTGACGGGTGGATGTATGAGTGGTTGAGTGGGTGCGTTGATGGGCCGATGTATGAATGGTTGAGTGGGTGCGTTGATGGGCCGATGTATGAGTGGTTGAGTGGGTGCGTTGGTGGGCGGATGTATGAGTGGTTGAGTGGGTGCGTTGATGGGTGGATGTATGAGTGGTTGAGTGCGTGCGTTGATGGGTGGATGTATGAGTGGTTGAGTGGGTGCGTTGATGGGCGGATGTATGAGTGGTTGAGTGGGTGCGTTGATGGGTGGATGTATGAGTGGTTGAGTGCGTGCGTTGATGGGCGGATGTATGAGTGGTTGAGTGGGTGCGTTGATGGGTGGATACGAGTATAGAAGGATAGTTATTATATCACTGCATTTATTTTCTTCAGGGGGTGGGGGGGGGGGTCTCAGTGGCCAAGTGGTTAAGCCATCCGCCTCACGCTCCGAAGGTTGTGGGTTCGATTCCGGACTCCGTCAATCGGTTCACGAGTGTAATTTTCTCGGAGACTCCTGGGGCTCGTCGCTGGAGCTACAGAGTTTGGTACTTTCGGCAGACCGCCCAGCGGAAAGAGACCGAGCAATTCGGGATAAATACCTTTGCAGTGAAGTCGATCCTCAATGCCTTTAAGCCCGCCCTTGACACGTATTTCCTGACCTGCCACAGAGGGGACGGTGTTCATGGCTCCAGAGATCGGACCGAAGCATCACAGCCGGAAGACGGACTTGTACTCTGTTGGGGGAGTGTTGCTGAACATCCTCACCACTTCCATGTACTCTGAGCACGAGTATTACAGGAAGCTTGGTCAGATCAAGGAGACTCCCGAGGAGCTCAGCGTTGTATTGGATTTAGTTTCAAATGTGAGTACTGTGTCCGGGTGGTCGTAACAATTTATGTTTTTTCGCTCGCTCGCTTTGAACTCAAGCCTCGTCCATACACACTACGTCTAGTGCACTGGACTGAATTTTGCGTGGGAATTGGTTGAACCCCTTACCTCCGCATCAGCACGCCGGATGTTTAAGAACGCTCGTTCTTATCGATTCGGCCATGTTGAACTCCGACAGTAACTTGAACTGATGGATTTGAGCAGATTTATAAACAGTTAAATCGCTTCTGTGGCTTGGGGGGTAGTGAGACGCGCAGTTTTATAATTCGCCGTCATACCTTGTCCAAGGTTCGCTCTCAGCTGCCGGCGATTTGGAAGTAAACCGCTTTGCGTAGATTTCAATGGTATGAGGTGTCGGTCTTTCAGAAAGCAATGGCAAACTACTGAACTAACACCGCCTAGAAAAATCTCAAAGAGCCAATTAATGTAGGGGTTGATTGCAATGTCATATGGAGAAATACAACTATTTTTTTTTTTTTAATGTATACATTTATTCATTATTATTTTTAGCCGGCGATTTCAGCTTGCCGCAATTGAGTTCGTTGTAAAAAGTTCAGATTTCCCATACTTCCTTTCAGTAACATAATGGTTGCAAACAGTTCGGATTTCTGATACTTCGTTTCAGTAACATAATGGTTGTAAACAGTTCGGATTTCTGATACTTCCTTTCGGTAACATAATGGTTGTAAACAGTTCGGATTTCTGATACTTCGTTTCAGTATCATAATGGTTGCAAACAGTTCGGATTTCTGATACTTCCTTTCGGTAACATAATGGTTGTAAACAGTTCGGATTTCTGATATTTCCTTTCGGTAACATAATGGTTGCAAACAGTTCGGATTTCTGATACTTCCTTTCGGTAACATAATGGTTGTAAACAGTTCGGATTTCTGATACTTCCTTTCGGTAACATAATGGTTGCAAACAGTTCGGATTTCTGATACTTCGTTTCAGTAACATAATGGTTGTAAACAGTTCGGATTTCTGATACTTCCTTTCGGTAACATAATGGTTGCAAACAGTTCGGATTTCTGATACTTCGTTTCAGTATCATAATGGTTGCAAACAGTTCGGATTTCTGATACTTCCTTTCGGTAACATAATGGTTGTAAACAGTTCGGATTTCTGATATTTCCTTTCAGTAACATAATGCTTGTAAACAATTCGGATTTCCCGAATTAATATTTGTGTTTCTTTCTGTCTGTTAGTATTTTGTTGTTGTTTTGTGTTTCTTGTTTGTTGATAAAGACGTTAGTATCTGTTTATCCATTCGTCAAGCTTTCTAATTATATTTTATGAATTGTTTGTTTTCGATGTCAAGGGTTCAACGGACATTATTTTGACTAGGGATTAATACACAACCAGGACAACTCTGAAACACAGTATGAAACATCATGATACGCTATATAATACTCAATCTCTGATCATTACAGCAGATTACATCACAGCTTCACAACACACGATCAGATAAATGTAACGTCAGCTCAATCACTGTCAGTGCTGGGCTGTCGTTAAAGGGAACACATGTGCTGCGTTTTCAGTTCGATAAACTCGAAAAGTATAAGTATTATTATTCCTTTGTATGTGTGTATGTAAGAGAGAGAGAGAGAGAGAGAGAGAGAGAGAGAGAGAGAGAGAGAGAGAGAGAGAGAGAGAGCGAGAGAGAGAGAGAGAGAGAGAGGAGAGACACGGAGATACAGGGAGGGACACAGAGAGCTTGAAAAGAGAAAAGGAATTTCCTGAAATCGTAACTAAATTATACAGTTATTTTCATCGTGACTGCATAGAGGGCAGAATCTTTAGACTCAAAGAAAGACACTGCAGATACAGGGCACGCCTCCACCGAAAAGAACTCAATGACTACTGTAATTTGCAAGTGTTGAGCACTATAGTAAACCTCATAGTATCTCCAACAAGACTGCCCTAACTTCGCTGAACATAGAGTTAAATTCTCACCCAGACGAGCGACCTTAAGAGACAAACTCTTGCGTTTCAATGAAGACCTCAAGTGAACTGTCTTGTTTTTGCCCATTTTCTTTTCATTGTTCTCATTTTTTTTCCATCTGTCCATTCTTCTCATTCGGTTATTATGACTTAATTTAGTCAGTGTGGTGTCTTCTCCGTGTTTATATGTTGTGTTTTGCGTATTTGTTTTCTGATAAATGGCCTGTCGCTGCAACGTTCTATGCTTTCTGTAATTGTGTTCTGTAAAGTTGAATTCACTGGCATCTTGCCGTCTTGACAGACGATAGTTTGTTACATTATGCTTCAATAAAAGGCATAACTTTTCCGTAGCGCAAAGCCTGGGGTGAGTTGTAGAGACCATGAGTTGTATTACTTCATGTTATTTAATATTGTTTACATTTCCAAAGCTTTGCCGCAGCTCCGCTAATTTTATTCATATTTGACCTTTGCGGGAATAGACGCATGGCAAACGTTGATCGCCGAAGAAAAGGAATGCTATTCCACATTTTACCATGTTACCAGTCAGAAGAAAATATTGACTTTGGGAATTAATTTGTTTGTATTGCAATGTATTTCTAAAGATATTTCCAGATGGTGTTTGTCTTTCACATATACGTATTCAAAATCAATAATAAATATTGTGTAGATGTGTGTTTGTCTTTCATATAGAATTATTCAAAGCCAATGTTAAACACTGCACAGATGTTGCTGAGGCACAAGCACTCCAGTCGACCAAGCACTTTGTAAGTTGCATCATTTATAACTCATGCTGATTAATATCTGAACTAGTTTACTTTTGTGTTCCTTTAAGGCAGTCGCTGTAGTAGTAGTAGTAGTAGTAGTAGTAGTAGTAGTAGTAGTAGTAGTAGTAGTAGTAGTAGTAGTAGTAGTAGTAGTAGTAGTAGTAGTAGTAGTAGTAGTAGTAGTAGTTGTAGTAGTAGTAGTAGTAGTAGTAGTAGTAGTAGTAGTAGCAGCAGCAGCAGCAGCAGTAGTAGTAGTAGTAGTAGTAGTAGTAGAAGTAGCAGCAGCAGCAGCAGCAGCAGCAGTAGTAGTAGTAGTAGTAGTAGTAGTAGTAGTAGTAGTAGTAGCAGCAGCAGCAGCAGCAGCTGTTAGTCAGTCCTTACTACATATGTATCACATAACTACAAAAGTCCCAATACAAAGAGCATGCATATTTCCCGAGACAACAGTTACAGTATATGGATATGAAAGGTAGGTATTTAACAAATCAGCTGAATAGCATACGTCGACCTTTAACTATAAATGTTTCAAAAAGTCATTGCACGGAAAGGAGAAGAAACAGATCAACCCAACAAGAACTCAATAGTTGCTTGCTTGCTTGTGTTCGTTGGCTTGAGCTCCAACGCGAAGTCCTGTATGTCGGATGAAGACATCATGTTGTCCAACATCAGTGTGATGTCATACCGGACTGAGGTTTGCGTGAGTATCCGTTGTCCCATGTCTGGCTTATTGGTGTGCAGACTAGTGGTTCCTCGCCGTACAGGCAGACACTCTCCGACTTCGGAAGAATCGGCGCTCCTACTGACTTTAGCCAGGACCCCGAAGGGACCTATTGCCCAGGACGCTCGACGAGGACGCGTCAATAGGTCTTGGCCAGTATATAACCCGGCCCTGGTGCCTTGGAAACACCTCTGCGTCCCGAACTCAATAGTAAAAAAGACTGGCTATTAGGACAAACAAAAATGAGGAAAATAACATATTTTGGTCATGTAAAATAAAGACATGAAAATCTAGAAAAGATAATTAAGGAAGGAAGTCTACCGGATACGCCGAAAAGAGTAAGACTTCCAAATAGGTGGATTTATTAGTGATAGATTTTTGTTTTTATTTTGCGTTCTCTCATTTTCAACTCAAGTGAAATCCATAAACGTGCTACTACTTCTAGTGCACTGCACTGATTTTTACGTGTCCATTAGCTTTCCCTATTACCAGTGTCCCTCGCCAACAGGCGAACCCATTCCAACTTCTGGGGTACTTGTAATTTACTAATCCAATTCAAGAACGAGAAGTCAACAAAAAGATAAATAATTTACACATGATAGCAACAGAACAGAACATCTGTCTTACGATAGAGAAATATTTAGAAAGACTTTTGTGTAGGCGAAAATCAGCACAGGGCAGGCCGCCGAATGATGTTGATGTGTTACAGTGTAGGATATGTCTTTGATCTGAAACAAATGAATGCAAAGGCAACCGAGAGCAATCTCGTTAGTAATAACAGGTGGAATTCTTGTCTAAACAATGTATTCCCTTAGTGAATTCAAACATAGAAGCCATGAACAAAATATTGCAACATTTCTTGCCTGGCATATGTAGCTTCATCTGGTCGTCAGATCAACGACTATGTACTTAGTATTTCAGGCAAAGCATTACTTTATTCACTTCATATGAAGTATTTCAGACAATGTATTACTTTATTCACTTCATATGGTATATAACTCTGCAGTAAGCAGTTCGGTGACTGGCTATTGATATTTGAACAAGTCAACGTTTTAGTGCAACTTATTGCCGGTGTAGGTGTTGAACCACCTATCTCGCCATCAGCGAACAGGAAGTTTAAGAGCGAGCGTTCTCATTGCTTTCAACCACGGAGACGATGATGAGTTACAGTGTTCCTATTGGTTGCTTCTCTTAAAGGCCCCAGTAACATGTGTTGTTGTTTGTCCATCAAGAATGATGATGACCATTCATTTCATCCAGTGGGGCGAATAGTATGGAGCCGTGAGTTCTAAAATGGCTGGTAAGGCCTATTTTGGCTCATAATGTTATTTGACAATCTGAGCAAAGACTGCTTGACGTTCCGGGAGGAGGATCTCCTACAGTGTTTTTTTTTTTTTGGTTGTCCCCAGCCTTTTTTCACAGCTCTTGCAGTCCTGTTTGCTTCACAAGTGACTGCACCCTTGCGTAATGATGTAAGCCACGAATTTCGGTTTTTGGCAGCAGTCTCCCAAGTGTCGTGATGAATTCCAAAAGCTTTTAGTGAGATCTTCAGAGTGTCTTTAAAGCGTTTCCTCTGACCGCCATAGGAGCGCTTACCACATCGCAGCTCGCCGTAAAAAAAAAAAAAAATTTCGTTTAGGGAGCCTGTGATCTGGCATGCGAGTCAAGTGACTTCAAGCGAATCTGATTCTTCATTAGTAGAGTGTGGATTCTGGGCATGGACGCTCTTTCTATGACTTCAGTGTCTGGGACACACATGTGTAATACATGATAACAGTTTTCATCATGTTGCCGGTTAGGAGAGGGTGAGGGTGACCTAGAGAGAAGCTGCTGGACAGTCTGGCATCGTACCATGGAGGAACAACAGTATCAGAAAAGACTAGCAGTACTAACCAACGACATATGGCTGGACTATAAGAAGAAGATAACTTTTATTTGTTCCCTTATTGTATTGCCTGTTGCTTTCCTATAACATTTGATTGTGTATTTTATAAATGAGTTTGGCATGACATTTTAGGGAATTCATCAAATCAGGATTTGTGCAGGAATGCATGGCTCTAGCAGATGTTGGTCAGTATGAGCGGAGCGCTTGGCCAAAGGGAGAAAGGGCCACCAAATTTTGTAAGCATTCAGTTTGTGTCTTATTATGCTGGTAGATTTGGTTCTAACAACAACAACCACAATGTTGCTTATCTCTCACGGGACGTTGAAGTCAACACCAGCTGTTGATGTACTAGGCAAGTGTTACGTTCAGAAGTTGCCATTGATTTCTGAACGACCGGCTCCCATACCAGCACGTTATAACACAACGCGACACGGTCTGCTGCACAAATCGGTCGCAGCTGAGCTTCGAACGCCTGGTACCCGGCTCACGAACCGCGTTCGCAAGCCTTTAGCCACAGAGCCGGCTAACACAATGTTCTAACACAATGTGAAAATCTTTACTAACAAACTGTCACACTTGAAAGTTAGTCGTTAGTCATGGTTACAATTTCACGGCAAAGGGTCAACCCATAATGCTCCTTTCCTGTGCTAGTGAATATCATACAAAATATTCATATTGTCTCATGTGAAAAGTGGCACAGACTGTAGTCCTGACAAGCCAACAGCACACACAGACATACATGCATAACCCACTGCCAGAATACCAACACAATAGTCTGCTACTAAAATTACTGTTAGTCGTCGATAAAAGCGGCAGTGGCAAGGAAACCAGCAGTTACACACACATTACTGCATAAGGCGAAAACAAGCTAGTTCAGCAATTAGTCGTCCGCCATTTTTCTAATTATGGAGTTCACAATAGAAACTACCGCAGACAGATGTAAAGGCATTGCACATGGAATCCACACTGACAACTTTCCGTCTAACACACGATAGTTTGGTACATTGTGCTTCAAAAAGGCTTAATAACTACAACCCATGGTGGTGGCGAGTGTGGCTGATAAGGCCAATTGGTGCTGAAATGTTACGAGGGACGTCATTTTAAGTAACAGGAATTTTTTAATAAAGTAAACGGGAGATTATGGACAACGGACAATTTTATTTCAGGATACAAAACTGGCTCTTAATCAGAATGCCCAATGTGTTGGCCATGAGCAGTTTGCGGATGCGCAATAGCGATTGTCATTGGCACCTTTCCGTCTTGACAGACGATAGTTTGGTACATTGTGCTTCAAAAAGGCTTAATAACTACGATCCATGGCGGTGGCGAGTGTGGCTGGTAAGGCCAATTCTTGCTGCAAATGTTTGCCCACAGTAGGTGCATGTGAAAACACGGTCATTTCCACCATTTTGCACCATCTTACGTCTCTCACGCTCTGTGTGTGCTTTATCTGCAATCATTTTCTCCTTTGTCTTTATTCCATTTCTGATAGTTGCCCTCCATGCAACACGTTCAGCGGCGACGTGCTCCCAATGTGCATTATCAATGCCTGTATCAATCATGTCCCGCTTACACACATCTTTGTATCGTAGTAGAGGCCGACCCTGAGATCTCCTACCCGTCTGTAATTCACCAAAAAAGATGTCCTTTGGTATTCTACCATCATCCATCCTCCTAACGTGTCCTATCCATCTAAGTCTACGAAGACTGAGCATGGAATACACCGTCACACAACCTGATCTTTCCAATACTTCAGTATTTGTGATTTTGTCTTGCCACTTAATACCAAGTATTATTCTCAGACACCGCATATGAAAGCTGTTTTAAACGTTTCTCTTGGTGTGAGTAAGTTGTCCAAGTTTCACTGCCATAAAGAAGAGTATTAAGGACGCAGGCTTGGTAGACGAGGACTTTTGTTTTGGCAGTAAGCTCCCTGTTCTCCCAGACTCTTTTTGCTAACATGTTCATTGTTGTTGCTGCCTTGCCAATCCTGATGTTGATTTCCTGATCTAGGGATAATTTGCTATTTACCTCTGATCCTAGATATGTAAAATGGTCTACTATCTCCAGTTAGGTGTTGTCAATAAAGATTGATGGTACACCATGTGCACCTTGTGACATAATCTGTGTCTTCTTTTTGTTAATTGTTAAACCAAATTCAGAACAAGCATTGGAGAATGCAGATAGTAGATGTTGTAATTCTTCCTCAGAGTGGGTCGTAATCGCAGCATCATCCGCAAAAAGCAACTCTCTTATTAGTACCCTGCTAATTTTGGTCTTGGCCTTCAATCTCTGAGCATTATAGAGGCCACCATCTGAGCGTGAGTGAATGTATATACCGTCATCCTGATCACGAAAGGCATATTTCAGTAGAAGTGAAAAGTATATCCCAAAGAGGGTGGGGACTAGTACACAACCTTGCTTAACTCCACTCTTGATTTCAAACTCTTCTGAAGTTGAGCCATCAAACTTGATTATACCCTTCATGCCTGTGTGGATCGATTCCACAATGGACAGAAGAGTTGGTGGGCAGCCAATCTTCTTTAGTGCTTTGAACAGACCCTCACAACTGACCAAATCGAATGCCTTTGTGAGGTCGATGAAGGCAATAAACAGTGGCTGATTTTGTTCCCGGCATTTTTCTTGCATCTGTCGCAATGAGAATATCATATCAATGGTAGACCGGTTCTGACGGAAGCCGCACTGTGATTCGGGGTAGACTTGATCTCCCAGGACTTGAAGTCTGTGCAGGACAATTCTGGCAAATACTTTCCCAACAATACACAGAAGTGAGATACCCCTATAGTTGTTACAGTCGCTCCGATCTCCCTTGTTCTTGTACAGCGTTATGATGTTTGAATCTTTGAAATCCTGTGGGACTTGTCCTTCTCGCCAGCATAGCTCTATTAGCTGGTGGATCTGTAGAGCGAGTGTGTCTTGCCCACTCCTGATTACCTCTATTGGAATCCCATCCTTACCTGGAGCCTTGCCAGATGCAAGCTCATTTATAGCACACTTAACTTCTGTTATAGTGGGAAGTGTGTCCAGGTGGTCAAGAGTTGGCAG
Organism: Cepaea hortensis; assembly: GCA_963921405.1. Taxonomy (NCBI): domain Eukaryota; kingdom Metazoa; phylum Mollusca; class Gastropoda; order Stylommatophora; family Helicidae; genus Cepaea; species Cepaea hortensis. The sequence continues at coordinate 42,973,737 of OY992884.1, read as the reverse complement.
GGCCTCTATGGCGTTGAGGGCATCATCCGCTAGCTTGGTCTCACTTGAGTAAAGCTCTAAATAGTGCTCGACCCATCTATCCATCTGCTGTTTCTTATCAGTGATGATTTCTCCAGTCAAGATTTTCAGTGGTGCACTTCTTTTGGCAATAGCGATTACAAGATGACTATCCCATTATCGACCTGCGCCGTGAAAGAACAATGAGGCGTTATTCGTTTATTGTGGTCAGAGGGTGTGAGACCTGATGAAATCTACACAAGAATGATGGTTCAGTTTGGAGACGGTTGCTTGAGTCAGGGGTGAGTGATGAATTGGTAGAAAGATTTCAAACTTGAGGACAAAACGTCATTGATGAAGAGCGTAGTGGAGAACCTGCAAATGTGGCACATGACACGGTGAAACGGCGATTTACTATTTAATGACATAGCCATGGATTTCAACACGAGTCATAGTGCTGCGTACACAGTTGCCCATAATGACCTCGGTTGTAGGAAATTATGTCGCAGATTTGTCTGAAGACAGCTATTCGATGATCACAAATGTGTACGTCAGAAGTTTGGCAGGAGCATCTGTACTGTCATGCTCGCGAAGGAGATGATGTTCTCCATCAAATTGTGATAGGAGACGAGTCATGGGTGCATCACAACGAATCAAAGAGTACGAGGCATTTGGTGCAGTAAAAAACACCCGTTGTCTCCAGTTTAAACCAAAAAAAAAAAAAAATAATAATTCAAGACGCAGGAATCCGCTGGGAAAGTAGAGATGACCATTATGGAGGGACATCAAGGACCCAATAATGTTGCATTTCCAGGAAAGGGGTGAAACTGATTACTGTAATTGGATCGAAACGTTTTAGGGTGTGGCCTTTAAGACAATTTTGCGACCCCTCCATTAGTTCTTTGTCATCTGCAAAACTCTGAGCCCTCAAATATTCTTTCAAGGATCCAATCAAGTGAAAGTCCGAATCTAAGTCTGGACTATATGCTGGATGTTTTAAGACCTCAAATTTTAGAGCAAGTAGTGTATCTACTGTATGTGAAGCGGCATGCGGGCGGACGTTGTCTTGCAGCAACACTGCTCTTTTTTAGAGACGTTCCCGTGCGTTTTGATCATATTAAATTAACCGGTTTCACCTTTTCCCTGGAAATGCACAAATATTGGGCCCTTGCTATCCCTTCATAGAAGGCCTCAACAAGCTAGAGGGTAGGTTGACCACGCGTGTTCCAGGGCAAGGGGACAATGTTGAGAAATCACACACACACACACACACACACACACACACACACACACACAGAGAGAGAGAGAGAGAGAGAGAGAGAGAGAGAGAGAGAGAGAGAGAGAGAGAGAATTTCTGGGTTGCACTAATGTTAAGCAGTTATTCCTAAACTTCCTCTTACTTAATTACTTCCCTCGTATATACAGACTGTTTTGCTGTATGGCAGTGAATAATGGAACACGAATGAACAAATTAGGAAGAACTTGGAAGCAACAGAGATGTGGTTCCTGAGACGAATGTTCCGAATACCTTGGCCTGCCAGAGTAACTGACAACGATTGTCTAACCGAGGCTAATGAAACAAGAACATTATATACAACAATAAGAAAGAGACAAACAGCTTTATTTGGTCATATGATGAGAATACAGGTATTGAAGAACATTGTGACAACTGGAAAGATCGATGGGAAAAGTGGCAGAGGCAGACCGAGAGAATTACTGATGGAGAGGCTGAGACCGTATCATGGCAGAATGTTATAAGAAGAGTTGATCCAGAACATCAAATACAGAGATCAGTGGATGACTAAAGATGGGTCAGCGTGGAATGAGTTGCATGAAGGCATATGTCCCAATGTGAGAATAGATGACAAAAGAAGAAGAAAGAAGTGTAACGCTAAGTATATTCACTAAAATGTCATTGTTATATATGATTCTCCACAGATCAGCTCACAGAGAACCGCGACGATGTTTTCAATGTTCTGAAGTATATAGAAGACATAATGGACAACGAAGAATGTTTGGCTGATGGCTTGTCTGCCCTGGCGGACATCTTACGGGACAATGACACGGCCCATGAACTGGTAGACCAGAAAGCCAGAAATCTGATAGTTTCCGCCATGTGGAATAATATCTTCACCAACGACATCATCATTGCCGGTTGCTATATTCTCAGTAATCTTATTGTGTCTGGTAAGGCTGTTCAGTGTTTTTCTGTGGATTCCCTATGGAAATTCCCGTGAAATTAGTGTGGATAGTGTTTTTCCTTTGGATTATGTGATGTTATTTCGTGTTCGTTAATTGGAAGTGTTCAAAAGAAGCCACGGAAGGCAGGTGGTGGATGAAATTATGAGGGCAGCCGACAGATATTTGTTGGTTATGGTCTCGAGTTTCGCGACGGCAAGCTTTCTCTCTTTCGAGAGACAATGATTGCGGTCATCCGGCCAGTATGGTCACTGCCATAGAGGAAAGCAACGGCAAACTACCTCTTTGAAATTGCCTAGTTTATTATGATTCGCTTAAAGACTGATCATCGCAAGACAAGGACAGAGACATTAAAATTAGGAACATGGAACGTTAGGACGTTAAACAACGACGGAAAATTAGAGAACATAACACAAGAAATTCAAAGAGAAAAAATTAATATATTAGGTATGTGCGAAACGAGATGGACAGGAGCAGGCATCAAGATACATAAAGATTTTAAGATTATTTATTCTGGAGGTGAGGATCGACATAGGGGAGTGGCAATAATTTTGGACCGGAAAACTTCAACGTCTGTTCAGGGATATTGGGCCGTGTCGGACAGAGTTCTACTAGTTAAATTGAGTGGCAGACCTTTTAACATAAATGTTATTCAAGTATATGCCCCAACAGGAGAGTCCAGTGAGGATAGTGTAGAGGAATTTTATAATGACATAGAGTCTGCCTTAAAGAAATGTAAAAATTCAGAAATAAACATCATAATAGGGGACTTCAATGCAAAAGTAGGAAATCAAGGGGATAGATACACAGTAGGAAACTATGGTTTAGGAGAGAGAAATGAAAGAGGATACCGACTAGTAGAGTGGGCAAAAGAACAGGAAATGATTGTAGGAAACACCTGGTTCAAGCAACACCCTAGAAGATTATGGACCTGGAGGAGTCCTGATAGCAGGATTAGAAACCAGATTGACTACATTCTCATTAGCAGAAGATTTAGAAACGCGCTAACAGTAGCAAAAACAGTTCCCAGTGCTGATTGTTATAGTGACCACAGACTACTCACAGGAACATTGAGGATAAAGTTGAAGAAAGTCAAGTATACAACAGGGAACACTAAATATGATTTGTGTACATTGAGTAATGACAAGGAAATACAAAACAAATTCAACATAGAAGTACAGAACAGATTTGAAATATTGTCTGATCTAGAGATCCTATTCCAGGATGTGGATGATCAATGGGAAATGTTAAAGAATTCAATCAATGTGGCTGCAGAAACAACTATTCCAAAATTAAAGAAGGTGGGTCGTAAGAAATGGATGACTGGGGAAATTTTACACTTAATGGAAACAAGAAGACTCAACAAAAATAATCCTGCCAAATATGAAGAAATTCACAGACAAGTCAGAATATTATGTAGGAAGGCAAAAGAATCATGGCTTGAGGAAAAGTGCTTAGAAATTGAAAAACAACACAACAGTCAAAATACCAAATTAGTGCACAAAAGAATTCAGGAACTTACTAATAAAAGAACAAGTACATCAACAGGCTGTCTAAAAACTAAAGATGGCAAAATCATAATAGAAAAAGATCAGATTCTACATGTATGGACAGATTATGTGAAACACCTTTATGATGATAACAGAGACGAACAGTATGCTATTAGATTTAACAATGAAGGACCAGCAATTTTAAAGATGGAGGTTCAAAATGTTCTTAAGCATATGAAAGCTGGCAAGGCCCCCGGTGCAGATAACATCACAACAGAAATGATTAAAGCTCTAGAAGAATTTGGACTAGAGCAAGTCACTAGACTGCTGAACACATTATATGATACTGGAGATATACCTTCTGAATTATGTAATTCTGTATTTATTGCAATCCCAAAGAAATCAGGAGCCTTAGAATGTGATCAACATAGAACAATTAGTATAATGAGTCACATCACAAAGATTTTGTTACGAATTATCATGCAAAGAGTGAGGAAGAAAATACAACCTGAAATAGGGGAAGAACAATGTGGTTTTGTAGAAGGAATGGGTACAGTAAATGCTGTGTATATGCTGCGAACAGTTATTGAACGTGCTGTAGAAGTAAACAAGGATATACATCTTTGTTTTGTTGACTACACAAAGGCTTTTGATAGAGTTAGACATGTCAACATTGTGGATATGCTTGCAGATCTACAAATTGATGGGAAAGACATTAGACTTATAAAAAACATATATTGGAAACAACAAGCTGCCATAAGGATTGATAATGAAGTAGGACAATACCAACCTATTAAGAGAGGTGTTAGGCAGGGATGTGTAATGTCTCCAGATCTTTTTTCCCTATACAGTGAAAATATTTTCAGAAATGTAGAAGACCTAAATGGAATCAGCATTGGAGGACGAAACATAAATAACATTAGATATGCAGATGATACAGTATTGATTGCAGACAATGCACAGGATCTGCAACAATTAGTAGACGCTGTGGTTGTACACAGTGAGCAGCTGGGGTTGGAATTAAATTGTAGGAAGACACAGGTTATGGTCGTCACTAGGAAGAACGAAGTACCACAATGTAATATACAAGTAAATGGGAATAATCTTCAACAAGTAAATCGGTTCAATTATCTCGGAACAGTCATAACATCTGATGGCAGATGCCTTGAAGAGATTAGAACAAGAATCGCCATTGCGAAAGTAGCCTTTAGCAAGATGAAAAACATTCCTCCCCCGATGTGTCTCCACCTTGACGTGGTGGGGGAGCTTGCGTGTCCCATAGACCCCATTTGCTTGCCGATGGGTGAAAAATTACATATCGGACAGCTTATGGGATAGGGACCAGACTAAGAGAGACACAACCTGCTGCTCTGCAGGCATAGACTGAGGATAGCAGTCAAAAATTAAATGTGGTGCACAAAGGCAGAATTTCTTGGTCCGGACAAAGCTCTTAAGGCTCCCTGTCGAGGGCTGTGGCTGAACGCCTCTAAGCCACAAACCCTCGGATCTTAGAGCCAGGCTGATACCCGTCTACCGGAAAATAGAAACATGATACTGAGCAAGCTACATGCTCAGGTGTGATACATGTTCGAAGGCTCCCAGCTGGGGGATATGAGAGTTTCCCGGATGAAGGGGCCTGGCCGTTTCCCGTTCACTGCTGCACGAAGGTAAGGTGCTGAGCCGGCAGCACATGTAGCCTACCTCGTGAGCGAGTACAAAAAAGTCTGAAAAGTGCCCCAGTCGAAGGGTTACGGAAACTGTCTGTATCTAACTCATAGAGAGTGTAGACAAAAGTGGAAGAATGTCTCATCAACGCGAAATGGAACGCACGGCGAGCGAACCTATTGCGTGGTCTGAAGTCACAAGCAAAAGCTTACCGAGTGGATGTCACTCGCAGTCTGACCGATCCTGGTGTGTGATTGAGCGATCAGTGGCAAGTGGGATGCCCAACACATGGAAGTGAGGAACTAAAGCAGCCATGAGCAGGACGTGGAAACTCCTTGGGTGAGCCCAGTCTCAGAGCAATATGTGCCGGCTCTGCAATTATGGAAGCCCCCTTGGATAGCGAGATAATGCCCATGGTCTGCCCCTGCCTTCCCTTGAGGGCAGACCACGATATCGTTGATCGTTCTATCTTGACCAGCTGAGATGTGGGTGACATTACAACAGTCTAACGTGTCTCGAAACCAGAGGAAGGCTAACCTCACTAAAAAATGCCCGCCGGAAGTCGGAAGTGTCGTCCTACGGGTGGCAAACTAAAAATTGACACTACGCATTTACGTCCGAGTGAAATGTCTCGTCCGAATGTCTCCCGTGCTAGGAACAGCTCTGACTACCTAGTTTCCGAATGCCGCTCTTGTTCGGAACAGCTCTGACTAGGTAGTTTTCCGAATGTCCGCCGTGCCTGGAACAGCTCTGATGGGTACAGGGACAAGCACATGTCCGAAAACTCGCTTAGTGGAAACCAACCGCAGAGCTGACTGGTTTGTGCAGGAACGGCCCAGGGCGAGCGAAATGCCCAATATATTGAAGTGAGGAATTAAAACAGCCATGAGCAGGACGTGACGATTCCCTCGGTAAACCCAGCACCAGAGCGTTATGTGCCGGCTCTGCAATTATGGAAGCCACCCAGGATGGCGGAAAATGCTATGGACTGTCCCTGCCTTCACTTGAGGGATGACCGTGTAGTCTTCGACTGTTCCAACTAGACCAGCTGAGATGTGGACGGTACCACAAAAGTGAGAGTCTCCCAGGATTGCTAACCTGGCCAAAAATGTACGCTAAAAGTCGGATGTGTTGGCCTGAGGGTTTCGACCCGAGGGTGCCTAACCAGACACACCGCAATCACATCTGAAAAAATCACTCCGGATGAACGCAAAGAAGAAGAAGAAAAACATTCTGACCAATAAAATGATGTCAATTGAAACGAGAAAAAGAGTGCTGAGGGGATACATAGAGCCTGTTCTTTTGTATGGATGTGAAACTTGGACAATGTGCAGTCAAGCTGAAAAACATCTGATGGCTGCAGAAATGTGGTTTCTGAGGAAAATGCAAAGAATACCATGGACAGATAGAAAAACCAATGACCAAGTACTACAAGAGACAAATGAAAATCGTAGATTGATTAGAGAAATTAGACGTAGACAGTCAAAATTTTTTGGACATGTTATGAGAAGAAATGGACTGGAGAACTTAGTGACAGCTGGCAAGATCGAAGGGAACAGACCAAGAGGAAGACCGAGAGGAAAATACCTGGATGGCTTGGCCACATGGCATGGACGAGACAGGAACACTGAGCTGATCCACGACTCTGGTGATCGAGTGAAATGGCGAATCATGACCGCCCACGCTTTCCGGCATGGCACATGATTGATTGATTGAAGGAGTGCTTTGGATGCGTGGACAATGCAGTTCATTCATTGGTTAGGTCTGTCAGTCTGAAGACTGACTTTGAAATTGTCGGATCATGTTACTCTATTGCCTTCTTTTTCTTCTTCTTCTACTTCTTCTTCTTCTTCTTCTTCTTCTTCTTCTTCTTCTTCTTCTTCTTCTTCTTCTTCTTCTTCTTCTTCTTCTTCTTCTTCTTCTTCTTCTTCTTCTTCTTCTTTGGCTTCTTCTTCTTCTTCTTCTTCTTCTTCTTCTTCTTCTTCTTCTTCTTCTTCTTCTTCTTCTTCTTCTTCTTCTTCTTCTTCTTCTTCTTCTTCTTCTTCTTTGGCTTCTTCTTCTTCTTCTTCTTCTTCTTCTTCTTCTTCTTCTTCTTCTTCTTCTTCTTCTTCTTCTTCTTCTTCTTCTTCTTCTTCTTCTTCTTCTTCTTTGGCTTCTTCTTCTTCTTCTTCTTCTTCTTCTTCTTCTTCTTCTTCTTCTTCTTCTTCTTCTTCTTCTGTGATCACTCGGTTTGAATTCGAGCGTAGTCCAAGCGCGTGGTACAAATATTTGTACAGGGTGTTTGTAAAGTCTCACTATATGTTGTATATAGAACAATTTTGAAAAATTGAGTACATGAAGTCATTAAAAATGTGCCAAAAATTTCATTAACTTAGTCACAATAGTCACTGCTATGGCCTAACGCTGTTTTGGAGAAGCTGGAAAGTACCAATGAAGTAGTCATTATAACTTATTCAACAAATTTCTAACAGTAATGCTATGAATAGTTGTTTATCAGGACATCTTGCAATAAATCTTTGAACAACCATCCGTGTGTGATGACCGCCATTTCGAAATTCTTGTTCAACCACTAAACAAAAACAAAATATTTCTTCCGTTGATAACACCATTCTGTTTGGAGTGAAAAGCTTTACTCCAGCAGACGACTGCCATTCACTGTATGTTGCTTCACGATGGGCTGCGGAGTACATATTTTAATGACGTCATGTACTTAACTTTTCAAAATTGTTCTAAAGACAAAGTGTAGGGAGACTTTACAAACACCGCTACTACTAATCATTGCCCTGGTCTGATTTTGGCGTATGGATTAGCTTTCCCTATTACCAGTAGTCCCCGCTATCAGGTTCTGGGCGACTTCTGAGGTGTTGCTAATTTACGTCTCCAAGTCAAGGGAGAGAACTCAACGTTTACGTCATGTTGACTGATGCATGGAATAAACCCCCATCGCCGGGGTCATCAGAGACAGTCTAAGCGCGAGTGTGTTAAACCTCTCGGCCACGCAGACCCCCACTGTCTCCCATTCTCAAGATTATAAGTAACCTTTGTATTTTCATGTAAAGTTCGTGCAACATAACAGGTAAATACAAAACTTGGACCGGCAATATTTTCAAACACTGCACAGTCATTAAAAATACACCCTGTATATCTTTGTCAACCTATTGCAGATTACTTCTTTGTTTTAATACGTATCCTTTACAGGACATCGCTGTCAACATCAGCACCTTTCAGCTGATTGTTGATTTCTTGGCAAGATTACGCTCAGTAGTTTGCCATTGCTTTCTGAGTGGCCGGCTCATTTATCCCGCAAGTCACCAGTGCGGGTAGAACTGCTTCCAATTCTCGCGCGTTGCGAGACCCTGCGAGGATAAACGGGATTACGGAGAAAGTCGTGTAACTCCTCGGCCAGAGAGACTGGCTAGTAATTTATACACTCCAGTAATTTCTTTGTTTTAATCATTGATACACTCCGGCAGTTTCTTTGTTTTGATCATTGATACACTCCAGTAATTTATTTGTTTTATTAATTGATACACTCCAGTAATTTCTTTGTTGTAATCATTGATACACTCCAGTAATTTCTTTATTTTGATCATTAATACACGGCCTGTCTCCATTGCGTAGGTGTTAACGTCTTTCTCCGTAATCCCGTATATTCTCGCGAGTAACGCAGCTGCGCGAGAATCGGTAGCGGTTAACGTCGCGCTGGTAACTTACGGGGGTATGTGAGCCGGTCGCTCAGAAAGCAATGGCAAACTACTGAGCGTAATCTTGCCTAGTACATCAACAGGAGCTGAACAATGCTGGTGTTGACTGTAACGTCCTGTAAGGGATATGCAACATTTTAAAAAAATTGATACACTCCAGTAATTTCCTTGTTTTAATCATTGATGCACTCCAGTAATTTTTTGTTTGGTTTCAATCATTGATACACTCCAGCCATTTCTTTTGTTTTAATAATTGTTACACTCCAGCCATTTCTTTTGCTTTAATCATTGATACACTCCAGCCATTTCTTTTGCTTTAATAATTGATACATTCCAGCCATTTCTTTTGTTTTAATAATTGATACACTCCAGCCATTTCTTTTGCTTTAATCATTGATACACTCCAGCCATTTCTTTTGCTTTGATCATTGATACACTCCAGCCATTTCTTTTGTTTTAATCATTGATACACTCCAGCCATTTCTTTTGCTTTAGACATTGATACACTCCAGCCATTTCTTTTGTTTTAATAATTGATACACTATACATTCCAGCCATTTCTTTTGCTTTAGACATTGATACACTCCAGCCATTTCTTTTGTTTTAATAATTGATATACTCCAGCCATTTCTTTTGCTTTAATCATTGATACACTCCAGCTATTTCTTTTGTTTTAATAATTGATACACTCCAGCCATTTATTTTGCTTTAATCATTGATACACTCCAGCCATTTCTTTTGTTTTAATAATTGATACACTCCAGCCATTTCTTTTGCTTTAATCATTGATACACTCCATCCATTTCTTTTGTTTTAATAATTGTTACACTCCAGCCATTTCTTTTGCTTTAATCATCGATACACTCCAGCCATTTCTTTTGTTTTACTAATTGATACACTCCAGCCATTTCTTTTGTTTTAATAATTGATACACTCCAGCCATTTCTTTTGTTTTAATAATTGATACACTCCAGCCATTTCTTTTGTTTTAATAATTGTTACACTCCAGCCATTTCTTTTGCTTTAATCATCGATACACTCCAGCCATTTCTTTTGTTTTACTAATTGATACACTCCAGCCATTTATTTTGTTTTAATAATTGATACACTCCAGCCATTTCTTTTGCTTTAATCATTGATACACTCCAGCCATTTCTTTTGTTTTAATAATTGATACACTCCAGCCATTTCTTTTGCTTTAATCATTGATACACTCCAGCCATTTCTTTTGTTTTAATAATTGATACACTCCAGCCATTTCTTTTGTTTTAATAATTGATACACTCCAGCCATTTCTTTTGTTTTAATAATTGATACACTCCAGCCATTTCTTTTGCTTTAATCATTGATACACTCCAGCCATTTCTTTTGCTTTAATAATTGATACACTCCAGCCATTTCTTTTGTTTTAATAATTGATACACTCCAGCCATTTCTTTTGCTTTAGACATTGATACACTCCAGCTATTTCTTTTGTTTTAATAATTGATACACTCCAGCCTTTTCTTTTGTTTTAGTAATTGATACACTCCAGCCATTTCTTTTGCTTTAATCATTGATACACTCCAGCCATGTCTTTTGTTTTACTAATTGATACACTCCAGCCATTTCTTTTGTTTTAATAATTGATACACTCCAGCTATTTCTTTTGCTTTAATCATTGATACACTCCAGCCATTTCTTTTGTTTTAATAATTGATACACTCCAGCCATTTCTTTTGCTTTAATCATTGATACACTCCAGCCATTTCTTTTGTTTTAATAATTGATACACTCCAGCCATTTCTTTTGCTTTAATCGTTGATACACTCCAGCCATTTCTTTTGCTTTAATCATTGATACACTCCAGCCATTTCTTTTGTTTTAATAATTGATACACTCCAGCCATTTCTTTTGCTTTAATCGTTGATACACTCCAGCCATTTCTTTTGCTTTAATAATTGATACACTCCAGCCATTTCTTTTGTTTTAATAATTGATACACTCCAGCCATTTCTTTTGTTTTAATAATTGATACACTCCAGCCATTTCTTTTGCTTTAATCATTGATACACTCCAGCCATTTCTTTTGCTTTAATCATTGATACACTCCAGCCATTTCTTTTGTTTTAATAATTGATACACTCCAGCCATTTCTTTTACTTTAATCATTGATACAATCCAGCAAAACCCCATGATGTTCTCTACAGCCAAGATGTGATCACCATTGTTCACAAGATTATGGCTGTAAGTATCCAACTTTATAGTTACATCACCATTGTGTCTTGACTGTAGTCGCGTGTTGGCTTATCTGATATTGTTTGATATCTGATATATTTTCTTCTCATGGCAAATTAATTTGAACAGGTTGAAAATGTTCCCTCTCCTTCCTGGTTTTTCCAGGTTTTACGTTTCAAAATTTGATCTTTTCAGATTTGTTGTTTCCATGTTTGATGTTTCCAAGTTTGATCTTTCCAAGTTTGTTTCCATATGTAGGCCTAGTCCCAAGTTTTGAAATGGGATATTTCCAGATTTTTTTTTTTTTTTTTTTTTTTTTTTTAATTTCCAGGTTTGATGTTTCCAAGTTTTCATGTTTGATATTTCCAGGTTTGATGCTTTCAGGTTTCAATGTTTAATGTTTCATAGTTTTGCTATTTCTAAGTTTCCATGTTTGATGTTTTCAAGCCTCCGTGTTTGATGTTTCCCAGTTTTCATGTTTGATATTTCCAGATTTGATGTTTCTTAGTTTCAAGGCTTGATGTTTCTTGATTTTATAATTCCAGGTTTCATTCTGATACCATTGACTAAATGCTTGTGGTTTATTGTTAGTCACATGGCTTGGCGACTGTGCTACTCCACCTCTGGCGATCTCCATCCTACATTTATCGGTTTGCGTACTAATATTTTATTCTACAGCATGATGAAATGAATCATTACAATTACCTCGGAACAGTCATAACATCTGATGGGAAATGTCTTGAAGAGATTAGAACAAGAATCGCCATGGCAAAGCTAGCCTTTTGCAATATGAAAAACATACTGACCAATAAAAAGATGTCAGTTGCTACAAGAAAAAGAGTGTTGAAATGCTACATAGAACCTGCACTTTTGTATGGATGTGAAGCGTGGACAATGAGCAGTCAAGCTAAAAAACATCTGATGGCTGTGGAAATGTGGTTTATGAAGAGAATGCAAAGAATACCACGGACAGACAGATAAACCATTGATCAAGTTCTACAAGAAACAAATGAAAATCGTAAACTGATTACAGAAATTTGACGTAGACAGTCAACATTTTTTGGACATGTTATGAAAAGAAATAAATTAGAGAAGTTGACGACAACTGACAAGATCGAGGGGAAGAGAACAAGGGGATGACAGAGAAGTAAATACCTGGATGGCTTGGCCACGTGACATGGTCAAGACACGAACACTAAGCTGATCCACGACTCTGGTGATCGAGTGAAATGGCGAATCATGACTGCCCACGCTTATCTACATGGCACGTGATGGATGCATGGATGATGCAAAGGTACCAAGAATCTTCTTTCCCTGTCTTCCCCCATCTCATTTTCTTGCAACTGTCCAGTTGTTAAATATATTCCAGTTAGTTTATTCTCTTAAAGTGGCCACGGAAACATGCCAAACCACACATTGATAAATCATGTTGAAGATGGCAAGATGTAGAGAAGCATGGCCGAGCACGCACGTAATAGGCAAGGCACTAGATGATGATGAAACAAGGGGTTAAAGGACAAGAGTATCGACTTAATTGCAACGGGTTTTATCCCATATGGCTGGGTTTATTTTCGCAAGACGGCTTGCCAAAAGCATCGCACAAAACACGAAATCCGTAGCTCCAGCGTCGACCCCCGGGAGTCTCCGAGAACATTGCACTCGTGAACCGAACGACGTATGCTGGAATCGAACCTTCAACATTGCGAGGGCGAGGTTGGGGGTCTCCGTGTGTCAGCTCTTTGAAACATCAAACATGAAAACTGGGTAACACCAAGCATGGAAAAGTGGAAACATTAAATTTTTGCAACATCAAATATGGAAACGTGGACAGATTAAACAAGAAAACATCAAACAAGGAAATGTAAAAATATCAAACTTGGCAACATCAAACATGGAAACTTGGAAACATTACACTTTGCAACATCAATTATGGAAACTTGGAAACATTAAACAAGAAAACATCAAACAAGGAAATGTAAAACCATCAAACTTGGCTTCATCAAACATGGAAATAAGGAAACATCAAACTTGGGAACATCAAAGATGGAAACGAGGAAACTTCCCACTTGGTGATGATCATGTAGTCAAACACTAGGACTTCCTCTGATGTTGGCGATGATCTCATCAATAAAGAAATATCTGCTCTTGGTAGTCCAGTGCCCTTTTTCTGGTAGAGAATGAATCACCGAAAAAAAAAAAAACGAGAAGTAGTTTGTGAGCTTTACTGAAACACGATTACAAGAAACAAATGGAAAGTTGCGGCCAAAGCCTTCGTCAGCACAGAACAAGCAAGCACAAACCGACACAAAACTACATGAAACACACTACATGAAAATATTAAGGATACTTATCTGAATCTGTATCCTAGCTGGGAGCGACTGCCGCGCGTTAGACAGCTATCAGTTGATTGTATGAACCGGATATATGGTCAACGGGTCAAAGGTCAATACCGCCAGAAGCTCAGGTATTGGCTAAGCTGCTAGGCGAGAGAATAAGCAGGAAGGGGATGTGGGGTGGAGAGGCGTCCATGTGAGCGGAAGAGTAAAAATTGGGATTGGCGAAGATGTCACGGACGCAGTTCGCAATTAGCCATTTCTCGTTCAGCGCTCGAAACAGAGCTGCAGAAGATTTCATTGCGTTGGTCCTTACAGAGGGGTATGAGTAGCGGTCGCTCAGAAAACGAATGCACACCCACCAAGAAATCCCAAGACAGCAAAAATAATGCTGGGAGTGACTGCGATGTCGTGCATAGGACATGCAACTACCTTTTTACTTGATTATACAACTAGGGGGTGGGAGGGGTGGGGTTTGGAAGTTAAATCAAACTGTGTTGGATATTGCGGCCGTGAGGGACCTTTTTTGGTAAAGCATATTTCCAGGTTTCAGCGTTACATCTTAAAGGTTACCCCCACTGCGCTACTTTACCTAGTAGTACTTAAGCCTAGCTACACGGCGGTCATCATCATCAAGTGCCTTGCCGACCGACGTGGGTGATCATGCTTCTCCACATATTGCGATCTCCAACGGCATGGATCAATTCACGCGGTGAACCTGTACTTTTGTATGGATGTGAAGCGTGCACAATGAGCAGGCAATCTGAAAAAACAAAAACATCTGATGCCACGCTTGTCGGTATGGAGCATGATGAATGAATCACTCTGTTCCGTGCCATGAAACAAGACTGTCAAGAACTGTATCTCGCTATCTTCCTCTATCTGGGACTTCCGGTCGCCAACATGGCGGTTAGGCGTTGAACCGTTAAGGCCTGTGGCGTATTTATGCTTGCAGCTACGGTTTGCAATTGCATTGCCTCATGTTGGACTGGTAGTACATGGTTCCTTCGCCCCGATACTGAGTGAATGCGTGGGCGACACTGTGAGCTGTGAAATTCACGTGGAATGCTTTTACATCTGTCCTGTACAGTGACCTGAATGTTCGGAACAATGACTACTGGCTGTTGCTAAATTGCCTGATTTGCCTTTTCGGTTCACGAGTGCACTTTTCAGGAGACTCCTGTGAGTCGGCGCTGAAGCTGCGGAGTTCGTGCTTTATGCGACATTTTCGGCGGGTCGTCCTGCGGTAAAAGACCGAGCCATGTGAGAAAACCCGGATCAATGAGGTCTTTCTGGTGACTGCCGAGTCCATCGATGATGAACTGTGGTTTTCGTGGATGAATTTTGTGTTGGCATTCTGGCGGCGGCATTATGCACAGTGTACCTGTGCGGACTGTTGGATTGCCGAGACTCCTGTCTATTCCACTTTTCACAATGCACAGTGGGGAACATTTTGTGTGATATTCACTGGCACAGAAATGTAGCATAATGGGGACGACCCGTTGCCGTGAAGTTGGAACCTCGACTAACTAACTAATCTTCCTCTATCTTTCTTCCCACAAACCTTTTCCTGTTGTCGCAACGTGTTCCGGTTTTTGTCTTGTCACAATGTGACCAAAATAATAATGACAGTCTTTTTCTGATGTTTGTGATAAGTAGTCTTTGCGACTTAGCAGTTCCAGATTCCACATTTCAGACCAGCATGCCTCTGGGATAAATTCAGTCTCATAAAATATTTACTGGATAAGTTTCAGAATTGTTGGGGAATTACCTGGAATGACAAGGCTGCAGAAAAGGGTTATGATCACAACACCTAATAGTCAGACGTAGTTTCCTGCCATGGGTCGCTCATGCGCTAGGGCCATCACAATTTGTAGGCCTAAACTTTCGGAGGAAGAGGCGGCGAGTCTTTCCTTCATTTAGCAGGAGACGAACGCAGACGACGAACCTCGTCCAGCCAAATTTCGATATTATCTGCCTAGACCCTAACAATCATGCTAACGCACCCGACATGCCTTTTTATGCAGAGGCGTAAAATGAAAATCGTAAATTGATTAGAGAAATTAGACGTAGACTGTCAAAGTTTTTTGGACTTGTTATGAGAAGAAATGGGTTGGAGAACTTGGTGACAACTGGCAAGATCAAAGGGAACAGACCGTGAGGAAGACCGATAGGAAAATACCTGGATGGCTTGGCCGGATGGCTGAGCTGATCCACGATGCTGGTGATCGAGTGAAATGGCGAGTCATGACCGCCCACGCTTTCCGGCATGGCACATGATTGATTGATTGTAAAATATAAGCGGGGTTAAAAGGAATGAGTGACTTGGGGACGTAAATTACAAGTATCTCAGAAGTCGGAGTGGGTGGGTTCCCCTGATAGTGAAGGACACTGGTAATAGGAGAAGCTAATCTTTTTTTTTTCGCATATCCTATTACAAGACATCGCTGTCAACGCCAGCATTATACCGTTGTTGTTGATTTCTTGGCAAGATTACACTCAGTAGTTTGCCATTACTTTCTGAGCGGCCGGCTCACATATCCCGTAAGTAACGGGCGCGGCGAGAACCGCTACCGATTCTCGCGCAGCTGCGTTTGCTCACGTGGATAAACGGAATTACGGAGAAAGGGAAGCTAATCAACACACCAAAATCAGTCCGGTGCACTCACCAGTCGAGGCGACTACTAGAAGTAGGAGCATATATATGGACCGCTCTTGAGGATCGACATAATTGGATTTGATCCCATCTCGCTCGCTTCCACTGAGCAGCTGACCGTCCGCTGAAACCTCGCACTGCGCAAGACCACCATAGCAATGGCGACGACCACCTCCTCCCTTAAGGGTTTCTGAAAATGAACCTACAACCCTCTAACCACAAGGCTGACGTCATAACCACTTCGCCAAGAATCTCTCCCCGACACCCCCCCCCCCCTCCCCTCCTTTCCAGAAATCTAGAATATGTGAAAGTCAGAATAATAAACACCCCAAAGGGACTTTCCTTACCGTAACAGCCATCATAGATTCTTGTGTTTGTTTTTCTGCATATTTAATTAGTCCATAATTTAATCACAGAATCCACAAACAATAGATTGCACGATTTATTGCCTGGCATATTTCGCTGTATCTTGTCCGGTATAAAACTGCAGTATTACATATATAAATGTTTTGCATATCCTTTACTGGACATCGCTGTCAACATCAGCATCTTTCAGCTGATTGTTGATTTCTTGGCAAGATTACGCTCAGTAGTTTGCCATTGCTTTCTGAACGGCCGGCTCACATACCCCGTAAGTTACCGACGCGATTCGGACCACTGCTGATTCTCACCGTCATCACGTTACTTACGAGAGTATACGAGATTACGGAGACACATCGCTAACCTCTAGGCCAGGAAGCCGGCGTTACATATATGAAGTGAATAAATGAAGTAGACTTCGGCTGAAATACTTAAAACGATGTTTACCCGTCTCTTCCAACGGAAAGTAGTTTTTAGATGTGGCAGTTGGACTTCGGAACCAACAAAAATATATCCTGGCCTACCACAGGGATCACCATTATCTCCGGTACTGTTCAACGCCTACACAGTGAGAATCACCAGTGAGCAGATCACTGGACCTGGCAGGACATTGTCATATGCCGATGATGTTTTAGTGTATCGTCAGGGTAAGGATAGAGAGGAGGTTGCTGTGGAACTACAAACCGAACTCAATCGCATAAGTACTTGGTGTGATGAAGCTGGGGCAATGGTCAACCCAACAAAGGCAACAGTGACTTGGTTCTCGTTGAATAATCATATTGTCAACAATCCAACACCAACTGTAATGCTGTGTTCAGAGACGGTGGAAAGAACGCAGGCAATGAATTACCTGGGGATACGGTTTGATCGAAGCCTTGCTTATAATGTGCACATAGACCAGGTGATAACAAAGGCCAAGCGGGGTTTGGCAGCGATGCGGGTGATGGCGGCAGCAAACTGTGAGCAGCGCCATCTATGTCTTCTGTACGAGGGGCTGGTCATGTCTGTTTTGGAGTATGCAATGGCAATCCTGACTCTCAGCCGTAAGCAGATAGAAAGGATGGAAAGGATACAGAATGAAGCTATGCGCATTATTCTTGGATGTACAAGAGATACCGCATGCAGGGCGATGCGCTACCTTCTTGATTTTCCAACCATTGAAGAGAGAATACAAGTTTGCAGGGCACGCGCCTACCTCAGAATTAACGCAAACACACAACATCCACTGCATAGTGAAATTAGGAAGGTGAAGGGCAGCAGGTTAAAAAGAGGGCGGTCGTGGATGGGTCAAGCCGAAGACATTCTTCAACAGGTGTGTTCACTTGAGGACTTAGAAGCTGGCGAGGAGTGGGTGCAAGTGCCAACAGACTTCTGCACATCCTTTTCAGTTTGCATCCAACTAGATAGAAAATGCAGACAAGAAAATCCGGCTGCTGTTGAGGCTGAAGTACAAGCGTTGATTTTCGAGAATTCGCTAGACGGTGACGCGGTCATCTACACAGATGGGTCGGTTGTCCGACATGTGAGAAGCTCATGGGCCTTTACAGCTCGGGCCGGAGGGAGAATTGTGAAGGAGGACTCTGGTGCTTTCACTGAAACCACAAGTAGCCTGACCATGGAAGTCATGGCAGTAAGTAAAGCAATAACATGGCTCGAGACACAGACATTCACTAGGGCTTGTTTCCTTAGCGACTCAATGAACATGATCAAGAGGATAGAGGAGGGGTCGATCCGAAGAGAATGGTTGCTGCCTCTGAAGCGGTCTCGGCTGGCAAAGATTAGTTTCATCTTCGTGCCAGGGCATGCGGGAGTACAAGGAAATGAGCGGGCTGACAAGCTCGCAGGTGAGGCTACTGTGGAGGGTGGACGCGCCATGGACCAGGCTGACATTCTGAATGCTCTACGAGAAGTAAGACTTTTGCGAGAACCAAGTGATGACTGTGAATCTACAACAATGGCCAGACTGCGAGAGCAGCAAATTAAAAGAGGGGTGGCCAAACAAGAACACTACGCAGGAAGCCAAAGAAGATTGATAAACCAACACAGAACTGGCGTCGTTAGCCGCTACACGCTGCGGGATTTGCTGAGGAGGGGATCCGAGCACTTATGGACTGAATGGTTCGATGTGCAATGAGGATGATCTGTCAACTAACTAACTTAAAACGCATAATCACTGATATTGTTCGAATGTAGAGCCTTTGTTATCCCCACGGTTATCGCAAATTTAACACGAAACTGTGACTTCAGTATGCACCTGACGAGATGCAGTGAAATATACTGGGCAATAAATCGTGCAACCTTCACTTTTGTGGCTTTTTAAAATTTTTTAATTCGCATATCCTTTACAGGACATCGCTGTCAATAGCAGCATCTTTCAGCTGTCTGTTCATTTCTTGGCAAGATTACGCTCAGTAGTTTGCCATTGCTTTCTGAGCGGCCGGCTCAGTTATCCCGCAAGTCACCAGCGGGGGTCGAACCGCCTCCAGCTCTCGCCCGCTACGAGACTCTGCGTGATAAACGAGATTACGGAGAAAATGTTGTAACGCCTCGGCCAGAGAGACCGGCACTTTTGTGGCTTCTGTGTTAAAATTCACTAATAGCTTTACATTGTTTTGAATAGTCCATAATTCTCTTCACTTAGGGTCACGAGTACCATCCAGAAGTCCAACTAGCTGCCGCTGACTTGATTCTGGCATTATCCGCAAATGGTATTTAAGTACTAATAAACTCATCATCTTCATCATCATCATCATGTGCCATGACGATAAGCTTTGGCGGCCATGTTTACCCGTCTCACTGCGCCGTTTCTCTGATTCTCTTTGAATTGACGAAATGTGATTTTCTAGGCTTCTGTAAAGAAGGTAGTTTGCCATTGATTTCCTTCTTAGCAGTGAAATTACGGGTCGATTACCGTCGCCATTGTCTCCAAAAAAGAGATCCTCTGCATACCGTCGTGAAATTGGAGACTATAACCAACAACTATCTGCCGGCTGCTCTTTGACTCAATCAACTACCTCCACGCATGACGTCACTTGACCCTGAATAAACTAAACAATCAATAAACACTTCGTTTCGAAGCATTTTCCTGCTATGGGTATATGAAGTGACAGGGCCATCACATTTTGCAGGCCTGAATACATGGACGAATAAATGGCCAGTCTTTTCCTCACTTTTGCAGTCGTCGAGCCCAGGCGTCCGACCATGCCCATAACATAATCAGCGCAGTTGGCTATCGACGTTGCTAAGGCGCACGTTTAATAAACTACAAATATTTGTTAACGTTTGCACATAAAAGAAGGACTAAAATTATATGCATGGTGTATTGTTAATGACTGTGCAGTGTTTGAAAATATTGACGGTCCATGTTTTGTATTTACCTATTATGTTGCACGAACTTTACACAGGGTGAATACAAAACTTAGACCGGCAATATTTTCAAACACTGCACAGTCATTAAAAATACACCTGTCAGAGTCCACAGTACGGCAGTGATGCAGCGACATCGTTACGCCGCCAGGTGACTCAGTCCCTAGCAGGGATGAAGGAACTTCGTTACCCCGCCAGGCGAACGGTAGTCACCTGCCTGCGAAGTTGCCGGCTGGCGAGACGGCCAGCGGTCACACCAAGGACGCAAGCATGTCTCGTGAAGCCACCTCCGGTGAGGAGGCAAGTTCCAAACCATAGGCAGACAGCTCTGGGACGTGGACTGAACAGGACGCATGTTGCGAGAAAGGTTTCTGTGCCCGAATGTCGAATGCCTGGACATCTTGAGAGTGAGACTGTGTGCTGTATGGTAGATGTAAGTGTATAGAAGTATCCAATATATATTGCTGTGATCATCGTACTGTATATGATCTGTAATTAAATCCGTTGAACGTTGTGTCGTTGAGTCTTGAGTCAAATCACGTTGTACTTGTACTGTCCCACATGTGTTAGGTAGCGAGCCAAGTGTAAGACCCTGACATGTGTGGACGTGGGGGCAATCGTCCAGCTTTAAAATGAACGTGTTTATGTGATAAATGGTTAGAACTAGAGGTTGTGAACTTAGAATTTCTGTTAAAATTGATTGTACATGTAAAAGTGATCAGGGAAGGCTCATTTTGAGTTATTGCTACATTGTTTAAACATGGAGACTAGTTGTAAACGTACAGTGCATTCATATTGTTTGATCGTGTAAACGTGTAAAACATTCGTGATTGTCAAACTTTTGTTACCGTTTTGACCTTGTCGACATTGTGATCTTGTCGCCATTGTGACCTTGTCGCCATCTTGTAAACTTGATGTCTATGTCCTTACTGAATGTCATCTTGATGTAAGTGATGTGTCATCAATGTTATAGCGTGTTGAGATACAGTTAGATTGTCTTTGTGAGTTGAGTTTGTGGAAAGCAGAAAGGTTTTGAAAGAAAGTGACTTGTGTTGAAAAAAAAAAATTGTTGACGGACAAACTTACGACATACAATTACACTCAACGCCATACAAACCTACTCAATACTTAGTGACAAGCAGGCACACACCAACAAATAGACGCTAATTTATTTCCTCCAAAACAAAGCAGGTTTTTTCCGTACCATCCGAAACTGTGCGCGTAGAAGTCATTTGTGATTCAAAGTGACGACCCTACAGTTTCCTAGCCCGTTTTCCAACCATTCTTCACCGCATCCAGGGCACTTGAGTATACTTTTCTTTTCATTTACTTTAAGGATGCAATTTTAGGCACAGATTGCATATAGAAATTGTAAATTGTTTATTGTACTAACCACTTATAACTATCTGTGTGGCTGGTATTACATTGACATTTTTCATCATGTCTTCGTTATTTGATTTCATTGATATGGGGTTAAAGTTGAAGTTAACAGGTGATGAGTTAACAAAGTGGAGTGAGAACAAATATTCTGAATACCTGCTAGTACAGGAGAAAGCGGCTGAACGCGATGATCGAGCAGCTGAAAGGGCCGCCAAGCAATTAGAGACTGAAAGAGCCGCCAAGCAATTGCAGGCAGAAACAGCCTTAAAGCAAGCCGAATTAGAAATGGCTGCAAAGACAAAGCAAGCCGAGATAGATAGTGAACTCAAGAAAGCAGAAATAGCAGCTCAGAGTAAGAGAGAAGAACTGGAGTTACAGTTAAAGATAAAACAACTGGATACTGAGACTGCTATCAATAAAGAGTATAAGAAATCTGAGAGACTGGAGAAAGAAAACCAGTACAAGAAATATCAGGGTATTGTACGTAATTATACCTCGGGTGACTGCATTGCAGCCTTTACCCAAAATTTTGAAACTTTAATGGAACATTACCAAGTTCCACTGTCTGAATGGAATATTGTGTATATGAGGAGTTTATCAGGGGAACCTCTTAAAGTCATTGAGACTATTCCTAAAGACCTCAGAAAAGACTACCATTATCTTAAATCAAAGATAATGGCACATTTTATGTTAGATGAAGCAGGTTACAGAGAACAGTTCAGCAAGTTGAGCCCAAAACCGACTCAAACGTTCTCTGACTACCTCTGCTTAGTCCGAGATATATTCACCAAATGGACTTCAGCAGCTAAAATTGACAAAAATTATGATAGATTAGAAGATCTAATCATCAGAGACAAAATCATTTCATCCATTCCACCAAAATTTTCCAAATTTTTGCAGGTGAATGAATGCACTAGTATAGAGGAGATTGATAGACGAGGTACGGCGTATTACACCGCCAACAAACACTGTTTTGTGACTGAATCTACGGACATTGATTTTGTAGCTGCGGCTAATTTTGAAAAACCCTATAGTAGGCAGAAACTTCATAAGCCTACCTCTGAGAAATTTAAGCACTGTATTCATTGTAAATTTTCACATCAGCAGAATGAAATGTGCGATAAACACCCAAAATATGATATTTATCTACGAGATATGATAAACAGACGAGATCATGAGCGTAGATCTTTCAGGTCTGTGCGTAAATGTTATCTTTGTAAAGCGCATGGACACCATCGCAAGGATTGTAAAGGTAGACAAATGATCAACGAGGCAAATGTCGCCTTGTCTAACAGTTCAGAGTCAGAAGAAGAACAATCAGAGAAACATCCTGTGAACTCAGCACAGATTTCTGACATGTATAACACTTTATGTACTGTTTGTAACACCTTCTATGAAGATGGTATTTTAACGTGTGGTCACGCCATCCCTATTGCCAATGAAGAAGCTAATTTGGTAGTAGATTCAAAAGGCAAGATAATTGTCCATCACGGATATGTGAACGGCAAGTCTGCTACAGTTCTTCGAGATACAGGCAGTTCACTTATTGGCCTTAAAAGAACGTTCATAATGCCTACAGACTATACAGACAGGCACGTAACATGCAGAACATTCTCAGGCACTATTGAGAGATACCCATTAGCATGGGCATATATTCAAACACCTTTCCTCACTGGGAAAGTAAAGTGCGCTGCGTTAACAGACCCAGTGTGTGATGTAATAATTGGAAATTTGCCAGAGGTGAATGATAAACCTCATGACATAACATCTCTGTGTATTGATGATAACATAACATCACCACCCAATGTCATCATTGATAATGTCACACCACCTATTGAATGTATGGTAGCTAATGTAGCACTAAGTTCTCATCATATCATTGATAACATTGTTTCATCACCATCTGACATCATTGATTGTGTGAACGCAGTAACCAGATCTACTGCTAGAGTGCAAGATGAAAGTAATCAAACTGAGGCTATTCAGTCACTTAGCCCAGTATCACTACCTACTAACACCATGAAGGAAACTTTTGAACAGCTCAAAAAGCTGACCCTTCATTGGTAAAATATTTTAATCTGATCGGCCAAAAGCCAAAGGTAACCAAGAATGCAAAATGGCATTTTGCTGTGGAAAATTATATCCTCACCAGGTATTATACCAGAGGTGACAACACCACAGAGCAAACTGTTTTGCCAACTAGTTATCGCAAGCAAGCCTTACATCTTGCCCACGATATACCTCTTGCAGGGCATATGGCATACGTGAAGACCAGATCTAGATTATTAACACAGTTTCATTGGCCCAAATTTTGCAATGATATTAAAGAATATTGCAGAAGTTGTGACACCTGCCAGAAACTGATAAAAAAGGTAAACACCCACAGGCAAAGTTGCAAGTCACTGACTTAGCCAGTCGACCTTTTGAAAAACTAACTGTTGACATAGTGGGCCCTCTCAATCATACAACAACTAAAGGGAATAAATATATTCTAACTGTCGTTGATCAATGTAGTCGCTGGCCGGAAGCTATTCCGCTAAAGAACATAACTGCCAATGATATAATGGAAGTATTCTTCCATATTTTTTCCCGGATAGGATTTCCAGACACTATCCAATCTGATAGGGGTACTCAGTTTATTGCCGCATCTACCCAAGCTTTCACCAAAATGTTGGGAGTGAAGCAATGTTTCAATTCACCATACCATCCTCACTCAAGTGGAATCGTGGAAAAGTTTAACGGCGATCTGAAGCACATGCTTGCAAAAGTCACGCAAGAACACCCTAATAACTGGGATGTATATCTACCAGCTATTCTTTTTGCTTATCGCGAGGTACCACATTCTAGTACCGGTTTCTCTCCTTTTGAACTTATTTATGGTGCCAAACCACGTGGCCCATTAACTAGTTACCACCAAATGTTGACTGAATCTACTCCAGTACTTAAACCCATATCATCATACGTATATGTTACATCATTGCGTGAAAGAATCATCAAATCATGTACGATTGCTAAGAATGCACTAAAATTATCTGGTGCTACTTATAGACAGTATGCTGACAAAGGAAACAGAACAATAACTTTGACACCTGGACAGGACGTTCTTCTTCTATTACCTAGTGACCGACACTTATTGACTGATTCTTGGCAGGGACCTTTTAAAGTGACGAGACAGATTTCACCTGTAGACTATGAGATCCTAATAAAAGACAAACACAAAATATTTCACATAAATATGCTAAGACTATACCATAACCGAGACAACGAACAAGACGATACGACAGCTTGTACAGTGATAATAGATCACGAAGATGACGATGTTAGTGACGAAATTCCAACACCTACATTAGACACGACAGACTGCTTGAAGGATATCAAGATCAATCCAAAGCTAACTCAAGCAGAAACAGACAGTTTAAAACACCTAATACAACAGTACAACACCATCTTCTCCAATAACCCAGGACAAACAGAATTAGTACAGCATCACATCACTCTCACATCAAACACACCCATACGATGCAGACCATACACCATCCCATTACATTACAAAGAACATTTACATCAGGAGATCATCAACCTAGAAAAGAATAACATCATAAGACGATCCCAATCAGACTTCTCATCTCCCATGGTCATTGTACGCAAAAAGGACAATACCATAAGACTGTGCATTGACTATCGAAAGCTAAATAAAATAACTGTTCTAGATTTGGAGCCAATGGCAAACGCTGACGATCTTTTGACAGAACTGACAGACGCTAGGTTCTTCACGAAGATAGATATGACTAAAGGATATTATCAGATAGAAGTAGACGAACAGAGCAGACATCTGACAGCTTTTGCCACACCTTGGGGACTGTACGAATGGTGCAAACTTCCATTTGGGCTAGTCAATGCCCCAGCGACATTCGTACGTATGACACGACTTCTTCTAGTAGATATACCTAACATAATTTGCTATATAGACGACATCTGTGTTCACACAGAGACAATGACAGAACACATAAAGACATTAGAACTGACATTTGAACGTATCAGACAGCACGGACTGACTGTAAAGCCTGCAAAAGTAGACATGGCCTACCCTGAAATATCCTTTTTGGGATACAAAATATCCAATGGCTTTGTCACGACAGACGATAACATTGTGTCCAAGATTCTAAAACTTTCACTTCCGACTACAAAGAAACAAGTCAGAAGTTTGTTAGGACTGATAAATTATTACCGGCAGTTTATTCCGGATTTTTCCGAACTAACCGAGGTTTTTACTAACTTACTAACTAAAGATAAGCCGGACAAAATTGTAAGCAAGGAATGCCTAAAATTAGCATTCTCTAAAGTATTAGCTTGTTTTTCTGATGATAGCTCACACAATTCCATCCTGAAATCGCCCAATTTCCATTTACCTTTCAGATTAAGAACAGATGCGAGCTCCGTCGCGATTGGAGCAGTTTTGCTGCAAGAGCACCACAACATCCTCCATCCCGTGTATTTCGTATCCAGAAAACTGAAACCCAGAGAACGAGCTTGGTCAATACCTCAGTTGGAAGCCCTAGCTTTAGTGGTGGGTATTACAAAATTGTCTAGATTTCTTCTAGGACGCAATTTTATCGTGGAATCTGACAGCAGTCCTTTGCGATTCATAAATTCTGGGGTACCATCAAACCATATGATAGCCCGTTGGTCTTTGAAACTCCAAGACTACAGCTTCGAGGTCCGACATATTCCAGGCCGAACCAATACGATCGCCGATTTGTTGTCCACACATGAACAGTCGATCGTAATCCAGAAGGTTTTGTGAAACATCCAACACATGAACTGTGAGAAGAGTACTTTCCGTAACTACAGCAAACCGGAACAAGTGTGTTCTACAAGCTTCTACATCAGCTGATTTAATGTTCGTGTGTACTTCCGGATTGGTTAGGAATTTAGAGTAAAATTAGCAGACGACAAATAAAAGTTCAAATATCTATGACGATTCTAAAATCTTTAGGAATCTATAAAATGAAATACACGAATTGTGTGTTTATTTATTTAGCTAGTGTAATCTTAGAATCATATCTTGATTAATGTATTCATATTACCGACTTTTTCTCGTTAATATGAAGCAACGTCAAGCAATGACACTAAGAAATAAAATAATTATTGTAAATTATTATATTTATAAATGTTTGAAATTATTCCCCTTTCTTTTAGTTGCTTTAGTTCTTTAGTGTTATATAAAAATAGCCATGTGTTTGCCAGATTTTGAACTCATCAGGTAGGCATTTACTGGGCATGGCAAAGGGTTGCAGACATTGCAGACCAACACAAGACTCCTGGCCAAATGAGGTCAAGGGTTTGAGCGTTTTATGTGACTTATGGAAAAGCCACATTTCAGTCTAGCGAGATGGTTTTTGTTTCAAGAACCATATTATTATTATTTTTTCAAATGCTGCGAGGTAGATGCGTGAAGCTGGAACTACTGATCTGACTGGGTCGTTAATGCAATTTAGGTAACCAGCCATCGAGATGATGAAACCTGACAGGTGTTAAAAGTTGAACACCACATGTCATTGAATATAACTTCTATTGATTATATGTTTCTATGGCAGATGTGTATTTTCTATGTATTATGATACCAATGGATATAAGCAACATAAGGGTTGACTCTGACAAGGGTTAAAGTATTAACCCAGTATGTACATATATTAGACATGAAAGATGACATCTTTCATGGATTTGCCGGGGGAGCGTGTCAGAGTCCACAGTACGGCAGTGATGCAGCGACATCGTTACGCCGCCAGGTGACTCAGTCCCTAGCAGGGATGAAGGAACTTCGTTACGCCGCCAGGCGAACGGTAGTCACCTGCCTGCGAAGTTGCCGGCTGGCGAGACGGCCAGCGGTCACACCAAGGACGCACGCATGTCTCGTGAAGCCACCTCCGGTGAGGAGGCGAGTTCCAAACCATAGGCAGACAGCTCTGGGACGTGGACTGAACAGGACGCATGTTGCGAGAAAGGTTTCTGTGCCCGAATGTCGAATGCCTGGACATCTTGAGAGTGAGACTGTGTGCTGTATGGTAGATGTAAGTGTATAGAAGTATCCAATATATATTGCTGTGATCATCGTACTGTATATGATCTGTAATTAAATCCGTTGAACGTTGTGTCGTTGAGTCTTGAGTCAAATCACGTTGTACTTGTACTGTCCCACATGTGTTAGGTAGCGAGCCAAGTGTAAGACCCTGACAACACCCTATACCTGAATCACCACCAATGTGGAGCGCATGGTGAAATCTAAACACATCTAGCAGATCAGGAGGTGAGGACGGAGATCAGCATGGCCGAATGGATGGGAGCGTCTGTTCTGAAACATCCGGTTTGTCAGTTGGACCAATATTTTGACTTCAGGCCCTTGACTTGGAGACGTAAATTACAAATACATCAGAAGTCGAAGTGGGATCGCTTGACGGCGAGTAACACTGGTAATAGAGAAAGATCATCCACACGCAAAAATCAGTCCACTGCACTAGGAGTAGCAGCGCGTTCATGACTACGCTTGAGTTCAAAGCGAGCGAGTGCACATTTAAAAAAAAAAGGTGAGGGCAAGGCGTTGGGTAGGACACACATGAGAAAATAATGTTAATAGTACAACTAGAAATCGCTTCCCCTGGAACTCACACGGCAAAAGAAGTCAGGGATATCTAAAAACACATAAAAAACACAATTGGAAACACACAGAAAACACAACTAGAAACGCATATAAAACACAATTAGAAACACACAGAAAACACAAATAGAAACACATATAAAGCACAACTAGAAACATACAGAAAACACAACTAGAAACACATATAAAGCACAACTAGAAACACATAGAAACAAAGCAACTAGAGAGAGAGAGAGGTGAATAAATGAAAAGAAAACGGAAGGAGCAAGAGATAGGATGGCTTTGGAGAGAGTTGGTTGAGAACGTATTCTCCCTTCGGGGTTAACAAACAGAAGAAAGAGGGTATATTTATATCTGTGTTTATATTTCGTACGTTTAATAACAGTTGCAGCTATGTCCCCCCCCCCCCCCCCCCTGCGTTTCCATCCTGTTTCAGGATATTGCGGTCAACACCAGCATCTTTCAGCTGTATGTTGATTCCTAGGCTAGATTACGTTCATCAGAACGCCACGACTTTCTGAGCGACCGGCTCCATACTCTCATAAGTCACTGGTGCGACTCGAACCGCTTCCAATTCTCGTGCGCTCACGTCAACCATGAGAGTATTCGGGGTTACGGAGAAAGCCTCTAACACCTCGGCCAGGGAGCCCGGCAGCTATGTTATTAATTGCACACGCGCACGTACGCACGTACGTACATATATACATACTCACGTACCTACCTACCTACATGCCTATCAACATACCTACCTACCAACATACCTACCTACCAGCATACCTACCCACCAGCATACTATATACCTACCTACGTTGACTATTCATGTATGGTGTACTGAATGACCATTTATGACATTTTTGTAACCAGAGAAGGCGTCACAGGCTATAGTGCAGCTGGGGGGTATACAGGACATGTTGAAGGCCATGAGGCATGCCAGGTACCACGCCACACTCAATGCCGTCTGTTGCATGGCACTTTGGAGTTTGGCTATTGACAGTGAGCTATGTTTATTTTGCTTTCTTGTAAAATCTGTAATATATTTGTTTGTTTGCTTTTTTCTTCGTCTGAAATCTTATCTGTGTTTGATGTCGGTTCGTGATTCAACTCAACGCAAATATTTTACAGAAGAGAAATGTTTCTTTAAATGCATATTAGGGAAGATTTCATAAGATAGATTAACAAACAAACATAAAGAAGATGTCATACTAAAACAAGAACAAAGAAACCTTCTATATTTTTCCTTGTTTTTCTTCCTTTTATGAACTCTTCTCACTTGTTTTGTTTGTCCTTCATTTATATGAAATCTTCTCTCTGTTTCTTTGTTCTTCCTTTATATGAAATCTTCTTTAAGTTTGTTTGCTTTTTCTTCTTTTCTATGAAATGTTCTCTTATGTTTGTTTATTTCTTTGTACTTTTTATTAATTTTTTTTTTTTTGAATGTTTGTTTGTTTTTACTGTCTATGAAATCTTCTCTGTGCTTTTTTTGTTTTTGCTTTCTTATCAAATATTTTCAATATTTGTTTGTTTGTTCTCGCTTTACTATGACATTTTCTTTATGTTTGTTGTTAATCTATCTTATGAAAGTTTCTCTAACACGCATTTAAACAAACATTTCTCTTCATTAAAATGTTTGCGTTGAGTTGAGCCATGAACTGACATCACACTAGGGACACTCCCATATGTGCTCCGTCCTAATCTTCAACAGCCAGCGAAGAGCCTTAATACTAATGGTAGTAATGGTACCAGCTGCAGTCTGATTATGTGTTTGTTTAGTCTTTCCTCTAGTACTGAGTGTCTACCAGATCCTCTGGTCACTCCCTGTCGAACCATTATCTCCAGACCATGATAATTTATCTGTTCACACTACACACATGATCTTAAAGAGCCCCGACCACATCTGCCTTGTCAAGCACCAATATCCCAGCCAACGGTGCAGGCTCAGCCAATTTGTCCGTCTATTCGTTTCCCACCACACCAGCATATCATTGTGAAAAGATCTGTAAAATACGTCTGATTTTAAAATTTTGGATACGCTTTAAAAATGTAATTTACTTGTGTAATAATGTTTATATAATAAATGTGATATGCAAATAAAGCTAATAGATAGTAATAATATTTAGTTTAAACACAATCCTACGTTATATTAACATAAAAATAACATAAAATAAATAATATAGAGAATTCGTAGATACACATAAATCTACTTTATAGTGTATAAACATGATGCTTATAGAGTACACGTAGATACACATACATCTACTGTATAGTGATATAAACATAACTCTTATAAAGTACATGTAATTAAACATAAATTTTCTTTATAGCAATACAAACATAAAGAGTATAGAGAAGATTTAGTTAAACACAAATCTTCATTATAGTGACATAAACATACAAACTATAGAGTACATGTCAACACATATCTACAAAACAACAAGAAACGCAAGAATAAATTACTTTAATTAAGCACAAACATTCAGATTAGTCAAGGTGATAGGAACCTGGCGAAGCCGACACACCACAAACCTTCTACGTAATCGACTGGACGGCACATTTTGGAAACCATTCATGTGATTGATAGAGACTATGTGTTTCGTGTGTTAACACACAAAGTTGTCGTTTGTTAAAGGTCGCAGAAGCCATCATGATTAATCTGCATAGGCCAGTTTTGTGCAAGCGGAAATACATGTTTGTCAGTTTAAAATTACCGTGGTAGACAACTGAAATTACTGTACGAATGTGTGTACATTTCAGCTTGAAGGATTTATTTAATTACTTTACTTTACGTTGTGTGATGTCTGCAGTATCTACCTGACGTGATGCATTGAAATTTGCCAGACCATAAATTGTGCAATCTATTGTTTATGTCTTCATTATTGAAATTCAGTATAGTAACTGAAACATGAATAAGTTGTAATCACAACCGGAAATTCTGCCCTTTTGTACCACAAACAGGCGAGAACCTGAAAGTTGCCGGGAAAGAAAATGCTGCCAAAGATGTTTGCCTGGCATTAAGTATCCACAAGGTGTCCCCAGATGTATGCGAGGCGGCCGCAGCTGCCCTGGTGTCCCTTCTTTTGGATGGTGAGTGTACACATTTGCATTGCTCCCCATTTATTCTGGGTTTTTCTGTCCGTTCTGCTTTTGTTGTTTGAATTTTTAACGCGCGGAATAAATTGAACTCGTTTTAACATGATTGCCCTTTTCCCAGTGTTCCGATCAATGCCAGATTGTTTTTCCAAGCAATGTTATTTACATTCAATAGTTTTCCAGTTATTTCTGACCGAGAAGTCAACATTTAAGTCAAACTTAACAGATTCAGTCATCATCATCAGCAAGGCCCCGCCAGCTAGCGTAGGCGTACATGACTCTCCACAGATACCGGTCTTTGGTTTTGTGGATCAACTCTGCTGCTGATATTCCTCCATGCCACCGTCTCAATCCATCCAGCATCATTTCTCTTGGTCTGCCTCTGCCTCTCTCCCCCTCGATCTTTCTAGTTGTCACGATGTTCTCCAATGCCTCTCTTCTCGTCATATGACCGAAGAAAGATGTTTGTCTCTTTCTTATTGTTGTATATAATGTTCTAATTTCATTAGCACATTCAGTGCCAAACACAAGTTAGGTTTGGCCCAAACAAAACTGGATGACGGAGAATGGGAAGTAGGGATGTGTCACAGTTATAACTTAAAAGTTTTTAATATGGTAGCGGGTATATTGTTTTATAACGCAATGGCAACATTTCGGAGATATATTAGCCCATGGCAGATAAAGGTAAGTCGCTCAAGGCAATTAATCATCCCATAGGCACTTAACCAGTTAATACCGGTGTAGGGTGTAAATCGCCTATCTGGCCTCTTTCTGCCTTCCCGCGCACCTTTATCAATGTCTCCCTATTAATTTTTCTGGTGAGTTTTCTGGGCCGTTCCCGCCAACAAGCGACTGCGTATTCTTGTACTGCCCGCATTTGGTGAGTTCCTCTGCTCTATTTCGTCAAGCCTGTGACTCAGTACACCCGGTTTCGACAAGCATTTTTTCTACTTTGCCTTCCCTAGCCTTCGACTGCCCCCTGTCTATCTACAAGGCTGCCAGTTTGTTTCTCTCTTCCTCTGGAACCTATTCTGTGACTTGTTCGACATGGGAGACCCTACCAGCAGCTGCGCTACCGTCAGCATATCTCCTGTGGGTCATTGGAACACACAAGCCCCTTTACTTCATCACGATGGGAACACAACACTCGGCGTCGGCACTGTGACGAAGGACTTATCAATGCAATTTGCAATTTGGCAGCAGACCGCTTTTCGTTGGTTTTCATATAATTTTATGAGTGCTGGTCGTTCAGAAATCAATGACAAACTAACGAACGTAAACTTGCCAAGAAATCACAAACAGCCAATTCTTTGTAAAACAAACCATAACCTGTAGGTCAGATTTACATTTTTCATGTAATTTTCACATGTGATTTGAGAGGGAAAGAATGCATAAACATGTCACAATGTATCTTGTAGTGGCACCTTGCAATCCTGACAGGCGATAGTTTGTTACATTCCATCCATCATGTCCCATGCCGGTAAGCGTGGGCGGTCATGTTCTGCCATCTCACTCGATCACCAGAGATGTGGATCAGCTCCGTGTTTCTGTCTCGACCATGCCACATGGTCGAGACATCCAGGTACTTGCTTCTAGGTCTTCCCCTTGGTCTGTTCCCCACGATCTTACCAGTTGTCACCAAGTTCTCCAAATCATTTCTTCTCATAACATGCCCAAAAAATTGTGACTGTCTACGTCTAATGTCTCTAATCAGTTTACGATCTTCATTAGTTTCTTGAAGGACTTGTTCATTTGTCTTTCTGGTTGTCCATGGTATTCTTTGCATTTTCCTCAGAAACCACATTTCTACAGCCATCAGATGTTTTTCAGCCTGACTGCTCATTGTCCAAGCTTCACATCCATATAAAAGTACAGGTTCTATGTAGCATCTCAACACTCTTTTTCTCATTTCAATTGACATCTTTTTATTGGTCAGTATGTTTTTCATCTTGCTAAAGGCTACTTTTGCCATGGCGATTCTTGTTCTAATCTCTTCAAGGCATCTCCCATCAGATGTTATTACTGTTCCAAGATAATTGTACCTATTCACTTGTTGAAGAATATTCCCATTTACTTGTATATTACATTGTGGTATTTCGTTCTTCCTAGTGACGACCATAATCTGTGTCTTTTTACAATTTAATTCTAACCCTAGTTGTTCACTGTGTGTAACAACCGCATCAACTAAATTTTGCAGGTCCTGTTCATTGTCTGCAATCAAGACTGTATCATCTGCATATCTAATGTTATTGATGCATCGTCCCCCAATGTTGATTACTTCCATATCTTCAATATTTCTGAAAATATTTTCACTGTACAGGGAAAACAGATCTGGAGACATTACACATCCCTGTCTCACACCTCTCTTAATAGGCTGATATTGGCTTACTTCATTATCAACTCTTATGGCAGCTTGTTGTTTCCAATATATGTTTTTTACAAGTCTAAGGTCTTTTCCATCAATTTGTAGATCTTCAAGCATCCTTATCATGTTGACATGTCTCACTTTATCGAAAGCCTTTGTGTAGTCAATAAAGCAAAGGTGTAGATCTTTGTTTACTTCTATAGAACGTTCGATTACGGTTCTCAGTATATACACAGCATTTACTGTACCCTTGCCTTCTACAAACCCACATTGTTCTTCTCCTATTTCAGGCTGTATTTTCCTCCTAACTCTTTGCATGATAATTCTTAGCAAAATCTTCGTGATGTGACTCATTATACTAATTGTTCGATGTGGATCACATTCCAAGGCTCCTGATTTCTTTGGGATTGCAATAAATACAGAATTACATAACTCATGAGGTATATTTCCAGTATCATATATTGTATTAAACAGACTGGTAACTTGATCTATTCCATATTCTTCTAAATCATTAATCATTTCTGTTGTGACGCTGTCTGGACCGGGGGCCTTGCCAGATTTCATATGGTTAAGAGCATTCTGAACCTCCATCTTCAAAATTGCTGGTCCTTCATTATTATTTTGAACATCATACTGTTCGTCTCTGTTATCGTCATAAAGGTTTTTCACGTAATCTGACCATTCATGTAATATCTGATCTTTTTCTATTATGACTCTTCCATCTTTTGTCTTTAGGCAGCCTGCTGATGTACTTGTTCTTTGATTAGTAAGCTCCTGAATTCTTTTGTGCATTAGTTTCGCATTTTTACTGTTGTGTTGTTTTTCAATTTCTCTGCAATTTTTCTCAAGCCATGTTTCTTTAGCCTCCTTACATAAGGTTCTGACTTTTCTGTGAATTTCTTCATATTTGGCAGGATTATTTTTGTTCTGTCTTCTTGTTTCCATTAGTTGTAAAATTTCTTCAGTCATCCATGTCTTACGGCTCACTTTCTTTACTTATGGAATAGTTTTTTCTGCTGCACAACTGATTGAATTCTTCAGCATTTCCCATTGATCATTTGTTACATCATGCTTCAAAAAAGGAGCGAACGTGACTGATCAGACCAATTCGCGCCGCGAATGTTCGTCTTCAATGGATGCACATGAACACGTGGTAATTTCCACCATCACGCACTATCTTTTGTCAGACACGCTGAGTGTGTGACCTATCTACAACCACTTTCTCCTTCGTCTTTATTCCATTCATGATCTTTGCCTTCATACATGTATCTCTTATCTATATTTTCCCTTCTATTTGTCCTCCTTTGCCCTCCCAAGTGCAAAACCAATGCCTGTACGAGTCATGTCCCTCTTACACACATCTTTGTACCGCAGCAGATCCCGACTCCGAGCAAGGTGTCCTAATGTGATATGAATAAATCGGAATATGACCTAACAATGCTGGAATATGAGCTAATCGTTATAAAGGCCGAAATATGTACTTGTATGTGCAGTTATAGCCAGCTAATTTTAATCAAAGTATGCTAAAACATATTTAAAATAAATTTATAACGACAGAAAGGCCCAAAAGAATGACATAACCTAAAATTTATTGCACAATTGATAACTAACCAACATACCTACTAACCAACCAACCAGCCAACCAGTCAACCAAGTATTTAACTATAGGCTGTTTACTTTTGTCTGCCCCAATATAAAATTCCATATCTCAGTAACCAACTGAGGGAAAATGATGACATTTAGCAAATAACCGTATCATTATGTCCACCCAACAAAAAAATTATTGTTCTGGAGATTGTACAGCAGTTTTCAAAGTTTGTTTATATGCGCTATATAATTTACGGGTTAGAGATGAAGTGCACATTATTAAATGTATTACGTCTTCACACGGAAACATTAGCGTTGAATAGTTAATTTTCTCGAGGGACATGGGATTGGCCTTATGACAAGAGCCTCACGTAGTGGAACGGGGCATTACTGTAAAACAAGTTTGTTAATGAGAAATCACTAGTTTTTCACCATAACATCAAAGAAATGTTGCCGCTTTCCATGATTTAAGTTGCTTTTGAACCTATCAAAGGCATATTCCTTGGGTGGGGGTAAATATAAGACGGCAGGACAAATTTCATAACGATGCAACAGAAAGTTTTCAAAGTAATTGATCGTGAGTGAAGGCATTCATTTCTGGACATACTACAGCTAATTGAGTTGTGTTGAGCTAAGAACTGACATCGCTGCATTCAGGACATTCCCACACGCACTTCATCCCCTCGTTCAACAGCCAGCGAAGAGTCATACCACTAATCATTCCCACCACTATCTGAATGAAAGTTCTCCTGGTCTTCCCTCTTAGTTTTGAGATTTTTCAAGAATCCCTGCTGATCCCTCACAATATCATTCTTTCCACATACGGATTCTCAGACTCAATTTGTCCCCCGCCTTCTCCACCTTTTTCCACAGGCGCATGACCACCTCTCCCTTGTCCATAGGTAATCTACCACCAAGAAAATAACTAACTAACTAGCTCATGCATATGTGTTTCAATATAAATGCATCAAGTAATTACCAACTATTCGAAATCAGCCGTAGGCGACACGGATACAGATTTCGATTTCATTTATACCATTACCCCTAACCCGCTCAACCTCAAAGAGAAGTTATATTAACTTATATTAGGGCCCATCCCTGGCTCAGATTAATAATCATGTGACTGAGTCAGCCACACATAGCCGTTGGTCATTGTTTCACCCACACGAGATGTTAATTTGAAGGTGATTGTTGTCCAAAGAGGGAAATGGAGAGGTTATTAGACCGCCTTGCGTTGATTTCAGTGGTATAAGTCGTCAGCCGTTCAGAAAGAAATGGCAAACTACTGAATTTAAAATTGTCTAATTAACATCACAAACAGCTAATACACGCTGGGGTTGATTGCAGCGCCCTGTAAAGGACAAATAACACGATTGTAACTAGTAACTAAAGTGAATTGAAGATGCCAGATTTAGTGGTTAGTGTTCATGTTTAAAGATTGATAATGAATGAATCATCAAAAAACAAGAAGTAGATTGTGAGCTTTACTAAAATACGATTTTTTAAAAAAATGTTTTGCATATCCTTTACAGGACATCGCTGTCAACATCAGCATCTTTCAGCTGATTGTTGATTTCTTGGCAAGATTACGCTCAGTAGTTTGCCATTAAAACACGATTACAATAAACAAATTGGACGTTGCGGCCCAAGTCTTCGTCAGCACAGGAAAGACAAACACAAACCAACACAAAACTACATAAAACACACTACATGACAATAATATTAAGGGTACTTATCTGAATCAGTGTTCTAGCTTGGAGTGACTGACGACTGACATGAGTTCGACGGATGTCAGTTTAAAAGACTGAGTACAACCCACTACTGGCAACTCTGATCGTATTCCGGTACGAACCTAAGGTCTTGTCCACGCCAGAGGGGAAGCACTAGACACGAGTTTCACTCTCGTTTGAGCTCGTCAGTAGTGCATATCCCTGACTGGACCCAGGATCGAACTCCGGATCACTGGCGTGTGAGGCGGGTGTGTAATTTTACTCAGGTTTTATCCATTAGATCATAGACACATTTTATTCCGATACAACTTTTTAAGGGCGTGCGATGTGGTACGGTCGTCACATTCTGTAGGCCTGAATGCGCGGATAAATAGGTTGCCAATCTTTCTCCCACTTAGCAGGCGACGAGCCAGAGCATGGAGCCCTCGTCCGACCTCGCTCTTGACATTGTCAGCGCAGTTCCCAATCAACTCCTTTAAGTCGCCTGCTTTAAAAAATACCCCCCCCCCCCCAAACGGGAAATTGAATCCTGCGTGGCTGTTGGGGTTACTTACTACCATACTATAGAAGACACTATAAAAAAAAAAGAAGGGAAATAATAATGTTATTGCTAATATATAAGGGAAATAACCTATATTGAATCTACAATTATATGTTATGCAGAATTATTGTTCAGATATTTAAATATCATAATTTCTTGCAAAAGTTTTAAGAGAAGTGCTTAATATTTTTTGGTCTGCTTCAAGATTTTATCAATATTTTATTTTGTTTGGATAAGCATAAAGGTTATCTTACTTTACTTTAAAGTATTCTAAAGTATTTTGACTTCTAATTAAGTTAATACTCTAAGGTATTTAGTCTAATAACAGCACAATCATCAACCTACTATTAAGTAGATAATTTTTGAGGGGGTACAATTTTGTACCTTATCAGATGACAGAATATTATTATCAGAAACAGCACATTCACACCAACCCTATGCTACCGATCTCAAACTTGGACTTTATCCAAATTACACCTTCACGAAATCAACACCTGCGAGATGAGATGCATGATATGAGGAGAGCTGCCAAAGAAATGCTGTTATTAGACAGACAGTAGGATCAACACCTTGTGCCACGTTTATTGAAAGATAGATGATCAAGATGTCGTTAGAATGCAACATCAGCAACTACCATCACTGGCCTTACATCAAAGATCATCTGCGACGAGACTAAGAGGACGTCCAAGAAGAAAATGGATTGACGACATCAGAGACATTGTACAGTCACACGGAATGACACTATCCAGTGCCTCCCATCGCGCGCTGGAGCGCAAATTATTCCTCCCCACGGCGCTTGACGGCAACAGTGGAAGATGATGATGATGACGATCAGATGACAAATTCAACCGTGACAGGCGGAGATGCTTACTACATACTTCCACAGCCTTTTCTTCGAGCGAGGGTAGTGAAATCAAATCATACAAATATCGGCCGAAGTCTAACCTCCAGCACAGCCTGCACAGACTCTCCTCACCGAGGGAGGGGAGGCTTGAGAGTGGACATGTTCACAGCTAAGGGACAACAACAAACAAGGACAACGAAATCGACCGAACGGCAGGGGAAAGATTTCCGGTGTCATGACGATGACGGGCCCGTCCATAGAGAATGTTAAAAGGTGAAAAGGCCGAAACATATTGGGAAAGGTGACCACACCTGACGATCAGAACCCCCCCCCCCCCCCCCGGTCGTGGTTTATCATGGGAAATAATAATGTTATTGCTAATTTATAAGGGAAATAACTAATATTGAAACTTTGCCTATATCTTATGCAGACTTTTGTGTTCATTTATTAAATATATCTTAATTTCCTGCAACATTTTAATAGGTGGATAAAAGCATTACTGATTACCTTTACTATTATTTAATTTAATTTGGATATCATAAAGATTATCTTACCTTATTCACAGTATTCTAAAGCATTTTGACTTTTAATCAAGCTCATACACTAGGTGTATTTAGTCTGGTAATCGTATTACCCATCATCATAAATAAAATATTTAATTTTTGTGGTGGTACATAATTGTACCTTTTCACATATAATCGTTGTAATCAGGAAGCCTTTGACAAAAAAAATCTTCCGGACAGCTGCAACATGTCTTACATTACACTCATATGCAAGGATAAAACTGACAAAACACAACTGAAGAACTACAGACCAATTTCCTTACTCAACACAGACTACAAGATACTCGCCAAATCACTCACCAACAAACTTAAACCTTTCATGCCAACACTAATACACCCAGACCAACAGTGCAGTGTCAAAGACAGAAATATACACAACCACACACACCTCATTAGGGACATTATCAACTACACACATGGAAAAGACTGTCCATCCTCCATCTTATCCTTGGATCAAGAGAAGGCCTTCGACAGAATTTCCCACACTTACCTGCATAGGACACTAGAACACTGTAACATAGGAGAGTACTACAGGCAGTGGATACAGATCTTGTACAAAAATCCTGAGAGCAGAGTGTTGGTGAACCATTCACTGACAGCTAGCTTCAGGCTCACGAGATCTGTAAGACAGGGATGTCCTTTATCACCACTCATGTATGTGCTCACCCTTAGACCTTTATTAGAGAAGATAAGGCAAGACACTAGTATTAAAGGAACCTTCCTGCATGGGATAGGAGAGCAGAAGCTCATCGCCTATGCAGATGACACTGCCTTCTTTCCCACCAGCAACACATCAATAAGGAATATACTCCACACCTTTACCCATTTTGGAAAAGGCAGTGGAGCCAAAATTAATGTACAGAAATCACAGATAATGGGCCTGGGAAAGTGGAAACAAAAGGCTGATTTCCCTCCAGATCTGAAACACATAGACACCATGAAGCTGTATGGGATCACATTTCCATGTGATCCCACAGAAACACACAGACAGACATGGCACGCACTGACCGAACAGATCACAGACATGTTACACAGGTATAGGTACAAGACATCCAAAATATTTGGTAGAAGCACAATAGTCAACACATACATATTACCCAAAATAATATATTTAGTGACAGTACTGGACCCTCCCAAACAGACCGTCACAAACATAAACAAACAAATCAGACGCTTCATCTTCACCAACACAATACACAGATTCAACACAAAACTCTCATACAAGACAGGAAACAAGGCGGGATTGCACTACAGGACATCCAGACAAAAATACTGTCACTTAGAATCAGTCAATCAATCAATCAATCATGTGCCATGCCGGAAAGCGTGGGCGGTCATGATTCGCCATTTCACTCGATCACCAGAGTCGTGGATCAGCTCAGTGTTCCTGTCTCGTCCATGCCATGTGGCCAAGCCATCCAGGTATTTTCCTCTCGGTCTTCCTCTTGGTCTGTTCCCCTCGATCTTGCCAGCTGTCACCAAGTTCTCCAGTCCATTTCTTCTCATAAAATGTCCAAAAAATTTTGACTGTCTACGTCTAATTTCTCTAATCAATCTACGATTTTCATTTGTCTCTTGTAGTACTTGGTCATTGGTTTTTCTATCTGTCCATGGTATTCTTTGCATTTTCCTCAGAAACAGTCACATAGGTAAAATCATCAGACACCCAGAACAGAACAGACTAGCACTATACTACATAGGCCACAACATCAAACATCTCACACCTCTTAACAATGCAACTGCACACTACCAGGGAAGACTGCCAACATTCTATCAGACATGCATACAGGCAATAAAAGGACATGAACAGTTAATACAGCAAACAACACACACAATATACAAACATTTAGTTAGAGAACAAGCACCATCACTAAGACTTAGGATTAAAAGAGGACACAAATACTTCATGACAGACTTCACATGCACCTTTTCAAACCTACACAACAAACACATAACACCAAAAGCTAGGGAGATCACATATAGACTGTTATACAGTATGACCCCAACAACACAGGTAGAAGCATACATATCCAAACAATGTCAATTATGTAGAAACAACACACAAGAGACAGAGGAACACATTTATTATACATGTCCAACAATTACTGCCACACGCGCAACACTCAAACACCTCATACAAACACACACAGGCAAATAAACCGACATATATAAGGCAATTTTTCTCAATACTATACCACGGACAGCTAAGGACATACATACAAAACTACTTGTAGCACTTTCTTACTACAGACAACTTATATGGACCTGCAGAAATTTTGCCAGATACAAACACCACACATATAACACACATTTAATTTCCTTTATGTACACACACAAGATATCACAACTATTTCCAGAGTAAATCATATGTACTCTTCCTAATTTTATTACAAATTTGGTATACATGAGGGCGAGAAAGAAAGTAGAAACTGTGAGTGAATGATTAAAAAGATCACAAATGGTCAAAAGACCAATGGAAAATCCCTTATGTAAAGAATAGTGGAAGTATAAATGCTTGTTTTATTTGCTTCAAAATGATGGTTTCAACCCTTATAGATAAGGGGAAACGAAAAAAGGAGAAAAGAAGATCAACTCCTCCCATTCCAAATTACTATTTTATGGAATGGTTTGCTTTAAATGCACTTGTTGTGCTATACTACCACCACTACAAAGATTATCACTTTAGAAAATAAACTCACATATTTGTTATACTATTATTATTATTATTATTACTATTATTATTATTATGTTTATTATTATGATTATCATCATTATTATTATGACTATCTTTATTCTACCTTTACTATCCTTAGTATCATTAATGTTATAAGTATTATTGATATCATCATTATTATTTTACAATTTCATCTCCCCCGTGCCCCCT
The DNA here is from genome assembly GCA_963921405.1 of Cepaea hortensis. NCBI lineage: Eukaryota > Metazoa > Mollusca > Gastropoda > Stylommatophora > Helicidae > Cepaea > Cepaea hortensis. The sequence goes on along the minus strand of OY992884.1, from coordinate 42,932,114 downwards.
CCCCCACCCCCTTTTTTTTTGCTTATGGTTTGTTGCCTTTGCTACTAACCCCACTGGTTGGTTCAAACATTTGTCCTGCCTATGCCATCATTAAGGGTGGTCAGGAGGGCATTGATGAAATGGAACAATTGGTGGGAGGGTAGCGCGGGAAACAAAAATGTAAAGATTTCCCTTTCTCTTAGTCACTCCCTTTGAATCATGTGAGTGAGTGTTGAATGAATGAATAAATACAAAAACACATATGGTTATCAAACCAATGATACTGTAAAAACTTATGCAAATACAAATGTTTGGTTAATTTTTAGTAAAAAAAAAAGAAAGAGAGAGCAAAGAGGAAAATATGAATGAACCCCTACATTTAGGAAAAAAAAAAACAAGGGAAAAATATAACCCACTCCTTTACTCCAAGTATTACTAAAAACTGCAGTTTGCATGTGTATGTACCTGCTAGGCTATGTTTAACACCATTACAAAGAAAATCATCCTAGCAAATGGAATCACATATCGTAAAAATGTTTATCATTTTCATAACTATTATTACCATTGCTGTTTTTTAAAATTGCTGTTATTACCCTCAGTATGTCTCCTCCTGTCATTATTATTATTATCATCAGTAATAAACCAAAACCCCTTTCCCATGTGCCCTCCCCCCCCTCTCCTTGCTCATGGGTTGTTGCTGCCTTTGCTGATACCCACACCGGTTTGGTTCAAATATTTATCCTGCCTTTACCATCATTGCCCAGAGAGGGGGGGATGGCATTGGTGGAGTGGAACCAAATTGGTGAAAGGGTGGCAAGGGAAACAAAAATGTAAAGATTGTAAAATTTGTGCAAATACTGATGCTTGTTTACTTTTTACAATAAGTTTTTTAAAAAAATTTAAAAAAGAGGAAGGGAAAAAATGAATGAACCCTTACAAATAAGACCAAAAGGAAAAAAAAATAAGCAAGGAGAAAAAGATAACCAACTCCTTTTACTTCTACTATTATTGAACATTGCATGTTGCAAGTATATGTAAAAATAAAAAAAGCAAGGAGAAAAAAAAAGATAACCAACTCCTTTTTACACCTACTATATTATTAAACGCCGGTCTCTCTGGCTGAGGGATTACAACACTTTCTCTCTGTAATCCCGTTTATCACGCAGAGTCTCGCAGCGGAGCGAGAACTGAGGTGGTTCGACCCCCGCTCGTGACTTGCGGATACTGAGCCGGCCGCTCAGAAAGCAATGGCAAACTACTGAGCGTAATCTTGCCAAGAGATCAACAGACAGCTGAAAGATGCTGCTGTTGACAGCTAAGTCCTGTAAAAGGATACGCAAAACATTAAATATTATTAAACAGTGCAGGATGCAATTGTTATTGTATGTACCAGCTATATTTTAACACCATTTCTAAGAAAATCATTTTAGCAAATGGAATCACATGTTTGGAAAATGTGATCATTATCAAAACAGGTTTTATCATTGTGTTTATTAGCATTGCTGTTATCGCCCTTAGTAGTTTTTATTCCTTGTCATTATTATTACAAGATGTATTTCATGTAAACACCATTCCTAAGATAATCAATTTAGCACATAGAATCGCATGTTAAAACTATTTATTATCATTCATTGAGTCTATCACTATCCACCCTTAGCAGTGTTATTCCTTGTCACTATTATATTTATTTATGTATTTGGTCGTTACTTTGCATTATTATCATTGTAATCACTATTAGTATATATGGCTTTGTAAACGCGTATACTGTCACATCCCCCTTTCCCACCTTTTTGATACTGTGATTGTTGTCTTTGCTGCCACCCTCACCGGTTGGTTCTAAACAGTTTTTGCACCGCCATGTTTATCATCACCGAGAGGTGGTGACGGTAGTCACGGTACTTGGTAGGAGTTTTGGAGCTGACAGGAGAGCGGGGCGGCAAGGGAAATAATAACAGCCCACTACCATCACGCTTTTGATTTAAAACATTTCCTTACAACAATGTCAATGAAGGAATGTTCAAATGTATAAAATGTTAGAAAATTTGCGCATATGTCACCTACACGTCTATTATTTTTTCGTCATTCAATTATTAAGGGTTATTGCTACCAATTTTATTGTTGTTAATTTGTATGGATGCTTACTATTACTATTATGCTCCCTCGTTTCCCCTCCTCCCCGCTTGTTTTACTGTTGGTTGTTTTGACGCTGCTACCGCCCTCGCTGGTTGGTTCTATCAATTGGCTGCCACTGCCATCATTACCTGAAAAGGTGGCGATGGATATTGGTGGCTTTGGGGCCGGCTGGAGATGGTGGGGACAGGGGAAACAAGCACGGTAATAAATAAAATTTGGGTTACCCCCCCCCCCCCTATTTGACATGTAAATATGCAAATGATTTAATTGTTGTAATATTACACATATGTCACCTACACGCCCAGACGCAACGATCCGCAAATACACGCACACAAATACTGAACACAGTACGCATGTAACAACACGAACAATACAAATGCAACAACTACCTTTCTGCATTGTAAACTAGTATACCCCTTGACAACCACCCCCCCCCCCCTTTTTTTTCCCACCTTTTCGACACTGTTGGTTTTGATGCTACTGCCGCCTTCACCAGTTGGTTCCAACAGGTTTTTACTGCCATTTTCCTCATTACCAAGTGGTGGTGATGGTATTGGTGGGGTTGGAGCTAACAGGTGAGAGAGTGGCAGAGGGGAAAAAAATGGTATACTATCGTCTTGTTGTTGTTTGTACTCGTTTTTCGTTACCCCCCCCCCCCCCCATTTCCAATGTAAAAAGGTCGAAACAAATGTTGTAAAAATTTGCGCATATGTCACCTACACTTCCACATGCAACGCTCTGTAACAACACGAACAATACAAATGCAATGTTTCTTAACACTCAATAACAGTTTTAAAATTTATTAAAAAAAAAAAAAAATATATAATCGTTGTCGTCTCCATCATCATTATCAACATCATTCACGTAATGGACGGAGTAATTGATCCTTGGTCTGGACGGAGGCTGGGATGATCGTTCTCGGCCCTTCGGCTAAGATCAGACGCATTTGCTGCCCCCAGAAGTAGTGCGCCTGGTCTGGTCGGGGGCCGGGGATCCAAACCACCTCACATAAGCATCACTTTAAATGTGGGCCCGGTGGACCACTGTGGACAACAGCTCACAGTGGGACTAAGGGTCCACGCCAAAAAAAAGGGGAGGCGGGGTTACCAGCTAGTCTGGGGTGACCGCCGAACCCCCCCCCCCCAAAAAAAAAAATCATTCACGTAAGAAGGGGATGAGTGGAAGCGTACGCCAAATCACATGTTTTCTATTCAGCCATACATTCTTAAGATAATTTATTGCTCATACTTTAAGCATATTATGTACATATAATTTGTAATTTTATGTTGAAACGCATTTGCACACAAATTCGACACACAAACGCACCGTTAAACAGACCTACACAAATACCATACACGCAGCACGCCTGTTAAAATAATAACAATACAAATACACACGTTTTTTAACACTCAATTAAAAAAAAAAATGAATGTGTACCTTTCCAATTGACAAATTCACACAAAGCGGTTCAACCCCAACACCTGTTGTACTAAAATGTTGTCTTTTCGTCCTTGACTTGGGGACGTAAATTACAAGTACCTCTAAAGTCGGAGTGGGGTCGCCTGATGGCGAGGAACACTGTTAATAGGGAAAGCTAATCCACACGTAAAATTTAGTCCAGTGCTACTAGAAGTGTGTATAGACTATGCTTGAGATCAAAGCGAGCGAGCGCCACACACACACACACACACACACACACACACACACACACACACACATACACACACACACACACACACGGGCACACAGACACACACACACACACACACACACACACACACGGGCACACAGACACAGACACACACATATACACAAACAAACAAATGTTTCCTAAAGCACCATTCCATGTATGCATGAGCAAGCTATTGTGTCCTTGTGAGACACACCATTACATGTGGTATCATTTGTTAAACCTTCATGAAATAATATATTTATCTAGGTCTTTAACTAGTGTGTTAGAATGTAAACAGCAACAAGAGGGTCTTGATCAGACAAAAGAGACGCATGGCCCCTCAAGATGGCAGAAGAGAAGAACTGACCCTTCAACGAGGGGTTACGAGCGGAGGCATTGGGGGGTCTGGGATGTCAGGCATTGGTAGTACCTTTGGTAAGGATGGCTGTCACTTCCTTATCAGGGACCATTCCCCACTGGTCCAAGCCTGACGTCCAGCTCACGCCTGTGGCTCCTAGTAGCTGTCAGCATGCGACAGCGGCCATCCCCGGGCAACAGCTGTGAGAGGCTGGCTAAACCAGGCGTGGGCAGCCGATTTGGTGTCAAACCAAGCGGTGAACTAGGGTATGCCTACCCAGTATGTGAAGGCAGAATTCGGCAGCCTGCGCGGAAGAAATCATTGATGATTCAACGGAAAAGACGGCGTTTACCTGCAAAGCGTTGTGGACGGTGATGAGGAAGGCTAGGCACGTAGGGCGCCCTGGTCATCCACTGCACATGTATTCATCTCCAGTCGTCTTGACTTGTCTTGCCACTGGATTCATATGGAGTCAGGCGAGATAGTGTGGGCGACGAATTGCGCAAATCTTCCTCACTTTAATCTAATTCATCGCGCAAGTCATTCTTCATCCAACTTCATGCCATCTTAGAACTAACGGCTCGATACTTTCAACTTCACTGGATGAAATGAATGGTCATCATAATTCATGATTGACAAACAACAACAACAATGGCAGTTTCTGCAGCTTGTCTTGTTCCAGATGTATTTATCTTCTAACAAGTGAAGATTTGACTTCAGCCGTTTGTATAGTTTCATTTGTATAGTTTCATTTGTATAGTTTCATTTGTATAGTTTCAATTGTATGGTTTCCCACACTGGTTAAATTCAACAGTTTCATCAACACACATACTTTGTTCTGTCAAGACTCCAAGGTTCCAACAACTACAGAAGACACTAAAAAGGAAGAAGGGAAATAATAATGTTATTGCTAACATATAAGGGAAATAAATTATATTGAATTTACAATTAAATTTTATGCAGAATTATTGTTCAAATATTTAAAATATCAAAATTTCATGCAAAAATTTTAAGAGATATACTTAATTTTTTTTGGGCTGCTTTAAGACTTTACCAATATTTTATTTTGTTTGGATAATCATAAAGGTTATCTTACGTACTTCAAAGTATTCTAAAGTATTTTGACTTCTAATTAAGTTAATACAATAAGTGTATTTAGTCTATAATCAGCATAATCATCATCATATTATTAACTAGTTACTTTTTGAGGGGGTGCAATTTTGTACCTTATTAGATGCCAGAATTTATTATCAGAAACAGCACATTCACACCAACCCTATGCTACCGATCTCAAACTTGGACTTTATCCAAATCACACCTTCACAAAATCAACACCTGCGAGATGAGATGCCCGAGGAGAGCTGCCAAAAAAATGCTGTTATTAGACAGACAGTAGGATCAACACTTTGTGCCACGTTTATTGAAATATAGATGATCAAGTGGTTTGGCCCTGTCGTTAGAATGCAACATGAGCAACTACCATCACTAGCCTTACATCAAAGATCATCTGCGACGAGAGCGAGAGGACGTCTAAGAAGAAAATGGATTGACGACATCAGAGACATTGTACAATCAAACGGAATGACACTATCCAGTGCCGCCCACCAAGCGCTGGAGCGCAAATTATTCCTCCCCACGACGCTTGACGGCAACAGTGGAAGATGATGATGATGACGATCAGATGACAAATTCAACCGTGACAGGCGGAGTTGCTTACTACATACTTCCATAGCTTTTTCTCCGAGCGAGGGTAGTGAAGTCAAATCATACAAATGGCCGAAGCCTAACCTTCAGCACAGCCTGCACAGACTCTCCTCACTGAGGGAGGGGAGGCTTGAGAGTGGACATGTTCACAGCTAAGGGACAACCACAAACAAGGACAACGAAATCGACCGAACGTCTCGCACGGCAGGGGAAAGATTTCCGGTGTCATGACGAGGACGGGCCCGCCCATAGAGAATGTTAAAAGGTGAAAAGGCCGAAACATGCGGGGGAAAGGTGACCACATCTGACGATCAGAACCAACCCCCCCCCCCCCCCCCCCGGTCGTGTATTTATCATGGGAAATAATAATGTTATTGCTAATTTATAAGGGAAATAACTAATATTGAAGCCTCGCCTATATCTTATGCAGACTTTTGTGTTCATTTATTAAATATATCTTAATTTCCTGCAACATTTTAGTACGTGGATAAAAGCCTTACTGATTAATTCGACCTTTTACTATTATTTAATTTAATTTGGATAATCATAAAGATTATCTTACCTTATTCACAGTATTCTAAAGCATTTTGACTTTTAATCAAGCTCATAAACTATGTGTATTTAGTCTGGTATTTCATGACGGCATGCAGGCAAGAGTACAGGAAAATGGTGAACTGTCTGAACCCTTTCCTGTAACCAATGGAGTGAAGCAAGGATGTGTCCTGGCACCAACACTGTTCAGCCTCATGTTTTCAGCCATGTTGATGAATGCCTTCGAGAACGACGACATTGGAATAGACATCAACTACCGTAGGGATGGAAAGTTATTCAATCTCAGAAGGCTGAAAGCTAAAACCAAAATTGACAGCGGCACCGTCAGAGAGCTCCTGTTTGCTGATGATTGCGCTCTATACGCCAACTCAGAGGCGGACATGCAACATAATGTTTCAGCTTTCTCACATGCCTGTGCCAACTTTGGGCTCAATATCAACTTGGAGAAGACTGTAGTTATGTACCAGCCAGCTCCAGGGAATAATCACACTGTGCCGAATATCAAAGTGAATGATCATAGACTAAGTGTTGTGGACAAATTCACCTATCTTGGCAGCACTGTGTCACAAGCTGCCACAATCGATGACGAAGTGAATGCAAGAATCTCCAAGGCCAGTGCAGCCTTTGGCAGACTGTACAAGAATGTATGGGACAGAACTGGAATAAGCCTGCAAACAAAGCTAAAAGTCTACAAAGCAGTTGTATTATCCACACTGCTATATGCTTGTGAAACCTGGACTGTTTATCAGCGACACGCTAGGAAATTAAACCACTTCCACACAGTCTGCCTAAGGAAGCTACTGAAGATTAAATGGCAGGACAAGATTCCAGACACTGAAGTCCTAGAAAGAGCATCCATGCCCAGTATCCACACTCTACTGATGAAGAATCAGATTCGCTGGGCTGGTCACTTGACCCGCATGCCAGATCACAGGCTCCCTAAACGAATTTTCTACAGCGAACTGCGTTGTGGTAAACGCTCCCAAGGTGGCCAGAGGAAACGTTTTAAAGACACTCTGAAAATTTCACTGAATGCTTTTGGAATTCATCATGACACCTGGGAGGCTGCAGCCAGAGACCGAAATTCGTGGCGTGCATCATTACACAAAGGTGCAGTCATATGTGAGGCAACCAGGACTGCAAGAGCTGTGAAGAAAAGGCAGGACAGAAAAACCACTGCAGGAAATCCTCCTCCAGAGACGTCAAGCATTCTTTGCCCACATTGTCAAAGAACATTTCGAGCCAAAATAGGCCTTATCAGCCATCTTAGAACCCACGGCTCCACACCTTCAACCCCACTGGATGAAATGAATGGTCATCATCATTCTTGATGGACAAACAACATTTAGTTTGGTAATCGTATTACTCATCATAAATAAAATATTTAATTTTTGTGGTGGTACATGATTGTACCTTTTTACATATAATCGTTGTCGTCTCCATCATCATTATCAACATCATTCACGTAAGAAGGGGATGTGTGGAAGCTTACGCCAAATCACATGTTTCCTATTCAGCCATACATTCTTAAGATAATTTATTGCTCATACTGTATGCATATTATGTAAATATAATTTGTAATTTTATGTTGAAACGCATTTGCACACAAATTGGACACACAAACGCACCGTTAAACAGACCTACACAAATACCATACACGCAGCATGCCTGTTAAAATAATAACAATACAAATGCAGACGTTTTTTAACACTCAATTTAAAAAAAAAATGAATGTGTACCTTTCCAGTTGACAAATTCACACAAAGCGGTTCAACCCCAACACCTGTTGTACTAAAATGTTGTCTTTTCGTCCTTGACTTGGAGACGTAAATTACAAGTACCTCTAAAGTCGGAGTGGGTTCGCCTGATGGCGAGGAACACTGGTAATAGGGAAAGCTAATCCACACGTAAAATTTAGTCTAGTGCTACTAGAAGTGTGAATAGACTATGCTTGAGATCAAAGCGAGCGAGCGCCACACACACACACACACACACACACACATACACACACACACACACACACACAAATGCAGAGAGTAGGTCTTTATACGAGGGGACTTCAAATGAAAACCTTACATGTTTTTTTGGTGAATATATTCTGAAAAAGTACAGAACAAATATATCATATTTCGAAATAGTCACCACTTCATTCAATGCAAGTCCTCCACTGCCGATATAGTGCTTGGATTCCTGTAGAAAAATTGACTCTGGTGGGTCACTACTCGTGTGCCTGACCCAGTTGTGAACAATCTGTCATAGAAGTTACGCCATTTTGAAACTCCTGTTCCACTCATACACTTGCTGGACAGACAGCCTTGTTTCACCAACTGAACTTTCATTCACTGATGAATTTCTATAGGTTTCACCCCTTCACTGATAAAAAAACGGATAACAGAACACTGCTCCTCTTTGATGCATGTCAAAAGTGGGGTGGCCACCGTTTTACTGTCCTTAGGACTTCACCATGTTTGTCTGCACCATGATGTCACATGCTTAACACTCTTGACATCCTTAACAATATTGACAGGTTACAAGACAATGCCATGGTTATTGTAATTTCCATCACACATTTCACACATTAAGGTTTTCATTTGAAACCCCCTTGTATTTTCGTTGTAGATTATAGTAAGTCAGTCGGCTGTGGTCTACATCAGAAATTGTGAAACATCATGAGAAAAGAATCAATGAAAACATTGTGGCGATTGAAAATATCACCGGTAGAAGAGGCATGGGCAGACCAAGAGAAACAATGCTGGATGGACTGGGATGGAGGAATATCATCGCTGGAATTGATCCAGAACACCAGAGACCATGATCTATGGAGATGCATGAATGCTAACACTGAAGTGTGGTGATCAGTCCTCTCCTACACATTTTGTCCTTCCTAGAGTAAGCACTATCAAGCAAGCTACCATAGCTCCTAGTTTATATAACCTGCATTGTTAGGCTGAGCACCTCTGTATTCGCCTGAAGAGATAAGGCATTGCTCTATGAGACAACGGGTTAATGAAATTGTTTCATTTATGAAGTTATGCATTAGAAGCCTGAAAACAAGACATGTGTTTTTAAGTTTGATGAGTGATTAAAGAAAACCACACTTTGATTATTTTTTTTTTAAATTATCTTAACCAAAGCCGACTCTGTGGTGAAGGAGTTACGGACACAATTTGTAATCTCGCATACCACGTTCAAAGCACAGCTGCAGGCGATTTGGTAGCAGATTGCCTAGTATTAGTTTTTACAAGATGGTTTGAGTGCCGGTCATTCAGAAAGTAATGGCAAACTACTGAACGTAAACTTGCCAAAACATTACAAACAAGCAAACAAATGTTGGCTTTGACTGTGAAGTCATGTAAAGGAAATGCAACTAACTTAACCAAAGCTATACACTTTTTTTTTAGTTTAGGAAGAAGATATACTCTTTGACACGATTTTTATTATCTTAACCAAAACTATATACTTTTCAATTTAGGAAGAATATATACTCTTTGACACCATTTTTATTATCTTAACCAAAACTATATACTTTTTCAATTTAGGAAGAAGATATACTCTTTGACACCATTTTTATTATCTTTACCAAAACTATATACTTTTTCAATTTAGGAAGAAGATATACTATTTGACACCATTTTTATTATCTTTACCAAAACTATATACTTTTTCAATTTAGGAAGAAGATATACTCTTTGACACCATTTTTATTATCTTAACCAAAAATGATTTTAGGAAGAAGATACACTCTTTGATACCTTTTTGGTTGAGTATATGTTAACATAATAACAGTCAATACGTATTTATATTAGCAGCATGTCCATAAGAATGTTACAGAAGAATCCACAAATTTCACATTCAGATGTTACATTGGTGGTAAGAATTTTGCAGAAAATAAATTCCCCAATTTTCATACTAAGACATTACAATAATAATAAGAATGTTACAGAAGATTCTCCTTTAAATTTACCATTCAAAATTGTAGCTTCGATGATATTGTTCATCATCTTTTTGACTGCAAGCCTGGTACCGTTGCAAAGTCGAGGTGGATTGATGTTTCGGAGAAGAATGATAGGCACGCCAATTTTCAATGTTAAAACATGAGGCGGTATGCCTGGCAAATCAAGTAAATTCAAGAATTCAGTTGGAAAATTGACAACTTCGTCTTGATTCATCATAGAATCTATGGATTTATACGTTGTCGCTTCGCCTGGTATTTCGTTTTAAATGGCGCAATTAATTGCATTGACATCGTTATTTTTGGCTGCTAATATAGCACGTGCACTGAGCCATTGATGATTTTTTTTAATTCCGTGAGATATTTGGAAAAACTGTGTCAATCAATTCGGCTATAGTTGCTGTGATTTTACAGAAGTTTGTTGGCAACGTGATACATTGTGTGGATTCATCGATTGGCATTTTCCCATTCCCAATATCCAACAATTGTTTAGCGAAAACTTCTGCGGATGCATCATGTTGTAGTTGTACACACATGTTGGTCTTCAAAGTCAATTTCTGAACGTGTCGCCATAAAACTGATGATTTCAGACATGCATTAAGTTCATCAGCGGATGTTGAACGTTGTATAACTGGTAGAGTTTGTCGAAAATCACCAAATAAAATAAGTGCGCCACCGAAGAGCTGTTCATTTCCTCTGAAATCTTGTAGTCTACGATGAAGTGCCTCCAATGCTTTTTTGTGCGCCATAGTACATTCGTCCCATACATTGAGATGACATGATTGGAGTCTTTACCCATTCCAGAATTTTTTCGGATATTGCATGTTGGTGTCTCAGTGATATGCACATTCAAGGGCAATTTCAGTCCTGAATGTGCTGTTCGGCCACCATCCAAAAGAGCTGCCGCAATTCCAGATGATGCGATAGCCAGCGCAATATTTTGTCGTGATCTTATGGTTGCCAATATAAGTGAAATGAGAAAAGTTTTGCCTGTGCCCCCGTGCGCATCTAGGAAATACAATCCGCCGGTTTGGCTTTTAATTGCATGCATAATTCTGTCATACACTATACGTTGTTCTGGAACCAATTTCGGAAGATTCGTTTGAACAAATGCACACAATTCGTCGACATCAAAGAGTGATTCTCGTTGCAAATCACGATCGAAAAGATCGTTTGCAGATCGATCCGGCACAGTCATTCCCAATTGTACCTGTGGTTTGTTGGCGATTGCCAAACATATGTCCTCAATCAAAACCAATGCCTCATTATACACATTGGGTGTGAATTGAATGTCCGGATTTTGATTCATTGCACGCAAACGATGTAGGATGTCTTCACTCATATAGTCTTTGTATGTTTCCCAAAGATCATTTGGATTGGATGGGAAGCAAGTTGTCAATATGATGGCAAATAACGTGCGTATTTGCTGTGGTTGAGCAGTATTTGATGCATCAGCGAGTGAAGTGTCCCAGTGTGCATCGTTTTCAAGAAGATGTAATTCTTGGCAAGTTTCACGATAAGTGGCACATACTTGACCGTTTACTGTTCTTAATTCTTGAAAGGATGTCGGTCCACGTACGTTGATTAACAGTAATCGCAAGCAAAAGCATTCTGAATTGTTTGGGTGAACAGTGTACAGACGGCCTAACGCGTCGGTCGAATATAAATTGGTATGTCCTTCAACTGATTTACCTTGTTTGCGACGTTGAAACTTTTTCGCTGATGCATTCCATGTGTAGTATGTTGTCACTTCAGAGTAAAGTAGTGTCTTTGCAAACATATCATTCCCACACAAAGAAAAAAATGCAGTTAACGTTGTTGGTGGTGGTGACAATGCTCGTTCACGTGCATTGTCTGTTGTGAAGTACACGCGCTGTCCATTTTCAAGGTGCACTGCCAAATGAACAACTGTTGGATGACGTTCATGGATTGGAAATGATAAAATGCGCCATACTGCTTCAATACTATTAATGTAGCGTCCCACTTGATATTGGTCTATTTCATCGACAGATGCGATGCAGACGCATTTACCACTCCAAAAACTGCCATATCGCTTCCTTTGTTGACATATTTGAAAATGTACTTGATCGATTTAACCGAATTGCAATACTCGACATTGATGTGTGCTTTGTACGTTTTCGAGAGTAACGGTGAATACGGTACAACCCAACGATTATCGACTTGAACATCATTGTTTCGTACTTTTAAAGTGATAGATTTGCCGCCATCTTTAGTTGAGCGTCGACGATAGAGTGGATATCCGTCATTGCCAGTGATTGTCTCTGCATGTAAATGTCTTGGGTACCGTTTTGTACATTTTCCATCAGACATGCAAGGTGAATTGTTATTGAAGAAGCCACATGGACCATGAATCATGTTTCTAGTAACTCTGCATCAAAGTCGACATCTGGTATTTCTGCTGAGATGACTTGATCAATTTGATCTGGTTTTATTTTTTCCATCAACCAAATCAAAATGTGTGCATGTGGCAATCCTCTTGTTTGCCATTCGATGGAATACATCCAACAGCGTGTCTCTCCAAAAACTTGATGCTTGACAATGAAATCCATTAAAGATTTCAATTTTTGTTTGAACACACGTGCGGAAATATCAGGGCGATCTTATGATGATTGTGCAGTTAACAAAAGTTCTTTTATTTCATCCCATGTAGGATTGCATGTGAAAGTAATAAACAAATCTGGGCGGCCACATGCGCGAACATATGTGTCGCGTAACGTATACTACTAGGATGGAATTGGATCAAAGTAGATACTAAATAGACTTCTACGAATAGAGAATCTAACCACTGCTGAAGAAGCGATCAAATGGCTCGCAATTCTAGAAGAATGATTATCAAAGTCCCAGAATGGATCACTACTTCTAAACAGTGCCAGGCGGAAAGTTATGACGACTAACTGTACTAACACATGAAGACAGTATGTCAAGTTATTCCTGCTAACGTGCCTGGATGAATAATGAGCCCCCACTGTCTAATGTATTCTCACACAACAGGAGATAAGACAGAATGATAAGTATAGATATAGTCCTTTCACTCGTCACACAATCTGATGATGCTAATTCTAAAATGACAGACGCAGTTGTTAAAATTACAAATATAACATAACGTTTAATCCTAAAGAACACTACGTGAGCCCCACTGGGAACTCACTGACACATAAGAGATACGCAGATCCCTGAAATTTCTACAAGATAAGGTTCAGCTAGAGGATATAATCATAGACTCTTAGCCGATAGCAGACAAATTAGGATTGCTGTGCAGTGGCAAACGGGCGAGTAGCCACTCATCTGATAATCCTTAGCCTCCTGGATAGTAAGCTGGCAGTGCTGACTGGATCGTGGTATGGACTCCACTCTCTGCTGCATCAAGTGAGTGGTTCGTAGCTCAATCACCGGTCGTGACTACGGCTACAGATGATCAGGGTGCAGGCTCTGTGAATGACAGTGAGAAGGAGTGAATAATCCTTCAAGACAGAATTGTAAATTCTTTTGGCCATGTCCTGCATGGCATGCTTGTCTCATAAATTTCACTAGCATGTATTACCTCAATTTACATATTTTGCTTCCTAAAACAGCACACTGATCTAATGGAAACAGCACACAAATGATATCCTATTCTCTCTGCTGATATTTAGATCAAACATGTACAATCACAATGCTCTACGTCAAAGACCACATTCCAAATATATATTCTAAGTCATGATTAATCATGGAAACATGAACCACAATTCACATACTGACTTAACAGTACATATAGGATGACTTCAATGGAATGAAACTCAGACGCCACAACTCCGACGTCACATATACATTAACAAACCATTAAATCGATGAAATACCACACATCATTTTCCAAGTATGGAAACACACAAACTACACTCCACACGATGAATTCCATAGAATGAAATGAAATCACACCCAACAACTATAACTTCACGATGTACACGAGTGAACCATTAAAATCAATGAAACACCCCAAGTTCACTTAAAGAGTTATGAGTTGTACTACTAGCAAGTCTTCCTTATATTAATTAAAACAATTAATTATCTAGAAGATTTCTTAGCTAGATTTAAGATTACTTTCACTATATACAAGAACAATATTAGGGTTGGAGAATTCCCCCAAGGTTTGAACTTTGTTAAGTGGGCCATATTGGACCACATGGTAGTAATCTGACTATGGGCAAGATAAGAGATTAATAAAGAATAATTGATTGTAACTATTCACTCTCTGAACTAATTCCTTCAACTAATAAGTATTTTATCTAGAGAAATACGCTAGTTCCGAAGTTAAGCACATAATTAATTTATCTTAACTCTAATCGTCTACTGACTAACTTAGGTGTCCTTCCGCAGGCGGATACCTAATTTCGAGAATCACGTAATGTAATTTATCCATGTTTTGAATGCCACATGTGACGAGCTTTGCGTTTTACCCTTGTCGGCAAGCCACACGGCACAAACATGGTCCTAATTCTAATATTAGTTAACTAACACTAGTTTTAATTAATAGTATCTATTATCGATCGGCATGGCCTTTAGATTTTGCCGGCAGATTGACACACAGAAAAATATTTAACAAAATTATTATTAACTCACCCTGCAACTAGATTTTGACTAGCCTATCGGGAGTGGAGACTATCATTGGCTTTTCTATGTGTTAGAGTGTTGTTCGGCTTAACAAGAGCCAGCAATAAAATATGTTTAAACACAGACAGGTGTTCAATTTTAGCCAATTGACGTGATAGCTCCTTCTCCTTCCAGGTTGCTGAAAAAATTGCAGATCTTAGGGTGCTACCGGAAGTTAACTTCTCATCCAGGAGAGTTCCCTTCCCGTGGCCAAATTATTATTCACAGCCAAACCTGAATATAAAATTCAGCCTGACTTGATTTCTTGGCTTGTAAACGAACTCTACCCTACATCTACTTCTAACTATAAGGAGAAATAGTATTTAACTCTCTCTATAGTTTTAGGTATATAAATACACTAACCAAAGACGATTTTATCTAATATTTGAAAATATAGATAAAAATAAAAAATACTACAGGATACATAGAGGGGTTTACTGAGGGCTATCTCCATCTAGTAACAAAACGATCTGAGAGGTGGGCCAACCTGTCACAAATGCCCATCGTTCAAAAAAAGTTGGAGAAGCAACTTTTTCTCCAGCCCGAACTCTCATATAGTTTTGTCAGCCCTTACTCTGACGTTTATGGGTCATTTGGACAGGTCCCCCTCTTCATCAATAGCACAATGTCTATTCACAATTCTCAGGCTCTTCGTTTCTAAGACACCTTCTAAGAAACCTCCTCTCTTGATGTCGCTTCCATGGAAATCTTCTCTGGAAACTTTGCTTTCGTTGGTCGGGGTGTCCTTCGTTTGTCACTGATAAAGGTCCTACAATTCCAACATCTCTCCTTCGACCCAATTGGTCTTGATCAGTATACTTCATGCGCGTCGTCCTTACTTTCCCTTTAGACGTCTCTAAGTTGGGATCGTGTTCAGCCGCGTCATCTTCCTCACATCTGTCGGGGTTGTCTTCCCATCTGGATTGATCCCCTTTGGATCCATTATCAACCACAGCCAGAGTCATAATATGAACTGGTGGGTTCGTGTGGTTCTCAAAATGTCTTTTGAGTAAATTCACGTGGAAGACTAGTTTTCCCGGGAATAGAAACAGAGTACTTGTTGCTGGGCACCTTCTCTTTAATGATGAATGGTCCTTGCCAAGCAAGTTCTAACTTATTATCCCCTTTGGTTAATAAGACTAGCACTTTATCTCCTACCTCTAGAGACTGGTTTCTAATAGGTTTATTATAGAAGGAAGCCTGTTTCTTTCTGGCACGACGGAGAGTGGAGTTAGCTAATTTCCATCCCGTGTGCAGTTTCTGTTTCAGTTCCTCTACATACTGTGAAGACTTGACGACACTCTCATTTGTTCCTTCATCAGTCCACGTTCTCAAAAGAGCCTGAAGCGGTCCTTTAATTGGTCGTCCGAACAATAGTGTAGCAGGTGGAAGCCCGGTGGCGACATGTGGTACTTCTCGATAGGCAAACATTGCTGCTGATAAGTACGTGTTCCAACTATCTGGTTTCTCCTGGACTAACTTGTTCACGATCGATTTGAGAGTCCCTGTATATTTGACCACAAGTCGCTTATTCTCTGTGAGACTAAAACCTGTGTTGACATGGTGCATCCTGAAGATGTCAGAGATTTCTCCCCTTAACTTCTCGTTTAATGATGAACCACTATCACATACAATAAGAATAGGGAATCCTACTCTAGTGAATATTTCTAGGAGAGCCTATGCTACCCTAGTTGCATTGATGGAGGGCAGTACCGTAGCTTCAGCCCACATTGTACCGGTATCTACTACAGTTAAAATATAAGTATTTTTCTTCTTAGAAGTGGGCAGTGGACCAATAATGTCTATAGCTACTCGCTCAAAAGGAGTGTTCAAAACTAACCCTTCCCCTATGGAAACAGGAGTAGACCACTGCTTGGGGGAGCCATGTTGACACTCCGGACAAGACTGGACGTATCTTCGTATGTCAGCAGTCCATCCCGGCCAAAAATAATGACAAGAAATACGCTGGGTAGTAACTCCTACAGTCATATGTCCACTGAAGGATATGGTATGTCCCATATGCAATATCTGATTACGATATTGTTTCGGCACGACAAGTTGCCCGTGTTCGGTACCCATAGTTCCTGCCCTATGGTACAACAACTTGTCCTTTAAATAGAAATTTCCAGCTGCTGGAGGATTTCTACCGTTTGGCAGTTTGCCAAAACAAGATGCTAAAGTCGGACATTCATTTTGTGCAGCCCTAATCTCCCGAGGTAGAGGGTTGATTGAGAGTATAGGTTCATGTGACTGTGCAACCTGACTCCGGGTCTCCACTGCTGCCATTATCATTGGTGATGATGGTTCTCCTAAATATACATACTTACGACCAAGCATGAAAGGATATACCGGATCATCGATCACTGCAGCTGAAATGAGTCCAGTGACATACTTAGATGTCACATGTACTTTGGCTATCTTAGCTATTATAGTTGGAGAGCTCCTGGTAGCCCCTTTGACTACAACTGTTTGTTTTGTTACTTGTAATGGTTTCACTAACTGCTTAGCTATTATTGCATCACACTGGAGTCCACTGTCATAGAGACATAGTACTGGACTACCGTTAACCAGAATAGTTTCAACCATGGGTGGCCTAGTTCCATTACTAGAACATATGCTCTGTTGGGAACTTGCCCCCGTAATCATACACGCAGCATACTGGGTAGGGGGATTATTTCTGCACACGCTCGTGTGGTGATCATTACTTTTGCAGTTCTTGCAGTAAGGTTTACCCCATCCACTATGGGTTGCTGGTACTTTTTTGTTGTGAACCAGGATTTTGGTGCGGACCCCCAGTGTGCCCTCTGGTGTCTTTACCGTAAGAGTTGTTCTGCTGACAACCCTTATTCTGTGTTGCAGGAGTATTTTGAGCAGTAGAAGAATTACAAGATTTAGTGGCAACTACTTCGCCATGGGCAGTTAAATATCGTTCGGCTAGTGAGATAACCTCCTCTAGCCGAGCACCACCATTCTCTGCAATAAAGGTTTGTAGCTATTTTGGAAGAACATCTTTAAATTGCTCAACAAGTATTAGTTCCGCCAGCCCGTCATAAGTAGCATCCAAATCACTCAGTTCTACCCACTTGTTAAAATAAGTGTGTAACCGTGAGGCGAACTGAGGAAATGATTCTCCTTGTGACCGTTTGGCTGTACGGAACTTCAACCGGTAGGCACTAGAAGTTAACTGATATCGTTTCAAGAGAGCATTTTTGAGTGTGACAAAGTCCTTCTCAAGACCTGGAGGGAGT
This sequence comes from Cepaea hortensis, assembly GCA_963921405.1. Classification (NCBI taxonomy): domain Eukaryota; kingdom Metazoa; phylum Mollusca; class Gastropoda; order Stylommatophora; family Helicidae; genus Cepaea; species Cepaea hortensis. Next base: position 42,913,869 of record OY992884.1, on the reverse strand, counting down.
TTTGAAAACACGTCATACGCTGGACCGCGAAGTGCTTGGGAGAGTTTAATATTAAATTTATCCTTAGGCAGATTGTAGGCTTCACACATTAACACAAATTTGTCAAGATATTCATCCATCTGATCCTCCTTCGGGTCGAAGTGGGCCAGTGGAAAACTCATTGATCCTGGAGTAATATGTGGTCCTGAGGAAATGTCTTGGCTGTCAGTTGGAGAGCTGGCACTGCTAAATCTGGAGGCATCAGGACTTTGTAGTTCCAATCTCCTCAGTTCTAACTCGTGCTGTCTTACCTGCTCAGCTAATTTCAAGTCCTTGTCCAGTTCTGCTTGCTTCAACTGGTTGTCCAATTCAGCCTGTTTCAACTGGTTGTCCAATTCAGCCTGTTTCAACTGGTTGTCCAATTCAGCCTGTTTCAACTGGTTGTCCAATTCAGCTTGTCGCATCTTCTCTCTGGATTCAATTTCTGCCATCTGGATTTGTAATTTAATTCTTTCCTCTCGTTCTTCCTTCTCTCTCTCCTTGATGATGTCCCTTTGTTCTCGGCGCCACTCTCTTCCTTCTTCTATTACATATTTGTTCAACTCTACACCCTCATAACCTAACAATGTTCCTTGTTCTCGCAGTTCCTCCTTAGTAGGTGGCTTTTCAGAAGACATGTTAGTTATGTAATAAGATTATATCTGTTGATACACCTGGATAACTCACTCACTTAATCAAGAATGTGTTTGTCGCAAAGATTCACAAATATCTTCGATGACAAGCATAAAAAATGTTACACATTGACACAACACTTACCCGTTTGCCAGCAATTCACCTTTGCCCTAACTTATGTTATCTTATATCTATTCTTATGTTAATCCTATGTTATAAGTATATATATATATATATATATATATATATATATATATATATATATATATATATATATATATATATATTAACTAGTATGATTAGTAGCTATCTCTTTTTAGTGACTGAAAGTTAGAAATATCTATGAAGTTGGATACTCGACTGAACCCAACAATCTATAGGATTGTCATGCCCGGACCGAGTCACCAGTGTCTCGTAACGTATACTACTAGGACGGAATTGGATCAAAGTAGATACTAAATAGACTTCTACGAATAGAGAATCTAACCACTGCTGAAGAAGCGATCAAATGGCTCGCAATTCTAGAAGAATGATTATCAAAGTCCCAGAATGGATCACTACTTCTAAACAGTGCCAGGCGGAAAGTTATGACGACTAACTGTACTAACACATGAAGACAGTATGTCAAGTTATTCCTGCTAACGTGCCTGGATGAATAATGAGCCCCCACTGTCTAATGTATTCTCACACAACAGGAGATAAGACAGAATGATAAGTATAGATATAGTCCTTTCACTCGTCACACAATCTGATGATGCTAATTCTAAAATGACAGACGCAGTTGTTAAAATTACAAATATAACATAACGTTTAATCCTAAAGAACACTACCTGAGCCCCACTGGGAACTCACTGACTCATAAGAGATACGCAGATCCCTGAAATTTCTACAAGATAAGGTTCAGCTAGAGGATATAATCATAGACTCTTAGCCGATAGCAGACAAATTAGGATTGCTGTGCAGTGGCAAACGGGCGGGTAGCCACTCATCTGATAATCCTTAGCCTCCTGGATAGTAAGCTGGCAGTGCTGACTGGATCGTGGTATGGACTCCACTCTCTGCTGCATCAAGTGAGTGGTTCGTAGCTCAATCACCGGTCGTGACTACGGCTACAGATGATCAGGGTGCAGGCTCTGTGAATGACAGTGAGAAGGAGTGAATAATCCTTCAAGACAGAATTGTAAATTCTTTTGGCCATGTCCTGCATGGCATGCTTGTCTCATAAATTTCACTAGCATGTATTACCTCAATTTACATATTTTGCTTCCTTAAACAGCACACTGATCTAATGGAAACAGCACACAAATGATATCCTATTCTCTCTGCTGATATTTAGATCAAACATGTACAATCACAATGCTCTACGTCAAAGACCACATTCCAAATATATATTCTAAGTCATGATTAATCATGGAAACATGAACCACAATTCACATACTGACTTAACAGTACATATAGGATGACTTCAATGGAATGAAACTCAGACGCCACAACTCCGACGTCACATATACATTAACAAACCATTAAATCGATGAAACACCACACATCATTTTCCAAGTATGGAAACACACAAACTACACTCCACACGATGAATTCCATAGAATGAAATGAAATCACACCCAACAACTATAACTTCACGATGTACACGAGTGAACCATTAAAATCAATGAAACACCCCAAGTTCACTTAAAGAGTTATGAGTTGTACTACTAGCAAGTCTTCCTTATATTAATTAAAACAATTAATTATCTAGAAGATTTCTTAGCTAGATTTAAGATTACTTTCACTATATACAAGAACAATATTAGGGTTGGAGAATTCCCCCAAGGTTTGAACTTTGTTAAGTGGGCCATATTGGACCACATGGTAGTAATCTGACTATGGGCAAGATAAGAGATTAATAAAGAATAATTGATTGTAACTATTCACTCTCTGAACTAATTCTAGAGAAATACGCTAGTTCCGAAGTTAAGCACATAATTAATTTATCTTAACTCTAATCGTCTACTGACTAACTTAGGTGTCCTTCCGCAGGTGGATACCTAATTTCGAGAATCACGTAATGTAATTTATCCATGTTTTGAATGCCACATGTGACGAGCTTTGCGTTTTACCCTTGTCGGCAAGCCACACGGCACAAACATGGTCCTAATTCTAATATTAGTTAACTAACACTAGTTTTAATTAATAGTATCTATTATCGATCGGCATGGCCTTTAGATTTTGCCGGCAGATTGACACACAGAAAAATATCTAACAAAATTATTATTAACTCACCCTGCAACTAGATTTTGACTGGCCTATCGGGAGTGGAGACTATCATTGGCTTTTCTATGTTTTAGAGTGTTGTTCGGCTTAACAAGAGCCAGCAATAAAATATGTTTAAACACAGACAGGTGTTCAATTTTAGCCAATTGACGTGATAGCTCCTTCTCCTTCCAGGTTGCTGAAAAAATTGCAGATCTTAGGGTGCTACCGGAAGTTAACTTCTCATCCAGGAGAGTTCCCTTCCCGTGGCCAAATTATTATTCACAGCCAAACCTGAATATAAAATTCAGCCTGACTTGATTTCTTGGCTTGTAAACGAACTCTACCCTACATCTACTTCTAACTATAAGAAGAAATAGTATTTAACTCTCTCTATAGTTTTAGGTATATAAATACACTAACCAAAAACGATTTTATCTAATATTTGAAAATATAGATAAAAATAAAAAATACTACAGGATACATAGAGGGGTTTACTGAGGGCTATCTCCATCTAGTAACAAAACGATCTGAGAGGTGGGCCAACCTGTCACAATATGTCATTGCATCTTGTGCGTATTCATGCATGTGCCGTGGACTCCCTGTAAATGTGGCCAGGAGTATGATCTTTTTCCCCAATTCATTTGGATTAACATTGTTATCATTAACAATTGCATCACGTAAATGAATGTAATCTTCGGAACGCAACTTGATTTGATTTAAGCGAATGTAGAGGAGTTGTTCGCTTTCGATTTTCGCATACATGTCGACAATGTATTGAAGGAACAATTGTCGACATTTCAAGATATGATTTTCAACGTTTTCACGAATCATCAATCGATATGAATAGTAATTCATGGCACTGACTTTCTTATTCGTTTCCTCATCTGTTTGTGGATTTCTCAATTTGATATTTATATAATATCCATCTTCCCCTTGCCAAAATATAATCGGATATTGCAATGCGTCGTATGAACGGTGAGTTTCTGAGACTCGCTGAACATCACCATTTCTGCGATGAAGAATTATATCACGTGAGTTAGATTCTTCGCCAACTTTAACGATCGCCACCTCATCAATTGTTGGTGCATTGTACCGTCTTTTGTGTTGGCTGACAGGTGTTTTGTCTGCTCTAACTACAACTCTGTAGTCATTAGATGGCATTTGTTCAAGGGCAGTTCTGAACAATCTAATTAATTCGTTATGCTGATCGAATAAATTTTAAAATGCAGCGACAATTTCTCGTTTAGTGCCTGTATTGAATCGACATCGTTGATCAATTTGTTCACAGTATTTCCCATAAAATAAATTTGAAGATATTTGGGATCTGCGTTCGGCAGTGGTAGTAGCGATCCTGCGCGATGATAAATTTGCCCCTGAACCTTGAATGTCGGCATGTAATTCTCGCGCACGATATTTGTTGCACCAAACGATGTCATTTGGAAACATGAATTGTACTTGCGTATGTTTGCCAAGAAATGTTGCGATTGGCTCGTGACACCTGATACCAACGTTGACAATGGTTCGGGTGGTGAATGTAATTCTGACAATTTCACTTTTTCACCCATGCAGCAAATTCCTGGTGTTTCATTCTTAAATTTGAGGGCACTGCAATACATGCATAATTTATCCATTTTTCCAATAACCACACTTGGATGAAGACTGTAATCATAATAAGCATCGTAACGAAATGCACTAAGATTTAAATCAGCGCCCAGTGATTGTCTGGATCGAGCATTGCGTATTTCTGAAGCTCATAATGCCTTTTTCTTTTTTGCTTGAGGTGTAGATCCACCAATCGCTTTTCGTTTGGGTGGCATAACTAATTTAGTTTTGGCCCCTGATCGAAAAAAGAAAATTTGATTTCAAACTAACTATTTCATGCGAATTGTGTACTGACCTTCTATCTATCTGACAGACAGACAGACAGACAGACAGACAGACAGACAGACAGACAGACAGACAGACAGATAGATAGATACATAGAGAGGGAGGGATAGACGGAGGGAGAGACGGACGTGTAGGCAGGCAGACAGACAGACAGACAGACAGACAGAGAGGGAGGGATAGACGGAGGGAGAGACGGACGGACGTGTAGACAGGTAGGCAGACAGACAGACAGACAGACAGACAGACAGACAGACAGACAGACAGACAGACAGACAGATATATCTCCGCCAGTGACTGGGCGAAGCGAACGGAAATAACAAATGCTTCTATTAATTCAAAAGTTGCTATCCCAAATTAGTAAAGAAATAAAATTCTAACGTATCTAAACTAAATAAATTATACGTAATGAAAAGTGTTTTTAATCACCTGCATGACTGTAGATAACTTCTTTACACATAAAAAGATGAGTTGTTATTGACATTGCCGTGTGACGATTCTGTATAGTCACGTCATTTTCTTCGCTTTTCCTAGCATTGTGGTTCTGGGATTCTTTGATCTCTTCTATTTACGTCCGTCCGTCCGTCCGTCCGTTCGCCCGTCCGTCCATCCGTCCATCCATCCATCTGATAGATAGATAGAGAGAGAGGGATAGAAAGAGCACTTGAAAGATCTTTACATCTTCCCCCAACAATTAACTTGGGTAAATGGAGCGGCGAGAGAAGGAGGAGGGGAGGAGTAGGAGGAGGAGGGAGGAGGAGGAGAGAGGAGGAGGAGGGAGGAGGAAGAGGGAGGAGGAGGGAGAAGAAGGAGGGAGGAGGAGGGGGAGGAGGAGGAGGGAGGAGGAGAGGTTGGAGGAGGAGGGAGGAAGAGGAGGGAGGAGGAGGAGGGAGGAGGAGAGATGAAGGGGAGGAGAAGGAGGCGGTGAGGAGGAGGGGGAGGAGGAGGTGGCGGAGGAGGAGGGAGGAGGAGAGCGAGGAGGAGGGAGGTAGGAGGAGGGATGAAGAGGGAGGAGGAGGAGGAAGAGGAGCAGGAAGAGGGGGAGGAGGAGGGTAGGAGGAGGGGAGAGGAGGATTATAACGCATATGCCTGTAGATAACTGCAGCGAAAAGGTCCACCTATTTGAGAAATATGCAACAATTTTACATATATAGCAATTCTATTAGAAGTTATGTCCCCTCGCTATATATACATTATAATGTAAATTAAATATTAAATAATAATAAGAAAACATGTTTGTACACTAAAAAAAACTATGACAGTTGGCAGCACGGGAATGATTAGAAGACGTGTAGAAAATTTCATCTCAATCGGATGTACTGTTCGCGAACGCATAAAGGACACACATACAGACAGACAGACAGACAGACAGACAGACAGACAGACGGAGATTCTCATTTATATATATAGATATATAACACGGATTAACGTACGGACAAACAGATACACAGGCAGGCACACGCACACATTAACTCACACGCTAAACACATAATTCATAACACACACTTCACATAAACTTAGCAAATTTATTTTTTTTTACGTTTAAATGAAGACAAAAACAATATATTACACAATTTATTGCCTGATATATTTCGCTGCATCTAGTCGGATGCATACTGTACAAATCACACAACATTAACTAAAGTAACAAGATTGAAACCATCTAGCCTGTGAATGCTGTTTATTATCTGTCGTTTTGCGGATATGGGAGTATATGGATGTTTCAGTAAGGGTGATAGTGAAGCTTTTTGACATCTGATTTCGATTTCTTTGTCCAATCTGCCATCTTCTGTGATCATACTTCCAAGATATTTATATTCTTTAACTTATTTCAGAGGTGTGATATTTACCTGCATACTTAGTGGGCCCAGCGATCTGCTAACTTGCATTACTTCGGTTTTGGCTGTGTTTATACTCATATTGTATCTGCTGCATGTTGAACTCAGATTAGTAATATGATTTTGTAGTCTGCCCTCGTCGCTGTAAAACAGGTACTGATCGTCTGCAAATAGTAGTTCATTTATTTCCTGTGGATCAGTTGTTTCTTTTGGAGTAAAGAGTTCTAAATTTTCTGAATCTGTTCTGTCAAGACTTGCTTCTTTTGATATTGTGTCCATGTAGACATTAAATAGCAGGGGAGAGAGCACACATCCCTGTCTCACTCCTGTATTGACTGTGACCATAACTGATATACCTTCTTGTGTTCTTACTGCACTTCGGCTCGAGTGGTACATTTTTTGGGGGGGTTGCATATCCCTTTCAGGGCGTTGCAGTCAACACCAGCATTTTTCAGCTGCTGTTGATGTACTAGATAAGATTACGCTTTGTAGTTTGCCATTGCTTTCTGAGCGACCGGCTCACATACCCAGTAAGTTACCGACGCGGCGAGAACCGCTACCAATTCTCGCGCACATCACGTCACTCACGAGAGTATATGGATTACGGAGAAAGACAATAACCCCTAGGCCAGGGAGACCGACGAGTGGTACATGGCTATGTCATAATCATGCCCAAAAAAAAAAAAATAATACAAAAATGAAATACTGAGGTTCCAAGGAAGCTGACAGGGGACAAATGTGGACATCAGAGGACAAGCTAAATACCAACCTTAAAAAGATGTCGTGTACAGGTTTGTTAGTACGAATAATTTTGTTTTTCACGCTTCGAGGCGAAGGAATTACGGACGCTATTCGTAATCCCGCATACCCGCGTTCGAATCACAGCTGCAGACGATTTGGCAGCAAACCGTTTTTCGTTGGTTTTTTTTTTTTTTTTACGAAATGGTATGGATGCCGGTCGTTCACAAAGCAATGGAAAACTACTGAAGGTAAACTTGCCAAGAGATCACAACAGCAAAACATGCTGGTGTTGACTGCAACGCCCTGTAAAGGTTATGTAACTAACTTTATTGTATTTTAATACAAGGGACATAATTGCATCTAGGTTGAAGTAATATTACGGTTTTAGCAATCAAGGGCAACAATTATATATTTCACTATATTTGTACTGACAGCTATTTTGCAAGAGAAGTATATATTTATTCCTGTATCAGTTTTATACGTATTCTGAAATGTATAAATTGAATGTTACCATCGTAAAAGCTTAATACAGCTTTTAATATTATTTGAAATTTTAGGCACCAAATTGTTGTATAATAAATATTGTTTAATAAATTATTTATTTCTTTAACAGTTAGGCCTCGTCTGAATAAACAACTACTTAGTTACTCTGGTTTCTCTTCACAACGTTTAAATCTTTCGCCAACGCATTTTGTAGATTATCGGCCTTTTGGCTATGATCAAATGTATTTGCTGACCCCCAACAGTAGTGCGCTTGGTCTGGTCGGAGGCCGGGATGATCGTTCTCGGCCCTTCGGCTAAGATCAGACGCATTTGCTGTCCCTCGCAGTAGTGCGCCTGGTCTGGTCGGGGTCCGGGTGATCAAAAAAGAAAAAAAAACCTCACATAAGCATCACTTTAAATGTGGGCCTGGTGGACCACTGTGGGCAATGGACTAAGGGTCCACGCCAAAAACAGGGGAGGCGGGGAACCAGCTAGTCTGGGATGACCGCCAAACCCAAAAAAAAAAAAAAAAAAAAAACGCATTTTGTACAGTATATGCGTATATGCCTAAAAATGGCGACGAAAATACGCATGTTGGAAAAAACGAAAGTTGGCTGTAGTACTATTAGTACCACCAGGAAAGACACAGCAAAGACAATGCCAAATTCAAGCTTACTTATGATGCTGAGTTCACAGCTTCTGACATCTGGAAGATTCAACAAAGGCCTGCCATCTTTTATACTGGGTCTAGACTCGGAGCAAACATGGCAGCAGCTTGAGCTGAGAAACGAACACAAGCTGTCTCTGCCAGCGTGCACCCGAGAGGTGGTGCACATTACATCAGGGACACATCAAAATAAAAGCAGAGACAAGAATCAGAATATAAAACAGAAGGAAACACCAGCTGTTGATGACCTAGGATCTGATAGGGAGGATAGCTATGAAAGTGATGCATCGGATAGTGAAGATGACAGTGCAGTGTTGAATTATATTAAAAAAACGTTTAGTAGAGAAACCAACAGGTGAAGATGATGAACTTGATAATTGGAGTGTCAGTGATGATCAAGATGAATTAGATTTTGATTTTGGGTTAGATAAGGAAATCTCCAAAAGTGTTTCAGATGATGAAAACGATGAAGTAAATATGAAAGAAGTGAAGAAGAAATTGCCAGTTAAGTTTACGAAGAAAATAGTTTCAGTTGTCGATGATAAATTTTTTAAGTTATCAGAAGCAGAACAGTTCTTAGATTTTGAGGATTTAAAAGAGGAGAAAAAAAAGAAGAAAGAAGAGAAAGCTAAAGCAGTTGAAGAAGATGATGACGATGAAGAAGGCGAAGAAGATGTCAGAGAAGCAATTGACATGTTTGATGATCTGGATTCTGATGATGACGCTGAGGGTGCTAAATACGAAGACTTCTTTGACCCACCTGATGATGAGAATGCCACAGAAGGATCTAAAGAGAAAACTGACAAGTCACAAATGAGTGATCTTGATGATTCTGAGTTAAATCCAGAAGATGAAGATGCTGCAAGTGATAAGGACAGTGCTGATGAGGAGGAGATGAGTGATGATGGGGAGGAGATAAGTGATCATGGGGAAGATATGAGTGATGATGCAGAAGAGATGAGTGATGTTGAGGAGAATGAATCCAGTACTGAGGCAAAAGGTGACAAGAATAAGAAGACTAAAGAAAGTACCAGGACTGCTGGTGCAGTTACGGAGCGTGACAAGAAAGTGACCTTCTCTAGTGACTTACTACAAAGTGATGATGAAATAGACAAGCTACTTGATGCTAGGCCCAGCACACAAAAGTCAACCTTTGAGCTAAAACAAGAAAAGTTGCAAGCAAAAGCTAGAGAGATGGAGGAGCAGAGCTTAAAGGAAGCTTCATGGGAACTTACTGGAGAAGTGTCATCTTCAAAGCGTCCAGAAAACAGCCTGTTGGACAAAGTGTTGGATTTTCAGCACACAGCAAAAGCAGCTCCTGTCATCACCGATGAGACTACAAAGACTAAAGAAGTCTACATCAAGCAAAGAATTAAAGACGAGGCATTTGATGATGTTGAGAGGAAAGAAATGCGGAAAGAGGAAGTGTTTGAATTCAAGAAGAGAATTGTGCTTGATCAGGAAAAGAGTTAGTTAGTTAGTTAGTTAGTCGCAGTTCCAACTTCACAGCAACGGGTCGTCCCCATTATGCTCCGTTCCTGTGCCAGTGAATATCACACAAAACCCTCCTCACTGCCCAATGTGAAAAGTGGAAAAGATAGGAGTCTCGACAAACAACAAAAGAGTAAGCTCAGCCTGGGTGAACTATATGAGCAGGAGTTCGTCAAGCAGCAGCAGACTGAGACAGAAGAGGTGAAAGCTGATCCAGAATGTGAGAAGATAGAAAAAGAACTCAATAAGCTGTTCCACCAGCTGGATGCACTCAGTAACTTCAGATATACACCAATGCGGCCTGGTACAGAAATCAAGATCATTGTCAACACACCAGCAATTACCATGGAAGAAGTAGCACCAATTGCAACAGCTGATTCTGATCTGTTGGCTCCTGAGGAAGTTTATGAAAAGAAAAAAGGAGACATAAAAGCAACTGATGAAATGTCATCAACTGATAAAAAGAGAGCTCGTCGGCAGAAAAAGATGGAAAAACGTGAAAGGAAAAAGGCCAAGGAAGCCCGGGAGAAGGTTGTGGCGAAATTAAAACCTGGACTTGGAAACAAATACAGCAAAGAGAAGGCGCTCAAACAGTTGGAGCAGATGAGTAAAGTGGACAGAAATATCACATTGATAAAGGGAGAGCAGAAGAAAATGTCTTCATCATCATTTTTCAGTCAGCTGCAAGACGAAGTGCAAACCAACACCAAGGCAAAGAAAGCTATCAAGGAAAAAAAGAAGAAAATTGTGGATGCGAGCAAGATAATGTTGTAATGGACTCTTTGCTTGCTATAATTAAAATGACAAACACCATTAACGATTTTCTCTTTCACGGATTATTTAAAAATATCAGTGATTTTAATTTTGTGGAAGTGAATTCGATAGTGTATCACCACGTGTAGATCTGGATTAAAATTTCCTCTGTCACGGATTATTCAAATATATCAGTGATTTCAATTTTGTGGAAGTGTTTTCGATTGTTTTCACCACGTGTATCTGTATCTGTGCTTCCATATTGAAGATTTCCTCTGTCACGGATTATCGAAGATGAAAAACCAAATTGTTAAACGTGTCAAAGTCAACACAAGTGAAGGTTTCGAAGGAGGAGCGTTCCATCAAGCGAACACACTTGTGTTTTCTATATCAGGACCTCATGTATTCCGGTTCAACTACTCGCTGATGGCGAGCGTCTTGAAGGGGCCTTGCGGGATTGGTAGGGAAGGGATAAAATCCATCTACCGCTTTCAGGACCCTAAAAGATGGTACGCTACGCTAACACCGGAAGCAAAGGCGGCTCATTATGAACGGCTTCACGGGATGAAGCATGAACTGCAGGATCCTAAAGTAACTATTGTAATTGAAAACATAGAGAAGGAAAAGACCAAGGCTATGATTCACTGGATGCCTACAACCGCAAAGATTGAGACAGTGAAGCAAATAGCCGCGGATATTTCGGGAGATATAAACACGGAAGTGCATAAACTGAAAAACAGCACGGACAAGTGGTTATTTCTGTGCAACCCGAAAGAACCTCTGCCACATTACGTGGACATGGAGTTGGACGGGGTAGAAGACAAGCTACACCGTCTCTTCATCACAGTTCCGGGGCGCCGTACGGCGTGTACAGTCTGTGGGGAAGACTCCCACTGGAGTAATAAATGTCCGGCCAAAGTACAAACCCAGAAGGCACCTATACTGGCACAAAAAGTCACTTCGAACTCCCAGACAGATCAACATAGTAAGGAGGATGAAGACGGTTTCCAGCTGGTCAGTCGGAAAAGGGGACGCTCAACCAAGAGCCTGTCTGACGGTGAGAACTCGACACCTCCAGCCTGCCAAACACCTGTTACCACGCTGCCGCCCCTCAACAACCACGACTACCCTACACCGCCTGAAGCGCACAGGTCAAACAAAAAGAAATGCGTAAGTAATTATACTGAACAGATAACGACCAGCGCCATGACCGAAATAGACAGTGATAACATTAACACACCACCACGACAAAGAAACCTGTCAGATTCTTCACCACGCCTCGTTATTGACTTAGAGATTTCGAGCCCGGCGAAGGAATCTACTGACAATCTCCAGAAATGATAACAGGAATACAGACAGTTTTGAAACAAGAAACATAATTATGCTCAAACGTTTCTTATTTTACAACAAAAATGGCAGCGGAAATTAAAATAATGAGTATTAACATTCGAGGTATAAGATACAAAATTAATCATCTTATACCACTCATACACAAATATAAACCTGATTTTATACTCATTCAGGAAGCTAACGTTAAAACCGACGAACGCGCATCATATATCACAACATGCTTAGGTCTAAGACACTCATGTTTTAGTCTTAGTACTCAACATATCGGATTGGGTACAGCAATAATACAGACATCGGACAGGTGGCAGATTATAGAGAAGGACAGGGACTGCCAGGGTAGGATAGCTATAGTACAGGTGAGAAATAACATAAATAAATACACAATTGTCAACATACACGCACCGCCTGACTACAGAAATCAGCCGCTCTTCTACCAAACACTGGAAAATTTATTATCACGCTCATATCGGGGTCACAACATCATTCAAGGGGGTGATTTTAATTGCGTACTTTCGGCGCACAACCTTATAAATGGAGATGTAAGAATGCAATTTAGAAACACAACGGGGGAGGAGGAACATCAATTAGACACATTGCAAACAATTTTAGATATCCATGGGCTAACAGACGCATACAGGCAGATGCACCCCCATGGAACAGATACAACACACACAAACAATGCGCATAACAGAGCAGCGCGATTAGATAGAATTTATGCGCCCATAACACATCATATAACACAAGTCAAGCATTTACAGGAGACACTGAACTTCACAGATCATAAGGCGGTAGTTGCAACAATAAACACAGTACAAGCAACACCACATCTTAGAAGATCTCCCCATTGGAAACTGAACTGCACACTTTTACAAAATCAGGACTATGTAGATTGCATAACAAAACTGATCCTCACATACACAAGCGATATACCAGAGGGTAAAGCGCGAGAACTCTGGGAAACACTTAAACAAACTATACGAGAGAGAACACAAACACTAGCAGCAGTAATACACAAGCAAAAACTACAACAAGAAAAAGTATTGGAAAATGCAATTAAGCTCTTACTATAGACAGACAAAAATTCACCACACATCATAGCATTACAGGAAGAATTAGATCTCCACAGACATCATCGATTTCAGGGGGCTTTACTGCGAACAAAGTTACAAACTATAACACAAGAGATACCGAGTAAACAATACCTAGCTTTAGAACAAAACATACAGCGCAGCAGACAAATAGGCCAGATAATTGACAGGGAAGGAAATATACAAGTCGAGCCACAACAAATAGCCTTAGCCTTTGAAGATTATAACAGGAACCTTTATACAGAGGAAAACACACAGGCGCACGTGAAAGAACACTTTATGAAATTCACAAAAGAACTCACAGAGGAACAGAAACTAACACTAGATACTGAATTAACACTAACAGATATAACACAAGCGGTTCATGGAATGCAGAAGGGCAAATTGCCTGGCCCTGACGGTATTACTGCTGAATTCTATCAGTTTTTCTTTCCTCTTCTAGGTCCCCTTTTACTAGCAGTATTCTCTGAATCTTTCCACAAACATGAACTCCCATCCAGTTTCAACACGTCTTACATCACTCTTATTCCGAAGGAGAACACTGACAAGACACTTTTAAAGAGTTACAGACCTATCTCGCTTTTAAATGTAGACTACAAGATTTTAACAAAGACTTTGACGAATAAATTGAAACCAGTAATGGCATCTCTCATTCATGAAGACCAGCAATGTAGTGTACAACACCGGAATATCCAGCAACACACACACACTTCATAAGGGACATCATCAACTACACACATCTGAAAAACTGTCAGTCCTCAATTCTCTCTTTAGATCAAGAAAAAGCATTCGACAGAGTATCTCACTCTTACCTCCACAAAACTCTCTCACACTGCAACGTGGGAAATTATTTTCGGACATGGGTCAAAATTTTATATATGAAACCGGAAAGTCGGATTCGATTAAACCATACCCTAACCAATTCTTTCAGGTTGACTAGGTCAGTGAGACAGGGATGCCCCTTGTCCCCATTACTGTACGTTGTCAGGGGTACGTTCATACCAGGGAAGGGTGAACAAAAGCTGCGTGCTTATGCGGACGATACCATTTTCTTTCCGACCACTGAAAAATCTGTACGGATCATTTTGGAGACGTTCTCGTTTTTCGGCAAAGGGAGTGGGGCAAAACTAAACGTCCAAAAATCTACTATAATGGGCTTAGGCAAATGGAAAAATAAGGCGGATTTTCCATTTGACTTAACATCAAACAATCTTATAAAAGTGTACGGAATAGTCTTCCCATGTCAACCAAATCAGACACACAAAGACACTTGGCAAAATCTAGAGAAGAAAATAACAGATATGTTACAGAGATACAAATACAAAACAACTACCATATTTGGTAGAAGTACCATTGTTAATACATATATAATTCCAAAAATACTATATCTGTGCACAGTCCTAGATCCCCCACGTCAAACTGTCACAAACATAAACAAAGAGGTTAGACGCTTTGTGTTTGGCAGCACCATCTACAGTATCAAACATACTACACTCATGCAAGACAAAAAAGATGAAGGTATCGCCCTCCAAGACATAACAACCAAAATACAAGCACTTAGGATCAAACAAGTAGGTGAAATCCTACAACACCCAGAAAAACACCCTTTAGCACACTATTACATTGGAATTAGGCTATCTTCTTTAAAACCTATTAGGAATACATCCTCACATTATTTTGGTACTCTCCCAATGTTCTACAAAACATGTATTTCAGCCATTAAAGGACATGAAAAATTACTACACAAGAAAACACATGCAATCTACAGGCATTTAGTTAAATTACAAGCAACTCCGGTACATCTCAGAATTAAAAGAGGACATAGATATTTCATAAAAGATTATACCGACATTTTCTCTAATATTCACAACAAGCAGATTACTCCAAAAGCAAGGGAAATTACATATAGGCTTGTTTACAGCATGACCCCAACAACAGAGAGAACAGGAAAAATAACTAAACAAATACTACAGTGTCAGCTTTGTAGACGGAACGTCCAAGAATCAGAAGAGCACATCTATTACGAATGCAACACAATCATGCCAACAAGAAATCTAATACAAAACATCCTAAACACTCATTCGAAACAAAGAACAGATGTTTACAAAGCAATCATGATAAATTCCATTCCTTACTCCACACAAGACATCCACACAATGCTATTTGTTCTATTGGCAGAGTACAGAAATCTTATATGGACATTAAGAAACAAAGCACTATACAATTACAGAACAATCAACAAAGAAATTGTCCAACAACTTTATCAACAAAAAGTCGCAAACATTCTAATCTTAGCCCCACAAGCGCAAATCTCGTAAAATATTTGGCTGAAGACAGCACATATTACAGAAGAAGCAAATAACTTGTTTTAAATAAAGGATACTACAAATGTAAATGTATTTATTGATGGTATTAATAATCTTACAATTATATTATTATTATTATTATTATTATTATTATTATTATTATTATTATTATTAATACTATTATTATTACTGCTACTATTATTATTAATTTTCCCATTATTATATTTGAATGTGCAACATGAAATATATTGTGGATGGGTGTCTGTGCCGTTGGCAGTAACATATGTATCCGTCTGTGTGTAGATGCAGGTGTGTGTGCGTGTGTGGTGCATGAATTTGCACGCGCATGTGTACGAGTGTGTGTGTGCGCGCACGCGGGCGTGCGTGCGTGTAGCAATCTTTAAACCAAGTCGGTATCTTAAGTATTAAAACGATGTTATACGGTAATGATATGTTTCAAAAGAAAAATATGCACCACCATGTATAAACAAATTCGATGAGCCCTTTAAGTACCCAGTAAACTAAGGTGGCTTTGAGTGGCCAGGTTTTAAGTCCTTCCCATTGTATATAAAACCCAGACACTATCACAATTTTGGACCAATTATCTCGCTGGGGACAGACCATGGACCCTAATTGCTAGTTGTAAATTCCTGATTCTTGTCCCCCAAACAAAAGACATCATGGACTAGAGCGTCACCCTGAAATTTGTCATCAGGCAACAACACCAACGACCTTCGCCTCGGGAGCTAAGTGACCCAGAAATTACAAAGAAGCCACATTTTAATGGAAATGATAGTTTAAAGTTTATTGTCCAAGCGCGGGGTATTTAATGTACTGCAGTCTCCAGAAAGCACGAGATTGTGTGTGTGTGTGTGTGTGTGTGTGTGTGTGTGTGTCTATGTGTGTGTGTGCGAGAGAGAGAGAGATTGAGAGAGAGAGAGAGAGAGAGAGAGAGAGAGAGAGGAGGGAGAGATGGACAGAAAGTGAAGCATATGCAAGGAATGTGTATCTACATGCACTACGCCATAAATGTCATATTATCATAACTGTATATATGTATGTATTTGTTTTATTCACAATGTCACACTTAACACTAACAAACGGCAACGCTCTGTAATATACACAAACAAAATAAACACACACTACAATTTGTAAATATACATTGCTTTGTATGAAATAAAAAAAAATTTTTAATTTTTTTTTTTTTTTTTTTTTTTTTTTTTTTTAAATTTGGTTACACAGATTGACACAGACAAGTCATAATAAGACGATTTGCGCGGAGAAAAAAATTTCCGCTCAATCTCTCTCTCTCTCAATCAGTGTTTACTTTGTCTTCATTCACTCCTCTCCTATTATACATCTTTCGTTCCATACTTTCATACCATACTTATGTTAAAACATTCATTCGTCCTTAAAATATGGTTCATAATCTTATATATAAATTAGGATCGTCTGTCTGTATGTATGTATGTATGTATCTATGTATGTCCTTTATACGTTCGCGAACGGCCCATCCGATTGAGATGAAATTTTCTACACGCCTTCCTTTCATTCCAGAGCTGCCAACTGTGATATTTTGTTAGTGTGAAATCGCCTGCTTACTCAGTATTATTTCATTTTTCATTTTTCATCATAATTTCATATATCTCAGGGGACCTAACTCTGTAAAAGTTATTTCAAGGGGCATAACTTTTCTGTATAACTTATAGTCATATTGTGGCATCGTTTTCAAAGATTTATATGTACCGGCATATGAGTTATAATAAATAATGATACAATCTGTAAGGCATTTTCAAAGTTTTCATAAAAATAATGCACAATGCATAACATTGTAACTCATCTTTATTTTGCTTAAGAAGTTACTGTAGTCATGCAGGTGATTAGAAAGAGTTTTCATTAAAAATAATGGATGGTGTGTGGAAGGACATTCTTTTAAGTTACTTTTTTTGTTGTATGAATTTAATGAGAACTTATATGACTACTTATATGAATTAAATGAGATGCTCCCCACCAGGGACTGGGCGAAGCCGGACAGGGTCAGGCAGACAGATAGACAGACAGATAGACAGTCGGGAACAGGAACTTATATGACTACTTATATAAATTAAATGAGATGCTTCACACCAGGAGCTGGGCGATGCCGGGCCGGGTCAGACAGACAGACAGACAGACAGACAGACAGACAGACAGACAGACAGTCGGTAACGGGAACGGGAACTTATATGACTACTTATATGAATTAAATGAGATGCCATCCACCAGGGTCTGGGCGAAGCCGGGCAGGGTCAGCTAGTATTACATAAATAAACATTATATATTTACAATAAATGACTGGCTGAATCGCTCAAGTTTTCACGCCACATGACTGTGCTAAAAAAAAAACCAAAAAAAAACGCATTTTGTACAGGAGATTTTGGTAGAGTGGAACCAATTGGTGGGAGGGTGGCGAGGGACAACAAAATGTAAAGACTTCCCCCTTTCCTTGTAGTCAATACTTACCTTATTATCCTTAGCATCATTTGCAAGTATTAGGAATATCATCATTATTATTTTACAACTTCATCTTCCCGGGTGCCCCCTTTGCTTATGGTTTGTTGCCTTTGCTACCACCCCCACTGGTCGGTTCAAACACTTGTCCTGCCTGTACCATCATTAAGAGTGCTCATGAGGGCATTTGGTGGAGTGGAACTGATTGGTGAGAGTGAGGCAAAGTAAACAAAAATGTAAAGATTTCCCTCTCTCTTTGTCACCCCCTTTAAATCATGTGAGTGAGTGTTGAATGAATGAATACAAAATCACATATGGTTACCAAACAAATGATACTGTAAAAATTTGTGTAAATACAGATGCTTGGGGAAATGAGGAAAAAAAAAACCAACTCCCCTTACTCCAACTATTATTAAAAACTGCAGTTTGCATTTGTATGTACCTGCTATGCTATGTTAACACCATTCCAAAGAAAATCATCCTAGCAAATGGAATCACAATTTGTAAAAAGTTTATCATTTTCATAACTATTATTACCATTGCTGGTTTTTATATTGCTGTTATTACCCTCAGTATGTCTCTTCTTGTCATTACTATTATTGTCATCATTAGTAATAAAACAAAAACCCTTCTCCCATGTGTCCCCCCTCCCCTCGCTCATGGTTGTTGTTGCCTTTGCTGATACTCACACCGGTTTGGTTCACATATTTATCCTGCTTTTACCATCATTGCCCAGATAGTGGTGGTGAAAGCATTGGTGAAATGGAACAAACTGGTGAGAGGATGGCAAGGGAAACAAAAATGTAAAGATTTCCCCTTTCCCTTGTATAACCCCCAATCACATGTAAATGTATTCAAGAAATGGAATATGCTAATGGATAAATTTCCTATGTTGTAAACACAAAATACCACAGACATCTCCAGAGCAAACACAGGTACTCTTCCTTATGAGTTTATGGTATACATGAGTGTGAGAAAGAAGCAGGAAAATGTGAGTGAATGTTGAATGAATGAATACAAAGCCACACATAGTTGCCAAACCAATGGAACTGTAAATATTTGTGTTGATACAAATGCTTGTTTTATTTAAAAAAAAAAAAAAAATAAAGAGGAGGGGGAAAAGGTGAATGAACCCTTACAATTAAGACAAAAGATTTAAAAAATAAGCAAAGAGAAAAAAGAAAACCAACTCCCTTTACAAATACTATTATTGAACATTGCAGGTTTGTAATTGTTTTGTAACTGCTATGCTATGCTAACACCATCCCAAAGTTAATCATTTAGCAAATGGAATCACATGTTTGGAAAATGTGATCATTACCATAACTATTATTATCATTGCTGTTTATTATCATTGCTGTTATCACCCCTAGTGGTCTGCTTTTTGTCATTATTATTATTGATGCATTTAGTGTTTATTTGCATTAATATTACTGTTATCATTATTAATATATAACCATCATCTCCCATGTTACCCCCCTTTCACATGTAAATGTGTTAAAGAAATGAAACATGCAAATGGGTACCTTCCCATGCTATAAACACAAAATATCACAGATATCTCCAGAGTAAACACAGGTACTCTTCTTTAAGATATCAAATTTAGTATACATGAGTGCGAGAAAGAAACAGGCAAAAGTGAGTGAATGTTGAATGAATGAACACAAAATCACAGATGTTTACCAAACCAATGAGATTGTAAATATTTATGTTGATACACATGCTTGTTTTATTTTTTTTTACACACACACACAAAAAAAAAAAAAAAAGGGAAAAAGAAAAAAATGAATGAACCCTTACAATTAAGACCAAAATAAAAAAAAAAAAATAAGCAAGGAGAAAAAAGATAACCACCTCCTTGTACACCTACTATATTATTGAACAGTGCGGTTTGCAACTGTTATTGTATGTACCTGCCATGTTTTACCACCACCACTAAGAAAATCCTTTTAGCACATAGAATCACATGTTTGGAAAATGTGATCATTATCATAAGTATTTTATCATTGCGTTTATTAGCATTGCTGTTATCATCCTTAGTAGTTTTATTCTTTGACATTATTATTATAGATGTATTTCATGTAAACATTGCTGTTATTATCATTGCTGTTATTATCACCCTTAGCAGTTTTATTCTTTGTCATTTTTATTATTTATGTATTTGGCTGTTTATTTGCATTATTATCATTGTAATCATTATTTATATTAATATATATGGCTTTGTAAACCCGTAAACTGTCACATCCCCCTTTCCCACCTTTTTGATACTGTGATTGTTGTTTTCTGCTGCCGCCCTCACCGGTTGTTTGTAAACAGTTTTGCATACACATCACATCATACAAACCAAACACCTACGGGAAACATTAGATTACACAGACCACAAAGCAATACTAGTACACATCAGCACAAACAGCACAAATACGCAGCCAAACAAAATATCACCTCACTAGAAGTTCAATAATTCACTATTGGAACACTCAGAATATGTAAAATATATGACACAGCTTATACACACGTACACAGACAATATACCGACTGAGAACATCACATAATACTGGGACTTATTGAAAAACACCATACGAAGCAGAACACAACATCTAGCAACCATGATCCACAAAGACAGACTAAGACAGGAGCGCATCATACAGACAGCCATACGACTAACAAAACAAACAGACAGGGACGCACATCACTTACACACACTAGAAGCACAACTAGAAGAACACCAACAACACAGATATATGGGTGCTCTTCTCAGAACAAAACTCAACACAATTACACAAGAGACAGCTACGAGGCAATATTTAGCAATAGAACAGAATGTACAACGTAACAGACAAATAAGCAAAATATCAGACATGCAAGGAAACATGCAGACAGAAACACCACACATAGAGACTGCTTTCCAACAACACTACACACAACTATTCACAGCAGAGACAGTCGACACACAGATACAAGACAACTTCTTACGGCACACAAAGAAATTATCTGACACAGACAGAGACACACTGGACACAGAACTGACACTGACAGACATAACACAGGCACTAAGCACACTAAACAAAGACAAAACTCCAGGACCAGACAGTTTGACAGTAGAATTCTACCAACACTTCTTTCATATTCTAGGCAATCTTCTCCTCAAAGTCTATCAGGAAGCCTTTGACCAAAAAAATCTTCCGGACAGCTGCAACATGTCTTACATTACACTCATATGCAAAGATAAAACTGACAAAACACAACTGAAGAACTACAGACCAATTTCCTTAATCAACACAGACTACAAGATACTCGCCAAAACACTCACCAACAAACTTAAACCTTTCATGCCAACACTCATACACCCCGACCAACAGTGCAGTGTCAAAGACAGAAATATACACAACCACACACACCTCATTAGAGACATAATCAACTACACACATGGAAAAGACTGTCCATCCTCCATCTTATCCTTGGATCAAGAGAAGGCCTTCGACAGAATTTCCCACACATACCTGCATAGGACACTAGAATTTTGTAACATATGAGAATACTACAGGCAGTGGATACAGATCTTGTATAAAAATCCTGAGAGCAGAGTATTGGTGAACCATTCACTGACAGCTAGCTTCAGGCTCACGAGATCTGTAAGACAGGGATGTCCCTTATCACCACTCCTGTATGTGCTCACCCTAGAACCTTTATTAGAGAAGATAAGGCAAGACACTAGTATTAAAGGAACCTTCCTGCATGGGATAGGAGAGCAGAAGCTCATCGCCTATGCAGATGACACTGCCTTCTTTCCCACCAGCAACAAATCAATAAGGAATATACTCCACACCTTTACCCATTTTGGAAAAGGCAGTGGAGCCAAAATTAATGTACATAAATCACAGATAATGGGTCTGGGAAAGTGGAAACAAAAGGCTGATTTCCCTCCAGATCTGAAACACACAGACGCCATGAAGCTGTATGGGATCCCATTTCCATGTGATCCCACAGAAACACACAGACAGACATGGCACGCACTGACCGAACAGATCACAGACATGTTACACAGGTATAGGTACAAGACATCCACAATATTTGGTAGAAGCACAATAGTCAACACATACATATTACCCGAAATAATATATTTAGCAACAGTACTGGACCCTCCCAAACAGACCGTCACAAACATAAACAAACAAATCAGACGCTTCATCTTCACCAACACAATACATAGCATTCAACACACAACTCTCATACAATACAGGAAACAAGGGGGGATTGCACTACAGGACATCCAGACAAAAATACTGTCACTTAAAATCAGTCACATAGGTAAAATCATCAGACACCCAGAACAGAACAGACTAGCACTATACTACATAGGCCACAACATCAAACATCTCACACCTCTTAACAATGCAACTGCACACTACCAGGGAAGACTACCAACTTTCTATCAGACATGCATACAGGCAATAAAAAGACATGAACAGTTAATACAGCAAACAACACACACAATATACAAACATTTAGTTAGAGAACAAGCACCTTCACTAAGACTGAGGATTAAAAGAGAACACAAATGCTTCATGACTGACTTCACATGCACCTTTTCAAACCTACACAACAAACACATAACTCCAAAAGCTAAGGAAATCACATATATACTGTTATACAGTATGACCCCGGCAACACAGGTAGAAGCATACATATCCAAACAATGCCAATTATGTAGGAACAAACACACAAGAGACAGAGGAACACATTTATTATACATGTCCAACAATTACTGCCACACGCGCAACACTCAAACACCTCATAAAAACGCACACTGGCAAACAAACCGACATATATAAAGCAATTTTTCTCAATACTATACCAAAGACAGCTAAGGACATACATACAAAACTACTTGTAGCACTTTCATACTACAGACAACTTATATGGACCTGCAGAAATGTTGCCAGATACAAACACCACACATATAACACACACTTAATCTCCTTTATGTACACACACATAATATCACAACTATTTCCAGAGTAAATCATATGTATTCTTCCTTATTGTATTACAAACTTGGTATACATGAGTGCGAGAAAGAAAGAAGAAACTGTGAGTGAATGGTGAGTGAATGATTAAAAAGATCACATATGGTCAAAAGACCAATGGAAAATCCCTTATGTAAAGAATAGTGGAATGCGATCGGCGTTGCCAGTAGTGGGTTGTGCTCAATATTTAAATTTCAAATCCCGAAACAACCACATAATCAGTTGATTATTGCTCACTGGATTTAGGAGGCCTGGTGTTCCTTGCCAGTGAGAAGTCCTGATCGTTCGGGTCCCATCGATTGACGGACGTCGGTCACGGCGATTGGGCAATCTTGAGCATAGCCTACGATGGGTAGCGTTGTGATGTTCTGTTGTGATAATTTGGTGTGTCCAGTGTGTGCTGCGTGGTTACACACCCGCTTCACACGCGTGATCCGGGACTGTTTCCGGATCCGGTCAGGGATATGCACTACTGATGAGCTCAAACGAGGGCGAATCTCGAGTATAGTGCTTCCATATTGACGTGGATAGGCCTTAGGTTCATACCAGAATGCGATCGGCGTTGCCAGTAGTGGGTTGTGCTCAATATTTAAATTATCACTTTAGTAAATAAAATCACATATGTATTAAAATATTATTATTATTATTATTATTACCATTATTTTTATCATTATTATTATTATTACTATCATTATCTTACCCTTATTATCTTTAGTATAATTAATTTTAAAAGTATTAATGATATCATCATTATTAATTTACAACTTCATCTCCCATGTCCCCCCCCCCCTTTTGCTTAAGGTTTGTTGCTTTTGCTACTACCCCCACTGGTTGTTTCAAACGTTTAACCTGCCTGTACCATCATTAGTGGTCATGAGGCATTGGTGGAGTGGAACCAATTGGTGAGAGTGTAGTGAGAGAAACAAAAATGTAAAGATTTCCCTTTCTCTTTGTCACCCCCTTTGAATCATGTGAGTGAGTGTTGAATGAATGAATACAAAATCACATATGGTTACCAAACCAATGATACTGTAAAAAATTTTGTAAATACAAATGCTTGGGGAATTGAGGAAAAAAAACCAACTCCCTTTACTACAACTATCATTAAAAACTGCAGTTTTGCATTTGTAGGTACTTGCTATACTATGTAAACACCATTCCAAAGAAAATCATCCTAGCAAATGGAATCACAATTTGTAAAATGGTTATCATTTCATAACTATTATTACCATTGCTGGATTTTATATTGGCTGTTATTACCCTCAGTATGTCTCTTCTTGTCATTATTAATATTATCATTGTCTTCATTAGTAATAAAACAAAAACCATTTTCCCATGTGCCCCCTCCCCTCACTCTTGTTTGTTGTTGCCTTTGCTGATACCCACACCGGTTTGGTTCAAATATTTATCCTGCCTTTACCATCATTGCCCAGATAGTGGTGATGAAGGCATTAGTATAGTGGAACAAATTGGTGAGAGGATGGCAAGAGAAACAAAAATGTAAAGATTTCCCCTTTCCTTGTTTAACCCCCATTCACATGTAAATGTGTTCAAGGAATGGAATATGCTAATGAAAAATTTCCTATGTTGTAAACACAAAATATCACAGATATCTCCAGAGTAAACACAAGTACTCTTCTTTCTGATTTTAAAATTTAGTACACATGAGTGCGAGGAAGAAACAAGAAGATGTGAGTGAAAAATGAATGAATGAATACAAAACCACATATGTTTACCAAACCAATGAGATTGTAAAAATTTGTGCTAATACAGATGCTTGTTTACTTTTAACCAAAAAAAAAAAAAAAGAGGAAGGGAAAAAATGAATGTACCCTTACAAATTTAAAAAAAAAAAAAAACACATAAGCAAGGAGAAAAAGATAACCAACTCCTTTTACTTCTACCATTTATTAAACATTGCATGTTGCAATTTATATGTACCTGCCATGCTATGCTAACACCATTCCTAGGAAAATCATTCTAGCAAATGGAATCAGTTTTGGAAAGTGGGATCATTATCATAACTATTATCATCTTTGCTGTTACTATCAGCACTGTTATCACCCTTAGTAGGTTAATGTTTGTCATCATTATTATTGATGTATTTGGTTTTATTTGCATTATTATTATATTTACCTGTATTAATATATAACCTCATCTCCCATGTGACCCCCCCCCCCCCTCCCCTTGCTCTTGGTTTGTTTGTTTGCCTTTGCTGACACCCTCACCTTTTGGTTCTAAAAATTATCCTGCCTTTACAATCATTACCCATTAGTGTGGTGGGTCAAATGGGCGAGAGTGTGACAATGGAAACAAAAATGGAAAGGTTTATCCTTCTCCCTATCTACTCCCCTTCACATGTAAATATGCCCAATTAATAAAATATGCACACGTCACATACACGCCCACATGCAACGCTCCATAAACACATCTACACAAATACTAAATACACAGAACGCATGTAACAACACAAACATTATAAATGCAACCTCTACCCTTCCTGCCTTGTAAGCCCTGATACTGTTTACACCTCCCATTCATACCATCTTGATACCGTTTGTTTGTTGATTCTGCTGCCTCCATCTCCGATCGGTTTAGACTTTTTATACTGCCAGTTTCATCATTACCGAGTGGTGGTGATGAAATTGGAGGTTGTTAGAGTCGACAGGAGAGGGAGGCGGAAAGGGAAATAATATCGGTGCACTATCATCATGGTGTTTTTTCTGTAAGGTTTTACCCTACAACAAATTCAATGTAGAAATGTTAAAATGTATAAAGTATTTGTATTTTTTGCGCATATGTCACCTACACGCCCACATACAACGCTCTGTTAAAACACAAACAATACACTTTGCAACAATTTTAACACTCAATAAAAGTTTAAAAAAAAAAAATAATAATAATTGTACCTTTTCACATATAATCGTTGTCATCTCCATCATCATTATCAACATCATTCACGTAAGAAGGGGATGAGTGGAAGCGTACGCCAAATCACATGTTTCCTAATCAGCCATACATTCTTAAGATAATTTATTGCTCATACTTTATGCATATTATGTAAATATAATTTGTAATTTTATGTTGAAACGCATTTGCACACAAATTCGACACACAAACGCTCTGTTAAACAGACCTACACAAATACCATACACGCAGCACGCCTGTTAAAATAATAACAATACAAATACAGACGTTTTTTAACACTCAATTTAAAAAAAAAAATGTGTACCTTTCCAATTGACAAATTCACACAAAGGGGTTCAACCCCAACACCTGTTGAACTAAAATGTTGTCTTTTCGACCTTGACTTGGGGACGTAAATTACAAGTACCTCTAAAGTCGGAGTGGGTTCACCTGATGGTGAGGGACACTGGTAATAGGGAAAGCTAATCCACACGTAAAATTTAGTCCAGTGCAACTAGAAGTAGCAGGTGCATGGACTATGCTTGAGTTCAAAGCGAGCGAGCGCGCCACACACACACACACACACACACACGGACACAGACACACACACACGGGCACACACACACATAGACACGCAGACACACGGGCACACAGACACACACACACGCACACACACACACACACGGGCACACAGACAGACACACACACACACATACACAAACAAACAAATGTTTCCTAAAGCACCATTCCATGTATGCATGAGCAAGATATTGTGTCCTTGTGAGACACACCATTACATGTGGTATCATTTGTTAAACCTTCATGAAATAATATATTTATCTAGGTCTTTAACTAGTGTGTTAGAATGTAAACAGCAGCAAGAGGGTCATGATCAGACAAAAGAGACGCATGGCCCCTCAAGATGGCAGAAGAGAAGAACTGACCCTTCAATGAGGGGTTACGAGCGGAGGCATTGGGGGGTCTGGGATGTCAGGCATTGGTAGTACCTTTGGTAAGGATGGCTGTCACTTCCTTATCAGGGACCATTCCCCACTGGTCCAAGCCTGACACTCAGCTCACGCCTGTGGCTCCTAGTAGCTGTCAGCATGCGACAGCGGCCACCCCCGGACAACAGCTGTGAGAGGCTGGCTAAACCAGGCGCGGGTAGCCGATTTGGTGTCAAACCAAGCGGTGAACTAGGGTATGCCTACCCAGTATGTGAAGACAGAATTCGGCAGCCTGCGCGGAAGAAATCATTGATGATTCAACGGAAAAGACGGCGTTTACCTGCAAAGCGTTGCGGACAGTGATGAGGAAGGCTAGGCACGTAGAGCGCCCTCGTCATCCACTGCACATGTATTCGTCTCCAGTCGTCTCGACTTGTCTTGCCACTGGATTCATATGGAGTCAGGCGAGATAGTGTGGGCGACGAATTGCGCAAATCTTCCTCACTTTAATCTAATTCATCGCGCAAGTCATTCTTCATCCAACTTCATGCCATCTTAGAACTAACGGCTCCATACTTTCAACCTCACTGGATGAAATGAATGGTCATCATAATTCATGATGGACAAACAACAACAACAATGGCAGTTTCTGCAGCTTGTCTTGTTCCAGATGTATTTATCTTCTAACAAGTGAAGATTTGATTTCATCCGTTTGTATGGTCTCAATTGTATGGTTTCTCACACTGGTTAAATTCAACAGTTTCATCAACACACATGTAAATATTATTATCATCACCCACTTCAATATTTCGGAATTAATTACACACGTCACTCACAACATATACACGGAAAAGCTGTGTCCCAGATCGACACCAACCCACACCACACGAAAAGATATCAACGCAATAAATCAGGACTTAAGAGTTAACACTCCATGGTCGAGAGGAACTAACCAGCCAGCCAGCCAGCTAACCAGCCAATCAACCAGTTAATAACCCTGTTCTAATAATCTGTCATTGAGTTTTGCTTTCAAATGTCTCTTTTATCATATTTCCGTTCGTTATTCCGATATTAGTTGATTATTGTTTACTTGTGTGTTTCAGACGGTTGTTTGGATATCTTTAACGAACTAGACTGCGTTGGAAGTCTGGTTGCTGCGATCTATCTGCACACCAAAAATGCAAAGGTAGTCAAGAATTGCTGCAAAGTTCTGGCCACGGCAGTGGAGTCCGATGGTAATACTCCGCATCTTTTTTGTCTGATTAATGAAAGAAACCTGCAAACGAAAGATTAAAAGGCCATACTTGACCAGTTAGCTGGAGTGTTAACGAAGTTGTCAACGAGCTGCGCTGATAATGTCATGAACACGGTCGGTCGCGGGTTCGACACCTGAGAATGTCAGCGAAAGGTTGGCCATCTAGTGTCCCCCCCCCCCCCCCCGTGCATTCAGGACAACAAAATGTGATGACATATCACAGTGGTTCTCAACCTTTTTTGGCCCATGCACCCCTTCACCATATGTTCAGAATGTCACCCGCCCCCCAAACACACACACACACACACACACACACACACACACACACACACACACACACACACAGTATACGTAAAAATGGAAGCTAAATTTAATAACACTACTAAAACAAGTCTAGAAATCTACATAAAACGTGATTTGCTGGTTTACTTACTTACGTTATAAAGCTAATTTCAGAAGGGCAAGAAGTACAGAACCGTAAAGTATGCGGGGAAAAACAATATCAAGTTATGGGTCCTTGTATTAACGTGAAATTGCAATAATCCTATTTCCCCCACTGGAAACCCTAAAATCCCCCCTCCCGCCACGGTTGGGAGGGGGGGGGGAGAGAGTTATTCCCCACCGGTTGAGAACCACTGCTCTATCACATCACTGGCGCGTAGCAGAAAACTACATCAGGGCAAATAACATAATAAATTTGCTGGTTGGTTAGACAAACCTAAAATATTTTCAAATATCATCATCATCATCCATAAGCTTCGTGATCATCATCAAGTGCAATGAAAGCGTGTGCGATCACGCTTCTCTCTATAACATTTTACCTCTCTTTTTCTCACTCTGAACGTGCGACTTCCTCGTTGGCAGGAAAGCATGCTAGACTCAACCGCTTCTAATAGTGTGTGTCTACCATACTATAGTATAGGGCAGTGTTTCCCAACGTGGGGCCCACGCCCCACAGAGGGGCAATTCGATTGTTAAGGGGGGGGGGGGGGGCAATTCGAAAATGGAAGAAATCGGCTGGATATAACAAATCGGGGAGACTTGAGACTGAAGTTAATTAAATTGGAACCTGACATAAAATCCCTTTGCAGCAAGCATCAAGCGCAAGGATCTCACTAAATTTAAATAATTACTAATAATTAAAATAATATAGAAAAATCTTTCATTAAAATTATTTTGTACTTGAATTTCAGTTCTCCATTATATGTTTTGATAATTTACTTACTGTGTTTGCTCAATAATTTCCTAGTGATTTCTTCCTAAAACCTATCGGTCCTTTGGCTAGGTTCGGGTGCATTTGCTGCTCCCCCCCCCCCCCAGTAGTGCGCCTGGTCTGGTCGGGGGCCGGGATGATCAAATAAAAACCCATCACATATCTTCACCTTAGATGTGGGCCTAGTGGACTACTGTGGGCAATAGCTCACAGTGAGACTAAGTGTTCACACAAATAAATGGGGAGGCGGTTTCAAGTTTCTTTAGTCAACATTTCAATTTTTGAATATTAAAAATGATGCATATGTTGGGGGGGGGGTGGAGGGGGGAAATAAGAATTTAGAAAGTATTAGGTGGGGCATAGCACAAAAAAGGTTGGGAAACACTGGTATAGGGTGTATTTTTAATGACTGTGCGGTGTTTGAAAATAATTCCGGTCCAAGTTTTTAATTCACCCTCTGTAAAGTTAATGCAACATAATAGGTAAAAACAAACTAGAACCGGCAATATTTTCAAAAACTGCACAGTCATTAAAAAATACACCCTGTACATCCATCTTTCACTCTACTGCTTCTCACAGGTTGTGTATGTGTACCATATTATAGTGCATCAATCTTTCACACTCTCCAGCAGGGGAGGGAATTTCCGACCTGCTGGCCGTATATGGCCCGCGAATTCATTTAAACAGCCCAGCCAGGGCAACCGCAGACGGGACTCGAAATTAAATAACTATACTGGCACCTTGTCGTCTTGACAAACGATAGTTTGTTACATTGTGTTTTAAACAACAACAACAACAACAAAAGGCATAATAACTACAACCCGTGGCGTGGACCAAGGATGGAGTTATACCTCTCCAAAGCACAAGGCCTTGGCCCAATTTATAAATACCATGTGTTGCCGGTACACCATGATCCCTCTCTCGCCCTGCCTATCAATAAATAATCAATCAATCAATCAATCATGTGCCATGCCGGAAAGCGTGGGCGGTCATGACTCGCCATTTCACTCGATCACCAGTGTCGTGGATCAGCTCAGTGTTCCTGTCTCGTTCATGCCATGTGGCCAAGCCATCCAGGTCTTTTCCTCTCGGTCTTCCTCTTGGTCTATTCCCTTCGATCTTGCCAGTTGTCACTAAGTTCTCCAATCCATTTCTTCTCATAACATGTCCAAAAAATTTTGACTGTCTATGTCTAATTTCTCTAATCAGTTTACGATGTTCATTTGTCTCCTGTAGTACTTGATCATTGGTTTTTCTGTCTGCCCATGGTATTCTTTGCATTTTCCTCAGAAACCACATTTCTGCAGCCATCAGATGCTTTTCAGCTTGACTGCTCATTGTCCAAGTTTCACATCCATACAAAAGAACAGCCTCTATGTATCCCCTCAACACTCTTTTTCTCGTTTCAATTGACATCTTTTTATTGGTCAGAATGTTTTTCATCTTGCTAAAGGCTACTTTCGCCATGGCGATTCTTGTTCTAATCTCTTCAAGGCATCTCCCATCAGATGTTATGACTGTTCCAAGATAATTGTTGATTCACTTGTTGAAGAATATTTCCATTTACTTGTATATTACATTGTGGCACTTCTTCCTTCCTAGTGACGACCATAACCTGAGTCTTTTTACAATTTAATTCTAACCCCAGCTGCTCACTGTGGACAACAACCGCATCTACTAATTGTTGCAGGTCCTGCGCATTGTCTGCAATTAATACTGTATCATCTGCATATCTAATGTTATTGATGTTTCGTCCTCCAATGCTGATTCCATTTATATCCTCTACATTTCTGAAAATATTTTCACTGTATAGGGAAAAAAGATCTGGAGACATCACACATCCCTGCCTAACACCTCTCTTAATTGGCTGATACTGTCCCACTTCATTATCAATCCTTATTGCAGCTTGTTGTTTCCAATATATGTTTTTTATAAGTCTAATGTCTTTCCCATAAATTTGTAGATCTGCAAGCATATCCACCATGTTGACATGTCTAACTTTATCAAAAGCCTTTGTATAGTCAATAAAGCAAAGATGTATATCCTTGTTTACTTCTATAGCACGTTCAATAACTGTTCGCAACATATACACAGCATTTACTGTACCCTTTCCTTCTACAAACCCACATTGTTCTTCCCCTATTTCAGGTTGTATCTTCGTCCTCACTCTTTGCATGATAATTCTTAGCAAAATCTTTGTGATGTGCCTCATTATACTAATTGTTCTATGTTGATCACATTCCAAGGTTCCTGATTTCTTTGGGATTGCAATAAATACAGAGTTACATAATTCAGGAGGTATATCTCCAGTATCATATAATGTGTTCATCAGTCTGGTGACTTGCTCTAGTCCAAATTCTTCTAAAGCTTTAATCATTTCTGTTGTGATGTTATCTGCACCGGGGGCCTTGCCAGCTTTCATATGCTTAAGAACATTTCGAACCTCCATCTCCAAAATTGGCGGTCCTTCATTATTAAATCTAATATCATACTGTTCGTCTCTGTTATCATCATAAAGGTGTTTCACATAATCTGTCCATACATGTAGAATCTGGTCTTTTTCTATTATGATTTTGCCATCTTCAGTTTTTAGACACCCTGTTGATGTACTTGTTCTTTTATTAGTAAGTTCCTGAATTCTTTTGTGCACTCATTTGGTATTTTGACTGTTGTGTTGATTTTCAATTTCTAATCACTTTTCCTCAATCCATGCTTCTTTTGCCTCCTTACATAATTTTCTGACTTACCTGTGAATTTCTTCATATTTTACAGAATTATTTTTGTTGAGTCTTCTTGTTTCCATGAGGTGTAAAATTTCTTCAGTCATCCATTTCTTACGACCCACCTTCTTTAATTTTGGAATAGTTGTTTCTGCAGCCCCATTGATTGTGAATTCTTCAACGTTTCCCATTGATCATCCACATCCTGGAATAGGATCTCTAGATCAGACAAAATTTCAAATATGTTCTGTACTTCTATGTTGAATTTGTTTTGTATTTCCTTGTCATTA
This sequence comes from Cepaea hortensis, assembly GCA_963921405.1. NCBI lineage: Eukaryota > Metazoa > Mollusca > Gastropoda > Stylommatophora > Helicidae > Cepaea > Cepaea hortensis. The sequence goes on along the minus strand of OY992884.1, from coordinate 42,881,521 downwards.
CTCATTGTACACAAATCATATTTAGTGTTTCCTGTTATATAAATATATGATCTTTATAAATAATCATGAATAAATCTAATAGCAACATGATTAAGGCCAGTTGACATCCTACGACTCACCAAAGGCATTTTCAGCCATCACATTACAACACATTAGTTAGTTAATTGAATATCCTTTACAGGACGTCGCAGTCAACGCCAGAAGTTTTTGCTATTGTGATCTCTTATCAAGTTCACGTTCAGTAGTTTGCCATTGCTTTCTGAACGATCGGCACCCATACCATTTCGCTAAAAACCAACACAAGGCTGTCTGGTACCAAATCGCACGCAATTGTGTGTTTGAACCCCGGTATGCGGGATTACAAACTGCTTCTGTAACCCCTACGCCACGGAACTGGCTATCACATTAGGGGGAGAGTTAAGTAAATGTTGACAAAATATAGCAGACACATTTTTCAGTTGAATAATTGTGTATGACTCATGAATGATGTTATATATACCCAAGTGGCTTTTGTCGGGGGGGGGGGGGGGGGGGGGGAGAATGTTCCCCATTTTTGCTCTGCGGTAATTTGATAGTATTGAGTTTTGTTGAGTTGAAATGAGTTGAGTTGAGTCAAGAACCAACATCACAGCACTCGGGACATTTCTAAACGTGCTCCGTCATCATCTTCAACATCCAGCAAAGAGACCCAATACTCATGGTACCAGTAGTAATATGATTATACATACATTTTGACTTTCCTCGGAGTCCTGAGTGTCGGTCAGATACTCTGGTTACTTCCTGCAGCATCGTTCTCTCCAGGCCGTGCAACAGTGGAAGATGATGATGATGACGATCAGATGACAAATTCAACCGTGACAGGCGGAGATGCTTACTACATACTTCCATAGCTTTTTCTCCGAGCGAAGGTAGTGAAGTCAAATCATACAAATATCGACCGAAGGCTAACCCCCAGCACAGCCTGCACAGACTCTCCTCACCGAGGGAGGGGAGGCTTGAGAGTGGACATGTTCACAGCTAAGGGACAACCACAAACAAGGACAACGAAATCGACCGAACGTCTCGCACGGCAAGGGAAAGATTTCCGGTGTCATGACGAGGACGGGCCCGCCCATAGAGAATGTTAAAAGGTGAAAAGGCCGAAACATGCGGGAAAAGATGACCACATCTGACGATCAGAACCCCCCCCCCCCTCTTCCCCCCCCCCCCCCCCCCCCAACCCCGGGTCGTGTTTTTATCATGGGAAATAATAATGTTATTGCTAATTTATAAGGGAAATAACTAATATTGAAACCTCGCCTATATCTTATGCAGACTTTTGTGTACATTTAGGTATTACGGATGTATTATAATGTTTTCTGGTCTGCTTCAAGATTTTATCAATATTTTATTTTGTTTGGATAATGATAAAGGTTATCTTACTTTACTTCATAGTGTTTTGACTTCTAATTAAGTTAATACTCTAGGGTATTTAGTCTATAAACAGCACAATCATCAACCTACTATTAAGTAGATAATTTTTGAGGGGGTACAATTTTGTACCTTATCAGATGACAGAATATTATGGTCTAATTGTTTTTCTGCACTATACACGCGACTTCAAAGAGCCGCGACCACATCTGCCTTATCGTGCACCAGTACCTCACCAAGTGGTACAAACCCAGCCAATCTGTCCGCCTGTTCGTTTCCCAGCTCACCAGCATGCCTGGGAAAGGGGGGGGGGGGGAATCCAACAGATGCTCTCTACCTTTTGATTGTTGAATCACTCTTACCGAAACATGTCTGCCTTCACCTTTCTCATCACTTTGTGAGTACTTGATAATTTATCTTATGTTTTTCCTCATGCGTCGTCAACAGAGGACTGTGCCTACAGGTTTATTGCAGATGCTACTGCAGAGGACGAACTACCAGGCGGCATCCCAACAGTGGTCAAAGCTTACGCTGTTCACAACGACAATGCCGATGTTGTGGAGTCCATTGTTAGACTATTACTGGAGCTATCACAGTACGGTAGGCTTTTGTGACGGGGCTTTCCCGGCACGTTGTTGTGTCACTTTATTGCGTTGTCTTGGGGGGCTGTGGTAGATGTGTGGTTAGCAGGCTTGATAGTGGGTGTGTGTGCAAATCCAAAATCCGGGGAAATTAAACTAGGAGTGATAGTTAATCTCACTCTAGGACAGTGGTTCTCAACCATGCACCCCGTCACCATATATTCAGAATGCCATCCCCCGCTCCCCTGTATTTCCCCGCTATAAATTACCCCTGCCCCTACACAGTATACGTAAAAATGGAAGCTAAATTAAATAACACATACTATAACAAGTCTAGACGTCTACTTAAACGTGATTTGTGGGTCTACTAATGTTATAAAGCGAATTTTAGAAAGGCGAGAAGTACAGAACCATAAAGTATGGAGGGAAAAACAATATCAAGTAATCGGTTCTTACGCGGTCTTAAAATATACTTAATTTCCCCCCCCCCCCCCCCGAAACCCAAAAATTCCTTCCTGGGGGTGGATTTCCCACCGGTTGAGAACCACTGCTCTAGGACATACAGAGTATCCCATTCTAAGACTGATAAATGAAGCCACTCTTGGACTGCTAGATGAACCTACTCTAGGACCGACAGGTGAACAAACTTTAGCATTGACACATGAACCACACTAAGACTGATAGATAAACGACCTAAGACTTACAGATGAACCCACTTTAGAATTGACAGATGAGTCCACTCTACGGCTTGCAAATGAATCCATTTAGAACTGACAGACGAACACACCGTAGCACTGATAGAAGTACATACACTAGCACTGATAGATGAACCCACTGATAGATGAACACACTCTAAGACTGACAGATGAACACACTCTCTAACTGATATATGAACCCACTCTCTGACTGCTAGATGAACCCACTCTAGGACTGAGAGATGAACTCACTCTAAGAGTGACATATCATAAGAACCTACTCTAAGAATGACAGAAGAACCCACTAATGACTCATTTTGGATATACTGAAGTTGGTTGCGTTTTAGAGACCGCAAGAAAACCGCATGACGAGAACACAGAAGAAGAACCATCTGCAAATCTAACCATTAGAGACTCCTGTTTGCGGACTACCAGGCAAAATCAGAAGCTGAATTACAAGACCACATGAATAGTCTAAACGAAATGTGTAGGGAACATAACATGAAAATTAGCACAAGTAAAACGGAGGTAATGACTATAACTAAAGAAGAAAAAACAACAACAATTCACCTAAACGAACATCCCTTGAAACAAGTAAAGAGTTTCAAGTACCTAGGAAGTATAATATCATCAAATGGCAGATCGATCAGAAGACGAGATCGAAAATAGATGCAATAAGGCAAACCAACTCATTGGACAAATGGCACCAATACTAAAGAACAAACATGTATCAATAACTACTAAGAAATCACTTTACAACACAATCTTTCTACCAACTTTATGCTACCACTGTTAAACCTGGACAATGACAGAAAAAGAGAACAGAAAAACTACAACAACAGAAATGAGATTCCTAAGAAGAATACTCAATGTATCAAGAAGAGATAAGATCAGAGATGAAGAAATCAGGACTAAAGTGAGGGTTATTACAGTACTAGATTTTATTATAAAGCAGCAAGTCAAATGGTTTGGCCATGCAAGTAGGTTACCAGTCAACAGTATGCCACAACAAGCAATGATGTACAGACCAGATGGAAACAGAGGAAGAGGCCGACCACATAAACGTTGGACGGAGGGAATAGCAGAGTCCATGGGAATATCGATATATGAAGCCCATAATCGGGCACTCTCACGATATTTATACTTCACCTCGACACCGCAAGGTACAAGAGGAACATGATGAGATGAGATGAGATGAAGTTGGTTTTGGAATGAAATCAAAAATATTCATTAATCTGGACACAAGAACATATCTGTACATTGTGCAAGCTAAAAATAGCTCTGCGGTTGGAAGTCGCAAAGTGTTGATAATTTTATTAACAGCTTGGAACTCGCTCTTAAATTGCCGGTGTGTTGATGCCGAATCCCCAGCGAGGAGGGGAGATTCCCTATTTTATCACTCACTCACATAACCCCCCCCCCTCTCCCCCCAGCCGGTGTTCTCCCCTCGGTTGGCTAGGTCAATCCCTGGGCTTGTGGAGTTATTGACCTTTAACCCCCTTAACCACACATTCGGTTCATTCATTCATCGGAGGTGCTATCATCAGTCTTTCTCCGACGCTCGGCGGATGCTAATTCCATCTTTAAAACCAGTGATCTTACAACTACAGACAGCATGGTTTCTGCTAGGTTTCATTCTATACGTATGTCCTAGTATACAGATTTGATTTTAACATCACAAACAGAGCTGTGCATAGATTTTCTCAGCAAATTGCAAGTCTTCAAAATGCCGCCCCTTAATGATGCACGTCTTCGGAATGGCGCCCCTCCTTCACTGCTTATGCCGCTCCCTTATGGTGCCGTCTGATGTGGTCGCTTCTCTGTATCATAGCACGACACAGCCCTGATCACAAATAATCTACAATGCACCTGGTGTATATTTTAGATCTATTTTACCCAGCGAATAATCTAAAGCAAAAAAAAAAAAACGCTCTTGGGGTTGCTATTTGTCTGCATACAGGAGCTTCTCATGTCGAGGCATCTGTCTAGTCGTATAGTCTACAAATGCACATGAACCCCCTTTTAGGTTTGGCTCACGTCAATAGCATCCCATGGTTCACAAATTGAAGTTCTCAGATGTCAATAATTACGCAATGTCATGGATTATATTCCTACATAAACCCTGTTCACTTTTGGGTCATGAGTATGCAGTGGAATTCAAGGCCGTGCGGTTGATTTTCTCAGTATGATGCAAGTCTTCGAAATTCCGCTCTCCTTCACTGCTTATGCCGTCCCCTTACGGTACCGCCTGATGCGACCATCCCTCTGTATCATGGCGCGACACGGCCCTAATGGATTTGTCCGTACTTTTATCTTCCCGTGTTTTTTCCTGACTTTCTTTGATCCTTATTGTTTACATGTTTGTTTCTTTCCAGATGACATTGCGGCAGAATTAAAAGCTGCTAATGTTGGTTCCACCCTTCTGTCAGAGGTTCAAAAGCGCTATAAACAGAACAAGGTATTTATAAATATATTAAAGCCCGAACAAGTTCCCCAAAGAGCTAGTTAAATATGGACACAAAATTAGTTTTGAGTGTGATCTGGATAGTTAGTTAGTTGGTTAGTCGCGGTTCCAACTTCACGTAACGGGTCGTCCCTATTATGCTCCGTTTCTATGCCAGTGAATATCACACAAAATGCTCCCCACTGTCCAATGTGAAAAGTGGAACAGACAAGAGTCTCGGCAAGCCAGCAGCCCTCACAGATACACAATGCATAATGCCGCCGCCAAAATGCAAAAGTCCTCCACGAAAAATGCAGTTCATCGTTGATGGAATCGGCAGTCACCAGAAAGACTTCATTGACCCGGGTTTTATCCCTTAATGCTCGGTCTCTTTCCGTAGGGCGACCCGTCAAAAGTGCCGCAGAAAGCACGAAATCCGTAGCTCCAGCGACGACTCCCATGGGTCTCCTGAAAAATGCATTCGTGAACCGAAAAGGCAAACCAGTCAATTCAGCGACAGCCGGCCATTGTTCCGAACATGCAGTTCACTGTGCAAACAACAGCGGACAGATGTAAACGCTTTCCACACGAATCACACAGCTCACAGTGTCGCGCCATGTATTCACTCAGTAGCAGGGAGACGGAACCATGTACTACCAGTCCAACATGAGGAGAATGCGAATGCAAACCGTAGCCACAAGCATAAACATGCCAGGGGACTTATCGGTTCAATGCCTAACCGCCATGTTGGGGACCCGATCTGAATAGTAACATTGTGAAGGCAAAAACCATGATACAAAAACAACCTGAACGACTTCCTCAAGAGCTATTTAAACATGGAAACACATTTAATCATCATTGTGAACATGAGATATTAATGGTTTTGTCACACACTGTATTTTTTCTATTTTACACAGCTACCAATAAGTGGCCGGTCTCTCTGGCCGAGAATTTACATCACTTTCTCCGTAATCCCGTTTATCCACGCAGGGTCTCGTAGCGGGCGAGAACTGGAAGCGGTTCTACCCCCGCTGGTGACTTGCGGGATATCTGAGCCGGTCGCTCAGAAAGCAATGGCAAACTACTGAGCGTAATCTTGCCAAGAAATCAACAGACAGCTGAAAGATGCTGCTGTTGACAGCGATGTCCAGTAAAGGATATGCGAATTTAAAAAAAAAAACAAAAAAAACATGGATAACAACTAAAACAATTACAAATAAGTTACAAACATTCACTTATTGTTTTTTTCCAATACAGCAGTGCCGATTTAACGTTAGAATTGAATACTCTACAACCGGGAAGGTTAATCCGGTTCACAATTGCCTGCAGAAGTCGGATGTGTCGGCCTAAAGGCGCAAGAACTCAGCTCAGCTATAAACAGGCACAACGTAACCACATCCGAAAACGATGAAGTAACGTATAAAAAACGCTGGTATTAACTAATTCAGTGCCAAGAAAAAAGTAGGTCCAGATCAAACACACTCAAATGAAGAACAAAACAATCAATTCGATGGCTCTAGTATGGCGATATATCGTCCTTCTGTTTAAATGGGGTTCATATTTGGCGATGTATCATCCTTCGACAATGAATCAATTAATAATTTTCAGCAATAATATGATTAATCACTTTGTCCTCTTTCCTTTAACAAATGCTGATGCATATCAAAATAAATTGCATTGCAATTGTGCTTTTCATAGTGTTATCTCCATCCTCAGGCCATCACAGGGCCGGTTGAAAAGGCTTTGAGTAGACTGGAGATGCTAGTCATGTCTTCCAGCCGAAGGACAGCTTCTACGCCGGGCACTCAAGGGGCACTTCCCAGCCGCCCTTTCAGATTTGGAGGAGAAGTGCAGGAAAGCTGCAAGGCGATGACTCGCAAATGGTAAGATCAGATCCACAATGATCATCAACAAGGCGTGTTAACACCTGGAGAAGAGAAAATGCGTAGAGAAAAATAAATTGTTCCATCATACTCCAGGCAAAAATAAGAAACATTAACATTGAAATATACTGATCGAATTTTAAGAAGAGAATAATAAAAGTGGGAGAGCTGTGTCTTTAAATTTCTGTTTAAGAACAAATGAAGAAAGGTATATGATTTTTTTTCAGCATATCCTTTACAGGACATCGCTGTCAACAGCAGCATCTTTCAGCTGTCTGTTAATTTCTTGGCAAGATTACGCTCAGTAGTTTGCCATTGATTTCTGAGCGGCCGGCTCAGTTATCCCGCAAGTCACCAGCGGGGGTCGAACCGCTTCCAGCTCTCGTCCGCTACGAGACTCTGCGTGATAAACGGGATTACGGAGAAAGTGTTGTAACCCCTCGGTCAGAGAGCCGGCATATATATGACCGGTATATGATTATGATATACAAAAGTTCAACTTTGGTTGCTTTTTTTTCACCCTGGCATGCATTGGTTGGGCCACATTGCCACATCGTCCTGTTATCTGTTAGACCGTGTTACATATTTTATTTAAAGAGAAAATGGCAGTTAGATGATTATCATTATCATCTTCCACTTTTGCCGTCACGCGTTTTATGGAAGATATAGTTGACGTTTCAGCGCCCGTTGGGTGGCACTGGATAGTGTAATTCCGTGTGATTGTACCATGTCTTTGATGTCATCAATCCATTTTCTTCTCGAGCGGCTTCTTGCTCTCGTATCTGATCTCCTTCGATGTAGCGCCATTGCTGGTAGTTGATGGTGTTGTATTCTAACGAGATAGCCGAACCATTTGATTTTCTGCCTTTTAATATATGTGGCACAAAGTGATCTCACTGTCTGTCTGATATCATTTCTGATTCGGTCTCGGATAGTTAAATTGGCAGCTCCCCTCAAGCATATCATCTCAGATGTGTCGATTTTGCTTAAGTGTGACTTGGATACTCGTCAAGTTTGACATTGGTAGCATAGGGTTGGTGTGAATGTGCTATTTATTATCTATTGTTTTGCGGACATAGGTATTTAGTGGATGTTTCAGTATGGGTGATAGTTGACATATAAGCGTACTAGATTTCTGACATCTTATTTCGATTTCTCTGTCCATTCTGTCACCTTCTGCTATCATTCTTCCTAGATATCTAAATTCTTTAACTTTTTTCAGAGATGTGTTATTTATCAGCAAATTTAGTGGACCGGGATATGTGCTAACCTGCATTATTTCCGTTTTGGTTATATTTATATTAATAATGCATCAGCTGCATGTTGAACGCAGCTTATTAATATGATTTTGCAGTCTGCTCTCGGCAATTAGATATATAGCTAAAAGGGTTACGAGAAATTGATATTTTCGTCATGACTACATTTAACAGACATAACATATCAGTTCATGTTGGCATATAATTGTGTTCAATAAATGCATAGTTCTAGGTGTTGAATTAACAGATACATGTTAAACGGGATAAAAAGGCAAGCCGGTCGACGTCCTTGCACCGGGTTTTACCTGAACCGAACGAAATATGCCACAATCGAACCCACAACCTTCAGAGCACTAGTCCGGCGTCGTAACCATTCTGCCACGGAGGCTCCATGTTCATAGGTTTAAAAAATGAATTCAATGTATTGAGTATATGGTGCCATCTCCATATTTTTAGACTAGCCCGACTCAATGGTTTATATATCAAAATAGTAAATGACTGTTTGGTGCAGGAGAGCCTGGCGTGTGATACCACAGCATCTGGGTGGAGGTGGAGGGGGTCGCGACGTCGTTCTGCTGACTGGGGAAGCGGACGGCGTACGCGTGTGGTGATTGTGGCGGACTCATGGAGTATGATGGGAGGGGTGGGGACGGGAGGGCTTCGAGTGGAGTGGCAGGCTTCATTTCAATAGATAGAGAGCGTCTATTGGATTTTCCCTCCGGGACATGAGTGTGTGGGGGAAGCAAGCGGATGTTCGTGCATGATGGGGCAGACGTATTCGAGACCCTTCGGAATCGTTTGTGTGGTGGGAGTTAGCAGATGGCTCGTCGCGGCCTGGAGGGGGTAATGCTGTGGGCAGTGGCCTGGGGATCTGGCCGACGCTTGGGGCTCTGAACTGGACGGGGGGGGGGGGGGGGGTAGAAGGACACATGATCAGATTGTAACTGGCACCATTTGTGTTGAAACTTTTCGCTGGCTATTGAAGATGCGGACGGAGCACGTATGGGAATGTCCCTAGTGCTGTAATGTTGGTTCTTTGCTCAACTCATCTCAACTCAACTCACAGCCAATGACTCTTCTACACACTTTAGACACATTTGGCATATGATGCAAGACCCATATTATTTCAGGCTTATCCGCACTCGGCGGGTGTCTCATTCAAAACAGTTAGGTTACTCATTTTGGCTGTTCAGGGAAATTTTATCATTCTTCTTTAAAACCACATCTCCGAGGCCTGAATATATTTTTATTTTTATGTTTAACAATAGCCTAATGTTAAAACTGGTGAAATACAATATGCAAGAATTCTTTATCTAGCCTTCAATTTACGTCCCCCAAGTCAAGGACCAAGAGTCCACATTTTAGTCCAAATGACCGGTTTAGGAAATGAACCCGCTCCCTCGGCATCAACACGCCGGAATCGAGCGCTCTTTTCCATACAATCATGCTGACCTCCCAATGACAGGGTTTTATTGCATAAGATGCTTTTAAGTTTAGAAAATACAATTCCGCTAGTCATATTCGCCGGCTCCGTGGTGAAGGATTTACCGACGCAGTTCGCAATCCCGCATACCCGCCTTCGAAATACGGCTGCGGAAGATTTGGCAGCAGACCGCCTTACGTTGATTTTTTATGAAATGGTATGAGTGCCGGTCGTTCAGAAAGCAATGGCAAACTACTGAACGTAAACATGCCCAGGAATCATGAACAGTCAAACAAATGATGGGGTTGACTGCTACGTCCTGTAAAGGATATGCAACTAACTTTTATTTATTTTAAAAAAAAACATCATATTCTGCTCTTTATCTCTGAGATTCATCTCCAATATAATGTTTTCCACGTATTGGTACTTGAATGTCTGCACTTGCCCCAAATTACTACCCTGGTCATCATGAAGCACTTTGCTCTTAGCACGGGGGCGGCGAATAGCCTCTCGATCCCCAGCCAGTTCTCCCGCCTCATAGACCTCATATCCGAGGTGTCTGCAATGTAGTGTGTCCGTTTACATGTGTGTGTGTGTGTGTGGGGGGGGGGGGTGTTTATAGATGTGTGTGTGTGGTGTATACATGCACACACTCACATACACACACACACACACACACATACACACACACATACATACACACACACACACACACACACATATATATATATATATATATATATATATATATATATATATATATATATATATATATATATATATAAAGGTACATGACCAAGAAAAATTCAGAAAAGAAGACGAAAGGACAGCGTTCAACTTGATCTGAAGGGACAGAGTATTACAGACTACAACAAAATCATAAACTACGGTGAGGGATGGACAATGCTGGTAGCAGATTCCTGCAGGTTTTTGAAGTTAAATGTGTGTGTGCGAGCGCGCGCGTGCGTGTGTTATTTGCTGCCTTTACAATGTAATGTTAAAGACCGATAGCCATAGAGAGCTACATAACAAAATAAAGCATGGTAAATACATCTTAGTTTCTCAATGTATCAAGAAGAGATAAGATCAGAAATGGAGAAACCAGGACTACAGTGGGGGTTGTAGCTGCACTAGATTGTATTGGAAGGCAGCAAGTCAAATGGTTTGGCCATGCAAGTAGGTTACCAGCTAACAGTATACCACAACAAGCAATGATGTACAGACCAGAGGGAAGCAGAGGAAGAGGCCGACCACGTAAACGATGGACGCAGGGAATAACAGAGTCCATGGGAATATCGATACATGAAGCCCATAACCGGGCACTCTCACGAAGTTTATACTTCACCTTGACACCGCAAGGTACAAGAGGAACATGATGAGATGAGATGAGACAGCTTATTGCTCGGCATATATTACTGCATTGCATCAGGTGTATACTGCCGAAATCAGTCAACATGAAACTTTTTTTTTTTTTTTTTTTTTTTTTTTTTTGGCGGGGGGGGGGGGGGGGTGTTAAACAAGCTAAATGTACGAATATTAAGAAATGCCGAAGCAATTGCGGTTCAAATGGCTGTGCCGTTGCTGTGTAAACATGGAGATGATAGTCAGTTTAAAATTATCGTTTTGGTCAGTTTACGAGAGACGAGTAATGCACCACATCATTTTTATCAGGAGCTGTTTATTCAACAAGCATTACATTTATACACAATATACATGGACATTTCATGTAAATGTCAGTACATTACTAGTACATTACCCTGGGAGTATGTGTGCTGTAATATTTCAGCCTGAAGCATTCATTACTTCTTGTGTTTTATGTTAAATGATTTCTGCAGTTCGCATCTGACGAGGTGCAGTTAACTATGTCAGGCAATAAATTGTGCACCCTACTTTTTGTGTCTAGATTATTCAGAATCACATTCTGTTGAATGTCTGACACAAATCCCAATGTACAGAATAACAAAGATAGAATACAATAATGACAGCAGTGAGTTGTTTAGTGACACGTCGTCAATTCAGAAGCAGATACACCAAGAATTTGTAGGTGTGTGTGTGTATGTGTGTGTGTGTGTGTGTGTGTGTATATATATATATATATATATATGTGTGTGTGTGTGTGTGCGTGCGTGCGCGCGCGTGCGTACGTGTGTGTGTGTGTGTGTGTTTATAACCTGTCTTTACCATTAATGTTAAAGACTTAAACACAGACAGCCCTAGAGATACACTAAACAAACAAACAAACAAACAAATGGAATACATGGCAAGGATATGAATCTCAACGCAGAGAATCACGTAAGTGGAGCAGTGTGGGACTCTCTGGCCAACGGCTCAAGCCATCTACCTCGTGCGCTGACGGCCATGGCTGTGCTTTCAGAATGCACCGTACCGACCACGGGTACAATTTTTCCAGTGTCCCCTTTAGGGCGATGCTGAAAAATGTGTACAGTCTCCCCCCCCCCCCCCCCTTCCAATGCTGTCAGTGCTCTCAGAGTTCCCAGTTTCCTCAATGATCGCGGTGCTCTCAGCGTTCCCGGTGCTCTCAGTGCTCTTAGTGCTTCCAGTGCTCTCTCTGTGATCTCAGTGCTCCCAGTGCTCTCTCTGTGATCTCAGTGTTCCCAGTGCTTCCAGTGCTATCATTGCTCCCAGTGTTCTCGGTGCTCCAGTGCTCTCTCTGTGATCTCAGTGCTATCGGTGCTCCCAGTGTTCTCAGTGCTCCCAGTGCTCTCTCTGTGATCTCAGTGCTATCAGTGCTATCGGTGCTCCCAGTGTTCTCGGTGCTCCCTGTGCTCTCTCTGTGATCTCAGTGCTCTCTCTGTGATCTCAGTGCTATCAGTGCTCCCAGTGCTATCGGTGCTTCCAGTGTTCTCGGTGCTCCCAGTGCTCTCTCTGTGATCTCAGTGCTCTCTCTGTGATCTCAGTGCTATCAGTGCTCCCAGTGCTATCGGTGCTCCCAGTGTTCTCGGTGCTCCCTGTGTTCTCTCTGTGATCTCAGTGCTCTCTCTGTGATCTCAGTGCTATCAGTGCTCCCAGTGCTATCGGTGCTCCCAGTGTTCTCGGTGCTCCCAGTGCTCTCTCTGTGATCTCAGTGCTCTCTCTGTGATCTCAGTGCTATCAGTGCTCCCAGTGCTATCAGTGCTCCCAGTGTCCTCGGTGCTCCCAGTGCTCTCTCTGTGATCTCAGTGCTCCCAGTGCTCTCTCTGTGATCTCAGTGTTCCCAGTGCTTCCAGTGCTATCATTGCTCCCAGTGTTCTCGGTGCTCCCAGTGCTCTCTCTGTGATCTCAGTGCTCCCAGTGCTCTCTCAGTGCTCCCAGTGCTATCAGTGCTCCCAGTGTTGTCAGTGTTCTCAGTGCTCTCGGTCGGTAGCTGGCCGTTCTACAGAGAGACTGAGCTAGGAGGGGTAACACCTGGTACAATGAAGTCGATTCTCCGGCTTTTAACCTTTCAACTCATAAAGTACAATGACAATGCTGATAGCTGTAAGTTATTTGGTCAAAAGCTGTAGTAACTACGAGTACAAATGCAGAAATGGCAAGCATATGTAAACTACACATGCAAGTTATGTTACAGATAGGCAGACTGCCTTTGAGAAATATAAAACGGCAAATTAATCAACCAATTAAAAAAAAAAAAAAATTCTGCGTAGAGAATCGCATTCATAACAAACTATTACTTCTTCTTCTTCTTCAGCGTTCCGAGCCATTGAGGTTGTTTGCTGCAGATACAATCCGTCTCCATTCGTCTCTCTGGTGGACCTTCTCTTGCCAGTCGTTGATTCCAAGTGCTTGTAGGTCTGTATATGTATTATCTCTCCACCGTCTTCTTGGTCTACCTCGGGGTCTACGGTCATTTATTTCCTGAGTGTAAGCGAGTTTTGTTTCCCTATTATCTTCCATTCTTTCTATATGCCCCAGCCATTGTAGTCTATTAGCCTTCATGATACCAGTGATTAGCGGGGACTTAAACAGATTACTAATATTTTTAATTAATTAGCGACAAGCTTTCCATCCTTTTGTTTTTTCACTATCGTATAAAATTACGAAATAATTTTCGATTTCGAATATACCATTAACCCTACCCGTTCACCCTAAAAAAAGAAGTTATATTAGGATCCATCCCTGCTCAGATTATTAATCATGTGACCGAGTCAGCCACAAATAGGATATTAATTTGAAGGAGATTGTTGTCCAAAGAGGGTAATGGCTATTAAGAAAATAATTTTGTTTTTGGCTCCTATATATAAATTTCCGAATCATCATGTGGCACGAACACATAGATCATCATCATCATCATCATCATCATCATCATCATCATCATCATCATCATCATCATCAAGTGCCATGCTGGTGAGCATGGGCGGTCTTTGTTCGCCTTCTCACGTGATCTGACTTTCTGTGAGTTAACGAATCGTGACATGCTAGGCATCTATGAGGAAAGTAGTCTGCCATTTCTTTCCTTCTTGGCAGCGATCATACTGGTCGATGGCCGTCGCCATTGTCTTCATAAAGAGCTTTTCTATCCAGTGTCGTGAAACGTGAGATGATAACCAACAACTGTCTGTCAGCTACTCTTCAGCTTCAACCACTACCTGTTCACGGTTTCACGTGACCCCAGCAGGGGCAGCGGGGTGGGCTAAACGGGTACTCCACCTTGCCCAAGGGTGTCCTGTAGGCTAGTGAAGGGAAGGAGGCATCTTACTTCTCCTGTGAAAGAGGTATACCCTTATCCCTCCATCCGGGAATACATAAATAACACCAATGAAACATGACATGTTATTTCAGTGTTATATCTGTCTTTTAAATGAAATTTTACATCATCCACAAAAATTTTATGTACCTTTCTTCGTGGAAATTTGCAGACACTCGTGTAAATGACATCGTCTCCCACTAGCATGTAAATGTATGAACGTAAATATGAGCTTATTCATGTTCCCTCATTTACATTAATGTATGATACTACCCATAACATAAACAAATAAATCAAGATGATAACAATACCTGAACCATACTTCCAAGAAACGAAATTACTTGGTTTTATTTCAAGCGTTCATTGATCTTGAATTGACAATTGTTTTTTAATCAGAAAGTTCCGAATGTTTTTAATGTGTTGTTATTTAGTTTTAAAACTTGATTTTTATGTTTTATTTTCTTTATCTTTACATCGTTTCTCTTTATTCCTTTGTTACGATTCATGAACAGGATGTCAGCATGGCCGAATAGATAAGAGACCGCGTTCTTAAACTTCCGGTGTGCTGGTGATGAGGTAGGCGGGTTCAACCCCTACACCGGCCAGTAGGACTAAAGTGTTGACTTCTTGTCCTTGACTCGGGGACGTAAATTACAAGTACCTCTAAAGTCGGAGTGGGTTCGCCGGATGGTGAGGGACATTGGTAATAGGGACAGCTATCCCACACGCAAACATCGGCCCAGTGCATTAGAAGCAGTAGAATGGGTATGGACTACGCTTGAGTTTAAAGCGAGCGAACAGAACAAAGTATCACGTGCACAAATATGCATCGATGGAAACACTCTTAACATCATTGAAATAACATTAGAGTTAAATACACAGATAGTGATGGGCACTCATAGCAGACAATGAAGATAATAATAATAATGACAATGAATATAATAAAATAGTGTTTACAGATGCTAATAGATTGCAATAGCTGGGGCATATAGAAAGAAAGGAAGATAATAGAGAAACAAAACTCGCTTACACTCAGGAAATAAATGACCGTAGACTCCGAGGTAGACCAAGAAGACGGTGGAGGGATAATACATGTACAGACCTACAAGCACTTGGAATCAACGACTGGCAAGAGAAGGTCCACCAGAGAGACGAATGGAGACGGATTGTATCTGCAGCAAAGAACCTCAATGGTTCGGAATGCTGAAGAAGAAGCAGAAGAAGAAGAAGAAGAAGCAGAAGAAGAAGAAGAAGAAGAAGAAGAAGTGTTTACAGATGGTTACCAGGGTTACAGAATAATGCAATCGTCAGTCTTTTCGTCACATTATGGGAATGAAAGGGTCTGGAGATGCAGTTTTTTTTTCTTCCGGACACTCCTGGGGGGTCGTCGCTTGAGCTACGGAGTTCGTGCTTTGTGCGATGCCATGGGGAAAGACACCGAGCCATATGGTATAATACCCGGTGCAACGAAGTCGACCCTCTTACTTTTGAAACTTTGTAAAGTTTCTGGTGATAACTGTAACAACTGGAAAGTTTCTGGGTATTAGAGAGTCTGAGGTCAGTGGTTGTGTTCGCGGGGTGGCAGAGAAGATGATCAGTGACGGAGCTCACCAAGAACACCGAGGATAGGTGTTTGTGGAGGGATAAACTCCGCTGCCTGTTATGGCACATGATGATGATAGGTCTTAAATGTTTCTGTTAATAAAGCATAGATCAATGATAAAAACTCCGCCGCGGAGCAAACACGGCAGGGAGCTTCTGATCGTCAGAAGTGTTCCCCCTTCCCCGAATGTCTCGGCCCGTTTATCTTCTTTAAAAAAAAAAAAACAAGCATAGATCAAATAATAAACATTGAATCATTAATCGTCATTATCATCATGTAAGCTTAGGCGGTCATGTTTCGCCATCTCGCACGAACATCCAGAGTCATGGATCAGCTCTATGTTCTTGCCTTGAACATGTCATGTGGCCAAGCCATACATTTTTCTCTCGGGTTTCCTCTTGTTTTTCCCCTCAATCTTGCCAGTTGTCACCAAGTTCTCCAGTTTATTTCATGCCATAACGTGCCAATAAATGTTGACTATCTACGTGTAATTTCTCTAATCAGTTTACGGTTTTCATTTGCCTCTTCTTGCTCATTGGTTTTCCTGTCTGCCCATGGTATTCTTTGCATTTCCCCCAGAAACCACATGTCAATGGCCTTTAAATGTTTTCCAGCTTGTCTGTTCATTGTCCACGGAACACTTTATTGGTCAGTATGTTTTCCATTTTGCAGAAAGTTACCTTTGCCATAGTGATTCTTGCTCTAATCTCTTCAGGACACCGCCCCCCCCCCCCAACCCAATCAGATGTTAGACTGTTCCGAGATAGTTATACTGGTTCATTTGTTTAAGACTATTCCCATTATCTCGTATATTACATTCGTGATCTAAGCTTGGTTAACATACTTTTCTGAAACATGTGTCGATATTTCAGTGGTTAGATACGAATTCTGCCCATATTCCGCAGTTGTGGGTTCAGGTGGATGATATGACTAAAGGACCTTGTTCATGGGTGTTTAGTTGGCTGGCTGTTAGAGTACACTTATTACCATGATCCATCAGCCAGATGATGTCGTCATTTGGAGGCTCAAGGTTCGAATCCTAGCGAGGCTGCCATCGATTTCAATCTTTATATTGTCCAGTGTGACCTCTACACTATATTCCTATCCTCTACTTCTAAGAGTGCGAATCAATACCATTGAGTTTTTTTTTCTTGGAATAAACATAAGACAGTCATCTGAATGATGACACTTTATTTAAATTTCCACACCAAGAATTCAAGCCTGATATATCAGAAAACGAAATAATAAAATTGCCATTAATAGTTAGAATAATAACGTTGTTTTTAACACCTGATACAGGCATTGATAATGCACATTGGGAACAAGTCGCCGCTGAACGTGTTGCATGGAGGGCAAATATCAGAAATGGAATAAAGACAAAGGAGAAAATGATTGCAGATAAGTCACACACCGAGCGTGCGAGACGTAAGATGGTATATGACGGTGAAAATGACCATGTGTTCACATGCATCCACTGTGGACGAACATTTACAGCGCGAATTGGTCTGATCAGTCACATTCGCTACCGCCATGGGTTGTAGTTATTATGCCTTTTTGATACACAATGTAACAAACTATCGTCTGTCAAGACGGTAAGGTGCCAATGATGATTTCTATTGATGTAATAAAAATAAAATAAAACTTAAATGGAGAACTTGGTGACAACTGGCAAGATCGAAGGGAAGAGAACAAGGGGAAGGCAGAGAAGTAAATATCTTGATGGTTTGGCCACGTGGGATTGATGGGACAAGAACACTGAGCTGATCTACGACTTAGTGATCGAGTGAGATAGCAAATCATGACCGCCCAAGCTTATCGGCATGTAAACAATATAAAAGAACACAAAGTAATGCAGCCTTACAGAACAGAATTACGAAACAATACAAGGACATTGCGGCGACTAGCCTTCATCAGCAAACTCATACACAAAATATAACATATAGTCACGGAAAAGACCCTCCGGTGACTACATTAAGGCATAAGGACGGGATGAGAAGAATAAAAAGATGAAACAATGAGAGCAATGAAGAGAACATGAAAATTTGAAAAAAATGTTGCTACTTATCTCAGAAACTCCGGCTGTAATACTAACACGAATGTTACATTTCTTCTCTTGTATACACAGTTGTGGGAGTCGGTGGGTTATAGGAACCGGGTGGGGGATGGTAACGGTTCAGTGAGAATCCCAGGACATGATGATGATGATAGAAAGGCTAGCTCAGAAGAGAGTGAGTATAAATCCTGGGCGGTACGCACAGTATAGAGGAGAGGCCAGGCGGACTTTGAATTACACTGCTACTGGAATAATTAACTTGGGATATTTTTGGCTTTCAAAGGCAGGGATGGAGTTTGTGTGGGAATGTCCTGAGTGCGGTCAAGTCGATTGTTACATTCAGTATTGTCCACCTCACGTTTCTCAACAATTGGTGACCTTGAGGCCAGCATAGCTGCTCCCACATTATTTTAAGGCTTGTCCACGCCCTGAACAGAAGATCCATCTAAGGTCCTGAAGAGATAAAATGTCTGTGTAACCTCACCATCATTACCACAGCCACCTTCAGTGGATCAAATGCTTAGATTGAGAATCAGAGTAATATAGTAACCCCTGTAGAGTCTCAGATAAGCACCGCAGTGATTGCTTCTACAGGGATGTGTCATGTCTCCAGATCATGTTTTCCATGTACAGTGAAAATATTTTCAGAAATATAGAAGATATGGAAGGAATCAACATTGGGGGACGATACATCAATAACATTAGATATGCAGATGATACAGTCTTGACTGCAGACAATGAACATAACCTGCAAAATTTAGTAGATGCGGTTGTTGCACACAGTGAACAACTAGGGTTAGAACTGAATATTAAGAAGACACAGATTATGGTCATCATTGGGAAGAAGGAAATACCACAATGTGATATACGAGTAAATGGGCATATTCTTAAGCAAGTGAATATACACAAGTGAATACAGTTATCTAGGCACAGTCATAACATCTGAGGGGAGATGCCTTGAAGAGATTAGAACAAGAATTGCCATTGCGAAGGTAGCCTTTTGCAAGATGAAAAACATACTGACCAATAAAAAGATATCAATTGAAATGAGAAAAAGAGTGTTGAAGTGCTACATAGAACCTATACTTTTGTATGGATGTGAAGCATGGACAATAAGCAGTCAAGCTGAAAAACAGCTGATGGCTGTGGAAATGTGGTTTCTGAGGAAAATGCAAAGAATACCATGGACAGACAGAAAAACCAATGAACAAGTCCTTCAAGAAACAAATGAAGATCATAAACTGATTAGAGACATTAGACGTAGACAGTCAAAATTGTTTGGGCATGTTATGAGAAGAAATGAATTGGAGAACTTGGTGACGACTGGCAAGATCGAAGGGAAGGGACCAAAGGGAAGACCGAGAAGTAAATACCTGGAGGCTTGGCCACGTGGCATGGTCAAGACAGGAACACAGAGCTGATCCACAACTCTGGTTATCAAGTGACCTGGCAGTACATGACCGCCCACGCTTATTGGCATGGCACATGATGGATGGATGGATTACTTCTACTTCCATCGTCATACTTAATGTAGACTCCAAGGAAAGGCCAGACAGACACATAATCAGACCGCCATAGGTACTTTTAGTATTGGGACTCTTCACTGGCTGTTGCAGATGAGGACAGAGCATGTATTGGAATGTCTCGAGTGCTGTGATGTCAGCAGTTCTTGGTTCACGTCAACTTTATGTAGTTGACATTTATGTCACTATGCTCTGCAATGATGTGTCATCAATATCCAGCTGAGAAATTGCCCTGCTTATCCTCTTATAGCGAAGGACAAAGTCATCAATATACACAATGAGATCATTCTCTCCAGAATTGTCATTTATCCACCAAATTCATTAGGTTGGGTTGACCAAAAGCTATTCTCTCTCTCTCTCTCTCTCTCTCTATTTGACTTTTATCCTGAAATAGAGCATACTTAATTCAACTCATGACAAGTTCTTTGATAAAGCTGTGCTGGTCGGGGGGGGGGGGGGGGGGGGGAATCATTAAAATTTAATACTTCTTCTTTCGTACAGAATATTGTTTTAGACATAACTGCATTGTGCCTGTTTACAACAGAGCTGCGATATTTTCACCTATCGGCTGACACATCTGACTTCTTCAGGTATTTGTTGACCGGGTTACTTTCCAGGGCATTTAATACTACCACTGTCGAGGATGAGGAGCGGCTGGCCGAGTGGCTAGAACGCCAGACTCTCCTTCGGGAGACCTGGGTTCGATCCCTCGGTAAGGTGTGGGATTTTTTTTCTGTCGGGGGCAAAAAGAAAATCCTAACCTGCACAGTTCGCGGCGACTGCACTAGCCAGGCGGCCTTAATTCCTCAAAGAGGGCTCAAAGACCCCTCTGCCATACACCGCAAGGTACTATATTGGCAGTATGATGACTGTCGAGGATCAAACCCCAGCAAATGTGTCAATAAGCAATTTCACACATCAACACCGCTCGGATTTGTAAATACCTGCCAATGTGGCTCCGATACAATCTGACACTGTCTATGGAATCTCAGGAGGGACAACAACTGGTAAAAAAAAAAAACCTAAAGGAAAACGCACCATGAGACGGTGCGGGAACACATCTACACCAGGCCTTACAAATGTGCGACTCTAACCATCTGACCAGGCATGTAAAACCACAACAAGGATAAAACTAGGCATGTAAAACCACAACAAGGATAAAACTAACTAAAAGGACAGAAAAAAAACTGACTCCAAAAAGCAAAATCGTAATCCAATATATGCAAGAAGAAACAGACATAAGGGTCCCAATTGTAACCGACTGAAAATTTGACGGTTGAAAGAGTGCGGAACATTTTTATAACTAGCAAGCAAGCGCATTCCACGGTGAACACGGACATACACAGTGCAAAGGACGGAGAAAACAATCCAAGAGTTAATTCCGGACATGAAGTCTGACTATGGAGATCACCGCTGCCTTCAGAGCACTTACATCGGCAGCACAATAGGCAGCCACACACGCGATCAACATCTCAGACTCCACAAACATGCTACAGACAATCACAATCAGAGGTCTCCGCTCTGGATGGATAGACAGCACTCTGAAGTCACGCTTCATATCGCTTGCCTGCATGTATGCACCCGAACATGCTAGAGTAAAAGGCCATGAGCGTGCAGATCAGCTGGCAAATAATGCATCAATACAAATGGGAAGAAGCATGGACAAGGCTGAAATAATCAGACTCGAAGCATGATTAGGTTGGTGGACATAATATAAATAACTTACGTTACGCTTATAACACTGTCTTGATAGCAATAAGTCAGAAGGAACTACAGGAAATGATAGATAAGGTGGTTGTAAAAAGTTTTAAAAAATGGACCTTAGTTTGAATAATAGAAATACAGAAGTCATGGTGATATTAAAGAAACATTGCGCCTAAATGTGCAATTAAAGCAAGTCGCGTTATTTTGAGACAAGTGCAGAAATTCAGATATACAAGCACATGGATAGCATCAGATGGAAGATGCATCACTGTGATAAAGAGCAGAATAGGACAAGACTACATTCTATCAAATGAAGAACATTTTGTACAATAAGTCCTTGTTCTTGGAAGTTAGAACAAGAGTTCTTGCATGTCACGTAGATCCAGTTTTAACATATGGCTGCAAATCCTAGACAATTAGTAAACAGGTGAAAAAAATCACTAGAAGCCCTGGAGATGTGGTTTTATAGAAGAATGTTGACAATACATTGTACAGCCAAAATGAGCAATCTGGACATTTTGACGGAAGCCAAGTCACAAAGACAACTTATCACAAATATCAGAAATAAGCAGTCATATTTTTGTGGCCACATTATGAGAAGACAAAAACTGGAACATGTGACAGTGAAGAGATTTGTGGAAAGAGAGGTAGAGGAAGACAGCATGAGAAAAGTCTTGATAGTCAACACATGAAATGTTCCATGCCATCAGAGATCGCAATTTGTGGAGAAGCACGATCGTTCACGCCAGACAGCAAGGCACTGGATGATGATGATGATGATGATGATGATGATGATGATGATGATGATGATGATGATGATGACGACGACGACGACGATGATGATGATGATGATGATAATGATGATGATGATGATGATGATGATGATGATGATGATGACTGCAGACTTGGGTGGTGGACACTGACTAAACTGATGCTTGCCTGACTGTATAACCTGGGAGTAAATCCTGGTCAAACACATCAATGCTGTCTTGTAGGTCAAGACAGGAGACACTATAACCAACTCTTCAGGGGAAAGAGAATAAACACTCTGGGATTACTGCTGCATGAAGGCTTATATAACCAACAATTGTAGGTCAAGACAGGAGACACTATAACCAACTCTTCAGAGGAAAGAGAATAAACACTCTGGGATTACTGCTGCATGAAGGCTTATATAACCAACAATTGTAGGTCAAGACAGGAGACACTATAACCAACTCTTCAGGGGAAAGAGAATAAACACTCTGGGATTACTGCTGCATGAAGGCTTATATAACCAACAATTGTAGGTCAAGACAGGAGACACTATAACCAACTCTTCAGGGGAAAGAGAATAAACACTCTGGGATTACTGCTGCATGAAGGCTTATATAACCAACAATTGTAGGTCAAGACAGGAGACACTATAACCAACTCTTCAGGGGAAAGACTCTCTGGGATTACTGCTGCATGAAGGCTTACAATGCATTGGAATTCCCAGTGTCCAGTGACATCATCTGACAGAACATTACACTGTCTGGAAGCTGTGTCCAGACAAACCTCCTAATCTGGTAGGCTACACTTATTAACAGTTCTAGCAGTTAAGAAATATCTTACAATCCTGGCGAATGCTGAACAATATTGTCAATTTAATTTGATTCTAGCTAAGTCTCTGTGTCAAAAAATTGTGAATTCTTAAGACAAATATTTCTGAAAAGTATTTATTGCAAATTTACATTATTTGTACAAAACCAAAGTTTCCTAGCAACTTTATTACAAAGAAAACATCTGCGGCACTACAATAAAGTTATCAGTAATATTAATAATAATATCAGTATAATAAAACGTAAAGGTAGTAGAATGGCAGATACTGCTGCAAGGATGTGAAGTATTTGGCCTTCACATCTTCTAAGCCATGGCTAAAGAGGTAGAGTGGTGATTTTGCTGCCTCACCACCCCTTTTTTCCTCAGACAATTCCCCCATGAAATAACGTAATACCGTGCGAACAATGAAGACCCAAACAATAGATAGCACAATTTATTATCTGCCATATAAATAAATTGTGCAACCTAATGTCTGTCGTCAATGTTCAAATTCACAATAGACAAACATTGTTTTGAATACTATGTAACTAAACTCCTTATGCAGGAAAGCAACACAAGCTGAGAAACAAATATATTAACAAAATAAGCAACCCACCATGTATATTACAGTACAGATGTAAAGCAAAACTATCCTTCTTCTTCGTTCATCCAGTTTTTTTCCCGGATGTGATTGCGTTGTGCCTGTTTACAGCAAAGCTGCATCCTTGCGCCGTTAGGCCGACACATCCGACTTCTGCGGGCATTTGTTGACCGGGTTAACCATCCCGGGGCAAAACTATTTACAAGACAATAATGTATATTTGGGAATGGTGTCAGGCCAATATTTCTGATAATCAATCAACACACAAGGAATAGTATTATGCCAGCAGCCTTGACCTTGCCTGAGACATTTCTGCTACTTATTTTATAAGTCTCTGTGATGAAGTGGTTAAGCCATATGCCTCATGCTCTGAAGTTTGTGGGTTCGATTCTTGACTTTGCAGAGTGCAATTTTTTTTTTTTATTCCAGGGGGTCATCGCTGAAGCTATTTGAGTATGCACTTTGTGCGATTCTTTTGGCAGGCCGTCCTGTGGAAAGTGACCAAGCTATATATGTAAAAGCTCAGTGCAAGGAAGTTGATCTTACGTCTAAATATTTACGATAAAATAAGCAATTCACCATGTATGTTACAGTACGGATGTAAAGTAAGACTATTATTATAAAGACAATAACGTATATTTTGGGATGGTATTAGGGCAATATTTGTGACGACCAACCATCACAGAAGGAATAATATTATGTCAGCAGTCTTTACTGTGCCTGAGGCATCTACGCTACTCAACATGGTGAAGTTAAGTCATCTGCCTCATGCACCAAAGGTTGTGGGTTTCATTTCCAAACTCCTGGAGGTCATTGCCTGGGAGCACGCACTTTGTGCGATACTTTTGGCAGACCATCCTGTGGAAAGTGACCAAGCTATATGTGTAAAAACTCAGTGCAGTGAAGTAGATCTTACGTCTAAACATTTACAATAAAATAAAAAATTCACCATGTATGTTACAGTATGGATGTAAAGTAAGACGTATTTACAAGCCGTTAAAGTATATTTCGGAATGGTGTTTGGCCATTTATGAACAATCATCACACAAGGAATAGTATTATGCCAGGAGGTTTTACTTTCCCCGAGCCATTTCTGCTACTAATTTTATAAGTCTCTGTGAGGAAGTGGTGAACCCAAGAGCCTACGCTAAGAAGGTTGTGTGTTCGATTTTGGCCTCCGTTATCTGGTTCATGGATGCAATTTTTTCAGAAACTCCTGGGGGTCATCGCTGGAGCTACGAGAGTTAATGCCTTGTGCGATGCTTTCAGCAGGCTGCCCTGTGGAAAGAGGCCAATCCATACGAGTTAAAACCAAGCACAATGAAGCCGATCTCACATCTATACACCATTTTATTTTATAAGACTGTGATCCCAGAGCTGCTCAAGGAGGCAGAAAACCAGTCATGCCACTTACCAAGGATTGAACCCAGTGTTAGCAAGCTTGTGCACTAACCACCACATCATGACAACATCATGACAACATCAAGGATTGATGATGTTATCATGTCAGCAGCTTTCATATAAAACTGTAGAAACATAGAAGATTTTTATTGGAATCTCTCTGTCGTTGACACTGTGTTGTTCATATACACTTTTACGAACAAACCTTATTTTCAAAGGAATTAGAATTTGGCGTGCAGGTCTGTCTGGTAGTGTGCTCTTCTTATTACACTCTTAATAAATAATACACACGTATTGTTTGACGCTCATAGAAGTAGGGGTAAGAGTTATATGCCAGGGGATGCACTAGACAACAAAAATTTAAAGCTATAGTTACCGACAAAGATTCAAACCTGTCACCTCCAAATGATGACAGCTCCTCTAGTCTCTAATTCTTACCCCTACTTCTTTGAGAGCCAAACAATACGTGTGTATTTATTAATAAATTGTCTTGATGGCCTCAAAGGGTTCCCCAATGTATGTATATGTGTATTATATATATGTATATATGTATGTGTTATTACACTTGTCATACATTATTTCATTCACACATCACTTATTTGGTTAATCCTAAACAACAAGAACAATAATAATATATGCATTGTAAACACATGGAAATGTGCACACATAATTGCCAAGTGACTGATAAGTACTAATTACTATAATGGTAATTTTAGTGTCGCAAAGTCAGGTCTTAGTCAAATATGATAGCTATCGTATGACAGTAGATGGTACTACCTGTTTTCTGTCAGGGCTGAATGTTGGGCGGTGCTCATCAAACTCGGCACCCCATATTGTGCCAAAAGCTTCGGGCGGAGGAGCGCAAATGGGAGGGTACAAGCCTTACCCTGGTGTGAGGAAATGCAACTTAAGACTAAATGTCACGGAAGGGCAGACCAGGCCCTAAGTCTTGGTTGGCAACTGGTCAAGGATAGAAACTGCAACAGGCGGGCAATTAGAACATTGTTTTGCTGATCCAGCAGCTTCTGCAGCTTGCCTTTTTCCAGATGTATTGGTGTTACCTTTCCTCTGGAGTAAACTTGGCAGGCCAAGAGATGGATCATGCTCCGTGGGCAAAACATGGTCTCTAAATTCAGCCCAGGCTTTGTGGTATGGAGAGGTATAACTCCATTTTACAAACTATCATCTATCCAGAGGGCAGGGTCAATTCTAGTGAGCCTAAGGGAAATCTATTGAAGACAGTTTAGAAGAATGCTTGATGTACTAGCATTTTGCAAAGGGAGCATGTAGTCTGTTCTGAGAAAGTATTGAAATAGCTTGTGATTGTATGACCACAGAGTTGGTGGTGTCTGATTTACTCTGTAAGATTGTGAGTTTAGAAATATGCAACACTTGTTTTGTATAAGTCTGTCCCAGACTTCGGAATATGTAGTATGTGTTGTTAGTCGTAAGTCCTTTACAGGACATCACAATCAACCCCAACACTTTTGGGTTTTTTGTGATTCTCTAGGCAATTTTACATTCAGTAGCTTGCCAGTGGTTTCTCAATGACTACCCCTAGGCGTGGGAAGCAGAGGCATTGTTGTATCAGGATTGGTCTTCATATCCACCAAGGCCTTTCTTCATCTCCTTGTAGGGTATCCTGCACAGAAGCTAGCCTGGCTAATGAAATGAGAAAGGGCAGTGCCCTCTGCTGTGATGAAGCCTGCCCCGGACAACAAACTTTACATGCTGCGAGACTGCAAGAGAGTCATCACAATTCCACACAATGATGGCAGACTATTAGCAAACAGAAAGAGTTTGTGTTAAATTTGAAATTACCGTGGGGGATAACAAAAGTTCCACATTGGAACAATACCTGTGACTATGTGCTTTAATTGTTTCAGCTTAATTATTATCATTTATAAACTTCATATGTTATATAACTCTGCAGTATGCACTGTTGTTTTTGTACCCTTGAACATTTGCTACTGCTGTATTTGTCCCCTTGACAAAATTTGTTATTGCTGTTTTTGTACCCTTGAACTTTTGCTACTGTTGTTTTTGTACCCTTGAAATATTTGTTACTGCTGTATTTGTACCCTTAAATATTTGCTGCTGCTGTATTTGTACCCTTGACAAATTTATTACTGCTGTTTTTGTACCTATGAACTTTTGTTACTGCTGTATTTGTACCATTGAACTGCGAAATGTGCCAGGCAATAAATCGTGCAACATATTTGTGGCTTCTGTGTTTTTATTGGCAGATGGAAATAGAAAATTTTGAGTTAAAAATCTACCCAAAATATTTCAGGATCCTCACCGGTGCTACAGAGTTCGTGTACTGAGCTGAGATTCTCTGGACTCAGGCTTGAGTTAGGAGTAGAACGGAGCACTTATGGGTTACATCTGTGTGCCTTGATGTTGATCCGTTGACTAAACTAAACTAAACTTGTACCCTTGATATATTTGCTACTGTTGTTTTTTGTACCCTTGAACATTTGCTACTGATGTATTAGCAGCCTTGAACATTTGCTACTGCTGTATTTGTACACTGAAACATTTGCTACTGCTGTATTTGTACCCGTGAACATTTGCTATTGCTGTATTTGTACCCTGAAACATTTGCTATTGCTGTATTTGTACACTTGAACATTTGCTATTGCTGTATTTGTACCCTGAAACATTTGCTATTGCTGTATTTGTACCCTGAAACATTTGCTACAACTGTATTTGTACCCTGAAACATTTGCTATTGCTGTATTTGTACACTTGAACATTTGCTACAACTGTATTTGTATACTTGAACATTTGCTACTGCTGTATTTGTACCCTGAAACATTTGCTACTGCTGTATTTGTACCCTGAAACATTTGCTATTGCTGTATTTGTACACTTGAACATTTGCTATTGCTGTATTTGTACCTTTGACAAATTTTTTGCTGCTGTATTTGTACACTGATCATTTGCTACTGCTGTATTTGTATACTTGAACATTTTCTACTGTTGTATTAGTAGCCTTGAACATTTGCTACTGATGTATTAGTAGCCTTGAACATTTGCTACTGTTGTTTTTGTACCCTTGAATATTTCTTCTTCTTCTGCGTTCATCCGGAGTTTTTTTTTTTCGGATGTGATTGCGCTGTGCCTGTTTACAGCAGAGCTGCGTTCTTGCGCCGTTAGGCCGACACATCCGACTTCTGCGGGCATTTGTTGACCGGGTTAACCTTCCTGGTGAACATTTGATACTGTTGTTTTTGTACCCCTGAACATTTGCTACTGATGTATTAGTAGCCTTGAACATTTGCTACTGTTGTTTTTGTACCCATGAACATTTGTTACTGTTGTTTTTGTACCCTTGAACATTTGTTACTGTTATTTTTGTACCCTTGACCATTTGATACTGATGTATTAGTAGCCTTGAACATTTGCTACTGTTGTTTTTGTACCCTTGAACATTTGCTACTGTTATTTTTGTACCCTTGAACATTTGCTACTGCTGTATTTGTACCCGTGACAAATTTCTTACTGTTGTTTTTGTACCCTTGAACATTTGCTACTGTTGTTTTTGTACCCTTGAACATTTGCTACTGCTGTATTTGTACCCGTGACAAATTTGTTAGTGTCGTTTTTGTACCCTTGAACATTTGCTACTGTTGTTTTTGTATCCTTGAACATTTGCTACTGCTGTATTTGTACCCGTGACAAATTTGTTACTGTCGTTTTTGTACCCTTGAACATTTGCTACTGTTGTTTTTGTACCCTTGAACATTTGCTACTGTTGTATTTGTACCCGTGACAAATTTGTTACTGTCGTTTTTGTACCCTTGAACATTTGCTACTGTTGTTTTTGTATCCTTGAACATTTGCTACTGTTGTTTTTGTATCCTTGAACATTTGCTACTGCTGTATTTGTAGCCTTGAACATTTGCTACTTCTGCATTTGTATTGTGCCCAAGAACATTTATTACTGCTGTATCTAACTCTTGAAATTTGACAGTGCTGTTTTACAATTAATATCTGTGCATGAACAAGTATACATACAAAGATTGTGTGGCATAGATTGTTATAAATATATATATATAGAATGAAAAAGAAGTGGATATCATACAGCAAATTTGATAACACAAACAAAAGAAAGCTTTAAGCACACTCAAGATTTAAACACAGCACAGCAAATAACATAATCATTTATGAAATATGATTTATTTACATAATACATTACAGCAACATTATTTAACTTCTTCATTCACTTTATTTGATATATAATTCTGCAGTTTGCACCTAACGAGATGCAGTGAAGTAGGCCAGAGAATAAATTGTTAAATACCGTGTAAAATTCTGGGAATGTAAATAACGAAAATAAGCTATATAGCTTAAGTGGTTATCTTCTTCTTCTTCTTCTTCAGTGTTCCGAGCCATTGAGGTTCTTTGCTGCCAATACAATCCGTCTCCATTCGTCTCTCTGGTGGACCTTCTCTTGCCAGTCGTTGATTCCAAGTGCTTGTAGGTCTGTACATGTATTATCTCTCCACCGCCTTCTTGGTCTACCTCGGGGTCTACGGTCATTTATTTCCTGAGTGTAAGCGAGTTTTGTTTCCCTATTATCTTCCATTCTTTCTATATGCCCCAGCCATTGTAGTCTATTAGCCTTCATGATACCAGTGATTAGCGGGGACTTAAACAGATCATAAATGTCTTTGTTACTTCTTCTTTTCCACTCTCCACTTTGTGTATCCCTAATGGGTCCAAAGATGCGTCTTAAAATTTTGTTCTCAAAGGTTTGTAACAAGGCTTCGTCTCCTTTCGTTGTACTTTTGTTAAGTGGTTATACCACACAGAAAAACAAAATGGCGACATTGCTGTCCTACAAAGACACAGGCAGTTCTTGACTGCTTCATCATGCAGACATTATTGGTGCTGGGAAAAGAAACGTTAATTGTACTTCCTTTTGATTTAGTGTTCTGAGAAGTTCAAATGGAGTATTTGAGCACGTTTGGTGTGAATCATTGCCTGCTCTCTTATTTTAAAACCACAGTATAGAAGTTCAAATACTGCCTTTTTTATAGCTACATTCTGTGAGCAAGTTTTGGGTCAAGGTTGGTAATAGTAATTTTGAAGCATATTGATATAACTGAAATCCACTGCTTACAGTGGACATTTGTGTTGGCATTCTGGCAACGGCCTTAAACATGTATGCCTGTGCATGCTGTTGGTTTGCCGGAACTGCTGTCTGTTCTACTGTTCACATGGGACAGTGAGGAGCATTTTGTGTGATATTCACTGGCACAGGAATGGAGCATTATGAGGCAACCCTTTGCCATCAAACTGGAATAGCAACTAACTAATAGAACTGAAAACTCCACCACATATCAACACACAAATAACCATAATGGAATATGAACCATATATTTTGCTTAATCTATATATGTAGAGTCTCAATACTTGAGTGAGGTGTTTCAATTTGGCGTGTCTTTGAGCCTTTTCAAGCTGCAGAAAATATACAATGATTTCCATGACAACATAGCATATGTATCATAGCATATTGAAGATATAATACTTTTAAAGTTAGTTGCTTATCCTTTACAGGACGTTGCAGTCAACCCCAGCATGTTTTGGCTGTTTGTGATTTCTTGGAAAATTTACGTTCTGTAGTTTGCCATTGCTGTCTGAATGACTGACACTCATACCAATGTATCAAAACCAACGCAAAGCGATCTGCTTCCAAATCGCCCGCAGACAAAGTACCCTCACAAGTATTATTTATGTCTATTTGATTAGTGACTTCATGACTGAAAGTGAATTCTTAGTTAGACATATCTTTTTCTTCTGACTGTCATCTGCCAACTGAGTATAAATATACTTCATGACTGAAAGTTAATTCTTTGTTAGACATATCTTTTTTCTTCTGACTGTCATCTGCCAACTGAGTATAAATATACTTCATGACTGAAAGTGAATTCTTAGTTAGACATATCTTTTTCTTCTGACTGTCATCTGCCAACTGAGTATAAATATACCTCATGACTGAAAGTTAATCCTTAGCTAGACATCTCTTTTTCTTCTGACTGTCATCTGCCAACTGAGTATAAATATACTTCATGACTGAAAGTTAATCCTTAGCTAGACATCTCTTTTTCTTCTGACTGTCATCTGCCAACTGAGTATAAATATACTTCATGACTGAAAGTTAATCCTTAGCTAGACATCTCTTTTTCTTCTGACTGTCATCTGCCAACTGAGTATAAATATACCTCATGACTGAAAGTTAATCCTTAGCTAGACATCTCTTTTTCTTCTGACTGTCATCTGCCAACTGAGAATAAATATACTTCATGACTGAAAGTTAATCCTTAGCTAGACATCTCTTTTTCTTCTGACTGTCATCTGCCAACTGAGTATAAATATACTTCATGACTGAAAGTTAATCCTTAGCTAGACATCTCTTTTTCTTCTGGAAACTGGCGTGGATAATTATACTTCTATCTATCTTGCAATCTCCAACATCTTATATCAATTTGTGCGCTGACACCCAATCCATGCCATGACACAAAACTATCAAGAATTTTCTCCCGCTGTCTTCCTCTCTATCTCTTTCCACAAATCTGTTCATTCGTCACAATGTTCTAGTTTAGCAAATTTCTGCAGCATACTCAGGCAGTCTAATATAATGATCACTTGTGTGGCTAACTGTTCTACTGCCCATGCGAGTTCTCTGTAGGAGATGGTGATCTCCATTGTCATGCTTGATATTTTTTTTTGTTCGCATATCCTTTACAGGACATCGCTGTCAACATCAGCATCTTTCAGCTAATTGTTGATTTCTTGGCAAGATTACGCTCAGTAGTTTGCCATTGCTTTCTGAGCGACCGGCTCACATACAATATATAAATCAACATATAAGTTATAGACGCGGTGAGAACTGCTACTAATTCTCGCGCACGTCATGTTACTCATGAGTATACGGGAATACGAAGAAAGACATGCTTGATATAGTTGTCAAATATACACCATTATCCTCGTTGCACTGTATATTCATTGTCATACTTGATGTAGTCAAATATACACCACTATCCTCATTGTACAGTATATTCATTGTCATACTTGATGTAGTTGTCAAAATATACACCACTATCCTCATTGTACAGTATATTCATTGTCATACTTGATGTAGTTGTCAAAATATACACCACTATCCTCACTGCCCTGTATATTCACTGTCATACTTGATGTAGTCAAATATACACCACTATTCTCATTGCCCTGTATATCCCCTGTGCTGACATTAACCTGAGTTTTACAGAAGCACGTATGAGCTCACGTTCTATTAGAGAAGTGCCATCAGCCCGATCTAACAATGATTCCTCCCAATAAAAATTCCCCTTGTCTTCAGCCAAGCGATTCATGGAATGATTGCATTAGGTAGATAATGGTTCTCTTACCCATGTAAATGGGATGCTGAGCATTCTACGAAACAGCCACATCTTTGAGGCATCTAGGTATTTTCTAACCTCTTTATACATCATAAAAACTGTTTAAACGTGCATGTTAATGGTAAATATATCAAATGACATGCAAGACAAAATAAAAGGTAGTCCTAAAGCAAATACTACAATCAGGGTGAGAAGCGTTCTAAGTCATGACGTATGAGCTGGAGTGGCCGGTTGCCGGTGTTGTCGTTCCTTCCCAGAAAATTATGAAAATGTGTCTAGTATTCATTTTATAGCCAGCCTGCGGTGAAGGGGTTATGAATGCAATTTGTAATCTCACATACGTTGTTTAAAACCCAGCTGCG
Source organism: Cepaea hortensis (assembly GCA_963921405.1). NCBI lineage: Eukaryota > Metazoa > Mollusca > Gastropoda > Stylommatophora > Helicidae > Cepaea > Cepaea hortensis. Next base: position 42,848,924 of record OY992884.1, on the reverse strand, counting down.
AGCTATTTGGAAGCAGACCGCCTTGCATTGGTTTTCATAAAATGGTTTGAGTGCCGGTCATTCAGAAAGCAATGGCAAACTACTGAATGTAAAACTTGCCAAGAAACAACAAACAGCTACAAAATTCATTTTATGAAGTTGGGTCAGCCCCAGACCCAGACTAGTTGGAAAAAATAACCCGGTCTCTGCTGGGCATTAACCCCAGACCACTGACTTGCCAGGCATGTGCACTAACCACTATGCCACCATGACCACCATAAAATGCAATACATTTGAAAAATACAATATGAGAAATACCCAGCTTCAATGAAAACACAAAAAGAATTACATTTACAAATTTCATCGCCGTGAATGGAACCAAAAAATTACATAATTCTAAATGTGCAATATGTTTTATTAGCAGATTCAGTGCTAAATTAAAAAGTAGATTTGGACCAAACAAAAATGGATGTTGGAAAATGGGAAGGCACAGTTAACACTTAAAAGTTGTTAATATGGCATAGGACATGTTGCATTATAATGCAATGACAACATTTTGGCGATATATAATCCAATGGCACTTTAAGTCACTTAAGACAATCAATCACCCCATGTCAATTAATCAGTTAACAGACAATAGATTATTGAATGTTTATAATGTATTCACTTACTGTTTAGTAACTTAATACTTGATTGTGCATATTTGATTGTGTACCATGCTTGGTCCAAACTTACTAATATAAATTTAATCAGATAGTTAGTGATATGAGAAAAACAATAATATCAGTATATACACATTTTAATCTTCAGAAGCTGAAGACACTTATTCAATGAAACATTTCAGAAAAGTTTTTGTTGCCATTTAAGAACATTGAATAATTGTCTTTCAAAACAAGCAAAACAAATAAAAATGCCCTCACTACCAGAACATATACATGAATGTGTATCATGTTTGCGCTAAGAGCAAAATAACATGATATGATACAAAACTTTCTGGTTTCAAAATGGCATACCTCCTTTTTTCAAAATGAAGCAACTGGAAAGAAAAACACATGGAAATTCATTCGTAAAACATTACAGTTACAAGGTAATTAATATTGAAAGCAATCTAGACAATTTAATTATATGGGCTTTCATCGGCTGCACCAAACATGACATACATAAAGTAACTATTTCTGAATGATGTTGTTATTACTTTACTGTAATAAATGTGTAAGTCAAATGGAATTAAAATAAGTGTCTAGGACAGAAGAATGTTTATTATAAATTGTCTACATAAACAGGAGTTAAATAATAACTAAAAAATAGTGGGTTAATGTAACTAGAGTCTGGAAACAAAAAACATTAAGACGAAATACGGTTTATGGCATCAGAATGAGTTGGAACTGAAACACAATTTACAAATGAATACCTTTGAGGAGGGGGGAGAAATACATAATTCTTGAAAAAAAAATGAAAAGTTTGTTAACGATATTTCTGGCAAAAGAAAAAATAAGTCAGCGAACTTCTAATTCTAGCATATTTGCTTAACTGATTCAGTGACAAAGGATAATATATCGTCAGATGTGACCTCCCCCATCTGGACATAAGGACAGTATATCACCATTTTGGGTCAACGTGTTGATTGTTTTGTTTCGTGGCATCTTCCACAATTTCAATGCTCAGTGAAGGGAAAAATGTATATTATAATACTTGTTCATTTGATTGTGTATCATGCTTGGTCCAAACCTATCTTTTTCTTTGGCACTGAGTTAGTTAAACTGTATCCATATAAGAGAACATAAGTAAGTAGGCAAAGGACCTTTCATATGTGTCTTCAGTTGTACTGGGTATAAGTAAATAAGTAAAGAACCTTTCATATGTGTCCTCAGTTGTACTGGGCATAAGTAAATAAGTAAAGGACCTTTCATATGTGACCTCAGTTGTACTGGGCATAAGTAAATAAGTAAAGGACCTTTCATATGTGACCTCAGTTGTACTGGGCATAAGTAAATAAGTAAAGAACCTTTCATATGTGTCTCCAGTTGTATTAAATAAGTAATACTTTATTCCAGAGTGTTTGTTTAAACTGTCTCTCTAAAATTTGGACAAGTCAGTTGGGTCTAGTATATTTGAACCAGACTAGAAACTATAAATGGGACAGGCTAATGTCCTTTATGTTTGAATCAGACTGGAAACTATAAGTGTGACAGGGTAAATGTATCTATTATATGTGAATTCCACTGGAAACTCTAAGTGTGACAGGCTAATTTTGGGAAGTACATCTGAAGCAGACTGGAAACTGTAAGTGGGACAAGTTAGTTGTGTCTAGTAAATTTTAATAAGTCTGGAGACTATAAGTGTGGCAGGCTAATCATGTCCAGTATATTTAATCAGCCTGGAAACTCTACAAGTGGGACAGGTTAGCTGTGTCCAGAATATTTGAATCAGACCAGAAACTCTATAAGTGGGACATGTTAGCTGTGTTCGGTACATTACAATCAGACCGGAAACTCTATAAGTGGGACATGTTAGCTGTGTCCAGGATATTTGAATCAGACCAGAAACTCTATAAGTGGGACAGGTCAGCTGTGTCCAGAATATTTGAATCAGACTGGAAACTCTATAAGTGGGACATGTTAGCTGTGTTCAGTACATTACAATCAGACAGGAAACTCTATAAGTGGGACATGTTTAGCTGTCCAGAATATTTGAATCAGACTGGAAACTCTATAAGTGGGACATGTTAGCTGTGTTCAGTACATTACAATAAGACCGGAAACTCTATAAGTGGGACAGGTCACTTTTGTCCAGGATGTTTGAATCAGACAGGAAACTCTATAAATGGGACAGGTCAGTTTTGTCCAGGATGTTTGAATCAGACCGGAAACTCTATAAATGGTACAGGTCAGTTTTGTCCAGGATGTTTGAATCAGACAGGAAACTCTATAAGTGGGACAGATCAGATGTGTCCAGAATATTTGAATCAGGCAGGTAAAACTGTGACAGTCCAGTTATGCCCAGCACATTTGAACCAGTCTGGAAACCATTTGAAAAAGGACTGCTCTTCCAGATGGACTCAGGGGATGGACTCTGGTCCCCTACTCCAGAATCTGGACTCAACTGCATGCTGGCCCTTTGCTGCAATATACAATCAACCAGCTGTGTATCATCCAAATTATCCAGATTGATGGTGCCGTACTGATTCAAGGAGTGTCCCATTTCAGGATCTGTATAGCTTTCTGTGCCCAGATAAACAGTGTAGTTTTGATTCTGGAGGTTCATGTGACTGATCTGAAAAGGCGAGCTTAGACTGTGTTCCCCATGGGGTATGTGCACAACAGGTTTAACTGTAGATCTCAAAGAGGTGGTCGATTTCTTACCATTGCTGTTTTGGCTGTTTCCTTTGCTGCCACCTTGTTTTCGACCCCGTTTCTTGACTTCTTTGGCATCGTTTAAAACTGTAGGCAAATTCACTGTTAATTGCATATTTGCCCTGGGGGGTGAAAGGTGAGCATTGCCAGGGGGTGATGGCAAAGATTCAGAGAAGTTGGAATTAACGCTGGCAGGGCTTAAGTTACGAATGGGGGAATCTTTATCCAAGGATGATTTATCAGAGTTATCAAAACCATGATTATACCCATGACTACCTGCAGAATCCATGAAACAGTTGTTAATTCCATTCCCTTGCTGTGGGTTGTACTGGAATTGAGTTGAAAGTGAGTTTGTGCCGTCCATGCCTGCAATCCCTGAACCATTTGCTGCTGGATAACAATCTTGTCCATGTGGTGACCTGTGGCTGGAGGCAAGGTGAGCTATGTTGGAAATGTCCATTCTGACATCTCCAAAGACAACTTCATTACCCAACAAGTTATTCTCCTGATGCCCAGCGTTTCCATTAACAGCCTCTTCATCAGTTGTACCTAAAACGTAAGAAACACAAAAATCACATTATTACAATTTTCAATTCTCCAATCATGGATAAAATATTCTAGTTTCATCATAGTTTAAAACAAAAGTGGCTAAAAGGCAAGAGAATCAAATTCATTGCATTGGGTTTTATCCCATTTAGCTCACTCTGGATACGTAATGCAGCTAACCTCTTGGCAAAAGCAGCTCTGGTGATGACCTTCGGGAGTCTCAGAGAAAAACAACTGAGAACCAAATGATATATTCTGGAAACAAACCCACAACCATTTGAGCATGATGCATACAGCATAACCATTTCACCAAAGAGACCTATCATCACAGCTATAAAAACAGACACAGAAGTAAAGATCTAATGAAAAGAAAGATTGTATGTCCTTGGTCAGTCATTGCAATCACCCCCAGCCCACTTTGACCATTTGTGATTTTCTAGACAACTTCTGAGGTACTTGTAACTTATGTCCCCAAGTCAAGGATGAGAAGTCACCATTTTAGTCCAACTGACTAGTGTAGGGGTTGAACCCGCTATCTTGCCATCAGCACACGGAAAGTTTAAGAGCAAGCTGACCCTCACATCAAGGATTGTAAAAACTGTCCATTGCTTTTACTTCTTTACTCTATGCAGGGTGTATTTTTAATGACTGTGGGGTTTTTGAAAATATTGCCGTTCCAAGTTTTGTATTTACCTTTTATCTTGCATGAACTCCACAGAGGGTAAATACAAAACTTGGAACAGCAATATTTTCAAACACCCCACAGTCATTAAAAATACACCCTATATAAAATCTGTTAGCCCATGACATAAAAATACTGCAAACTATTTCAACTGGTATTTGAAGATATAATAAAATATGTTTTCCTTATCAAACAATATTTCTGAAGGATTCATGTTCCTTGTCTTGATTTTTTTGGGGGTTCATTTTCCATGTTTAATTTAACAATGAAGTTTAAATAAATCCTTTTATATTTCAAGTAAGCCAAATATTGATGTAGCAATGCAACTTTTGAACATGTGTAGCTTTAATTGAAGCCAAGGTGGCTTAGTGGTTAAGATGCTTGCCTGCTATGACAGTCACGGTCTGGGTTCAAACCCCTCGGATTGGGTTTAAACCCCAAAGCGAACACTCTTATCCATTCATCCAAGCTGACCTCCCATTTAGTTTCAACTGAGAAAGAAATTTTAAAAAATGGGCCAAACTACATTCAACCCTGTAAAGATGATGCTATCTTACTTCTTATTTGTTACTCTCTCATGAAAAATGCTTCACATTGATCTATGCACCACTTTAAACTCAGAGGCCAGTATGTCCAACTTGGCATGATTTGTGCCAGGTGTGCTTTCTCTGGACATATTCCACCCAAGGTAACAGGCTCTATCTTTTTCTTCTTGCCTTTATAGCATAGGTGCTCAATTTCTTAATAGCATAAGTGCTCAACCAATTCACACCAAGGACTCCTATCTTTTGCTATCTCCCTCCCCATATTATTCATCTGCCTCTAATTCTCTTCTCCCTTTGTTTTCAGGTCTCCCTCTAAATTTCATTTGCCCTGTGTGTTCCATTAAGATGACTTTCTATTTATATTACATAATGACCTTTAGCATGTTTCAGTCTAGTGTACATAATATCAATAACATGATCCCTATACTTTTTGTTTTGCATGACAACTAACAAAGCCAGTATACATTTTGGAAGTGCAAGGAATAATTAAACTCAAGTCTTCCTCTATTTCATTTGCCCTGTGGGTTCCATAGAGATGAATTAATTATATTAAATCATGCCTTTTAATTAGTGTACATAATATCAAGAACTTGATCCTTTTACTTGTTGTTTCATGATACCTAACAAAGTGGAGTATCACTAATGATGTCTCTCAAAGGTCAGCGTGTCTAACTTAGGCATGCATTTGTTTAAAGGTTTGAAACTTAAGTGATATGTGAGGTGTCATTTTGGAAGTGCTCAGAATCGTACGATTCAGGATCATAAACTACATACCAAAAGAGTTAAGCCAACAGTAGCCTTGATCTTTCCTCATCTCTTCAAAGATCTCTGGGAGTTAAAGGAGGTAATTAGCGTTTCAACAGCAACAAGCACACAACACTAACAGAAGTATGATCACAAGCAGAAGTGTGAACACAAGTAGAAATGTGAACACAAGCAGAAGTTTGAACACAAGCAGAAATGTGAACACAAGCAGAAATGTGAACAAGCAGCAGTGTGAACACAAGCAGAAATGTGAACACAAGCAGACATGTGATCACAAGTAGAAGTGTGAACACAAGCAGAAATGTGAACACAAGTAGACATGTGAACACAAGTAGAAGTGTGAACACGAGTAGAAATGTGACCACAAGCAGACATGTGAACACAAGCAGACATGTGAACACAAGCAGACATGTGCACACAAGTAGAAGTGTGAACAAAAGTAGAAGTGTGAACACAAGTAGAAATGTGAACACAAGCAGAAGTTTGAACACAAGCAGAAATGTGAACACAAGCAGAAATGTGAACAAGCAGCAGTGTGAACACAAGCAGAAATGTGAACACAAGCAGACATGTGATCACAAGTAGAAGTGTGAACACAAGCAGAAATGTGAACACAAGCAGACATGTGAACACAAGCAGATGTGTGAACACAAGCGTTATAGTGTATCTGCCGTTACCGTGGGGATAACAAATGCTCCAAATTTGTGCAGTACCAGTGTGTTAAGTATTTCAGCCAAAATATAATTCATCTATTCACCTCATATAATATATAACTCTGCAGCATGCACCTGGCCAGACGCAACGAAATATGCCACACAATAAATTGAGCAACCTATTTTTTATGGCGTCTTTGTTTCAATTCCCTAAGGGATACATTGTTTTGAACACAAGCATTGTTAGAACAAAATCTGGAAAGACATTGAGCACTTTTGAAAACAAGCATTGTTAGAACAAAATCTGGAAAGACATAGAGCACTTTTGAACACAAGCATTGTTAGAACAAAATCTGGAAAGACATAGAGCACTTTTGAACACAAGCATTGTTAGAACAAAATCTGGAAAGACATTGAGAACTTTTGAACACAAGCATTGTTAGAACAAAATCTGGAAAGACATAGAGCACTTTTGAACACAAGCATTGTTAGAACAAATTATTGAGCACTTTCAAACACAAGCATTGTTAGAACAAAATCTAGAAAGGATAGAGCACACAACAGCCAACTTGTGAGACTTACATAATATGTTTGTTCATTTGCACACAAAAAACACCCATGAAATGTTATAATAGCAAGATAGCCAAGCATAATAAACAACTGAAACATGCACTGGTATGCAAACATGCACTGGTATCAAACAGTAAACATGCACTGGTATCAAACAGCAAACATGCACTGGTATCAAACAGCAAACATGTTAGTGTCAAACAGTTTAAACACAGCATTTAAAAAAAAAGACTATTACTAAATTAAAAAAAAAAAGAAAAACAAACTACAATCACACAGCAAGCATGGAGCCAATATGAAACAATCAAAAATTGCCAATATGAAACAATCAAAAATTGCCAATATGAAACAATCAAAAATTGCCAATATGAAACAATCAAAAATTGCCAATATGAAACAATAAACATGCACTCTTATAAAACGCCACACACTTATTGATATCAAACAGCAAACATTACTGGTAACAAAGCAATAATGTGCAGCGCTCAAGCCGTAAGCATATATTGATAGCAAATATAAAATATGCATTGGTTTTTCAACAGCAAACAAATGCCAAAATCAAACTGCCAGCTGTTCTAGCAGGTGTCAAATAGTAAACATGTACTGCTAATAAACAGCAAACAGCAATGGTAACAAATATAAAATTCCTTGGTAAAAGACCCAAATACAGTCTTGAAGAGATGACAAGTCTTTGTAACATCCACTGACTGTTTTAAATATTTTCATAAATGTAGAAGATATGAAAGGAATCATCACTGGGGGAGTTAACATCAACAACATTAGATATGCGGACAATACAGTATTGTGGACAATGAACAGGATCTGCAACATTTAGTAGATGTGGTTGTTGCACACAGCGAACAACTAGGGTTAGAATTAAATTGTAAGAAGACACAGATTATGGCTGTCACTAGGAAGAAGGAGATCCCAAAATGTAATATACAAGTAAATGGGAATATTCTTAAACAAGTGCATCGGTACAATTATTTCGGAACAGTCATAACATCTTATGGGAGATGCCTTGAAGAGATTAGAACAAGAATCGCCATGGCGAAGGTAGCCTTTTGCTATCAAAAATATACTGACCAATAAAAAGATGTCAATTGCAACGAGAAAAAGAGTGTTGGTGCTACACAGAACCTGTCCTTTTGAGTAGATGTGAAGCGTTGACTATGAGCAGACAAGCTGAAAAACATCTGATGGCTGTGGAAATGTGGTTTCTGAGGAAAATGCAAAGAATACCATGGACAGACAGAAAAACCAATGACCAAGTCCTACAAGAAACAAATGAAAATTGTAAACTGATTAGAGACATTAGACGCAGACAGTCAACATTTTTTAGTCACGTTATGAGAAGAAATAAATTGGAGAACTTGATGACAATTGGCAAGATCGAGTGGAAGAGAACCAGGGGAAGGCAGAGAAGTAAATACCTGGATGGTTTGGCCATCGGAATGGCACATGATGAATGAATGAATGTCTTAAAGAGATGACATGACTATATAACAGAAGACAAAGGAACAGACCAAGAGATAAATATGTGGTCACAAATGGGACAAGAACACAGGCCTGGTACGAGGCTGGCATTCATATGAGATGACAAATCATGACCACCCAAGATCTTGAAGAGATGATGATGTCTATCCAAGAACAACTTAAGATATTGAAGAGATGATGTGTCTATATACAATCCATCTAAGATCTTGAAGAGATTATGTCTATCTAAAATCCACTTAAGACCTTGAAGAGATGATGTGTCAATACACAATCCACATAAGATCTTGAAGAGATGATTTGTCTATATACAATCCACCTATGATCTTGAACAGATGTGTCCATATGCAATCCACCTAAGATCTAGTTAGTTAGTTAGTTAGTCGAGGGTCCAACTTCACGGCAATGGGTCGTCCCCATTATGCTCCATTCCTGTGCCAGTGAATATCACACAAAATGCTCCCCACTGTCCAATGTGAAAAGTGGAATAGACAGGAGTCTCGGGAATCCAACATCCCGCACAGGTACACTGTGCATAATGCTGCCGCCAGAATGCCAACACAAAATTCATCCACGAAAACCACAGTTCATCGTCAATAGACTCGGCAGTCACCAGAAAGACCTCATTGACCTGAGTTTTCTCACATGGCTCAGTCTTGAAGACTTGATGTATATATATACATACAATCCCCCTAATGTCTTACAGTATTCTGAGTGCCTGCCTGCCAAAACAGTGGTCCGAGTTCAATCCTCAGCTGAGGAAGGACTATATTTCTGATGGGCACACTACAGGGTCAATTATAGCATGTAAAACAAGAACAGACCAATACAATTGGTCGCAGAACAATAAAGAAACCCTAAATATAACACTTTATGAGATAGAGATATTGGCGAAAGAACAATAATTTTTTGCCAGGCCGTGAAGAACCTGCTACTGACAAACACTGATGCTGTTGATATCTGCATTCCTGATATCATAATTTTATCTTTATATACAAAATAGTATAACAAACAGTGTAGATCAAGATACTGCAGGTAAACAACAGACATAGGTAGCATAAACTAACTGACAAGTATGATGTCACTATTCCTATAATTGTAACACCTGGGTTCATCGCTGGCCAAAGTGAGGGAAAGATTAGCCACCTATTTCTCGTTGCTCTCAGGTCTATAAAATGTGGGCAAGAGGAAGGCAGAGAGATAAATACACTGGATGGATCAGTCATACAGTATAATCAGGTGATCGTGTGAGATGGTGAAATATGACCCTGTATGCTTATTGACATGGCACATGATGATGATAGTATCTTCACAGTAAAAAATACACAATACAGAAAAAATATTTGTAAAAAAAATATTTCAAGTATTAAAAAGAGAAACTAAACAGATAATATCAAAAACAAACAAAAAGAACATGACCAGATCATGGCAGCTATATTTTTTTTTTTTTTTTTTTTTTTTTTTGGCGTATCCTTTTTACAGGACTTAGCTGTCAACAGCAGCATCTTTCAGCTGTCTGTTGATCTCTTGGCAAGATTACGCTCAGTAGTTTGCCATTGCTTTCTGAGCGGCCGGCTCAGTATCCGCAAGTCACGAGCGGGGGTCGAACCACCTCAGTTCTCGCTCCGCTGCGAGACTCTGCGTGATAAACGGGATTACAGAGAGAAAGTGTTGTAACCCCACAGCCAGAGAGACCGGCTGGCAGCTATATGCAGAATTTATAATGCTGTGAATCAAAAATATGAAATAGCATTTCACATTTCAACAGCAATATCTGATTTTGGATTTCCTGTCTCTTGAATTTAACCATTATCTGAGAAAATGAAAATTCAGATTTGTACCGGATGAAACTGGCAGAGGTGCAGACACAGAATGAGAAATATTAAGACGGAATCTATGTGACAGCCAACCAGGCAGGTCAGCTACAGAATCAGCAATAAACAAATCAAGTTTTATTGCATGCATTTTCATAAAAGGTGTACACAAAACACTTCTATACAATGTGAAATACACAGACCTAGGCAATATGTGGTGATTTTTTTTTTTTATGTTTCATGTGCTAATTCAGAGAGCAAAGGCAAACTACTGAACATGGGAATTGTCTAGTAAATAAGACAGCCAAATAATGCTGGGGTTGATTGTGACATTTTGTAAAGGACATGAAATTAACTGTAACTTTCATGTGCTAAAGTGTACACATATATTTTTGGGGTCATAGTTAAGAGCTATCGGAGAGTACACTTGTTATTAATCTTAAGATAATGATTTAGTTTAAGATTCTTCAAATAATCTGTTAGTTCATTTGAAATTATTAACAGGAAAATCATGAAGTAAAGCGGGTCAGCTTAATTGAACATATTCACGAATAGAGGATTTCTTCGTCTTCTTATTCTGCGTTCATCCGTAGTTTTTTTTTTTGACGTGATTGCATTGTGCCTGTTTACAGAAGAGCTGCGTTCTTGCGCCGTTAGGCCGACACATCCGACTTCTGCGGTCATTTGTTGACCGGGTTAACCTTCCCGGGGGAATAGAGGATTTTAAAACAACAAGCCTTCATAAGCTAACAAAAACAACATAGGGACCTTGTTGTTATTTCTGTTGCTGATGCAATCTTATTGCAACAATGTTCTTTATTATTTAAGATTGTGTATTTGTAAAGGAGGCGCTGTGGCGAAGGGCATACCGCGGTTGAAACACAGCTGTTGGAAGCAGGCCGCCTGGCATTGGTTTTCATACAATGGTATGAGCGCCATTCATTCAGAAATCAATGGCAAACTACTGAACGTAAACTTGCCAAGAAATCACAAACAGCTAAAGAATGCTGGGGTTGACTGTGATGTTCTGTAAAGGATATGCAACTGACTGACATGTAAAGATGGAAACCACAGTTGAAACCACATGACTAGCATGCTCAACATTTGTGTTTATTTCATTCGAGCCTATTTCCATTACATCTGAGCATATTTCCAATACATTTGAGCATATTTCCAGTACATTTGAGCATATTTCCATTACATTTGAGGGTATTTCCATTACATTTGAGCATATTTCCATTACATTTGGGCATGTTTCCATTACATTTGGGCATGTTTCCATTACATTTGGGCATGTTTCCATTACATTGAGAATATTTCCATTACATTTGAGCACATTTCTAGTACATTTAAGGATATTTCCATTACATTTTAGGATATTTCCATTACATTTGAGGATGTTTACATTTGTGGAGATTCCCATTACATTTGAAGATATTCCCATTACATTTGAGGATATGTCCAGTACACTTGAGGATATTTCCATTACATTTGAGCACATCTCCATTACATTTGAGCACATTTCCATTACATTTGAGCATATTTCCAGTACATCTAAGCATATTTCCATTACATTTGAGGATATTTACATTTGTGGAGTTCCCATTACAGTTGAAGATATTCCCATTACATCTGCAGGTATTCCCATTGCATTTGCAGGTATTCCGATTGCATTTGAGATTATTCCCATTACATCTGTGGGTATTCCCGCTTATAGCAGATATATTTTAGGACAATTCCATTTCCTTTGAGAGTATTTTCATTACATTTGAGAATATTTCCACTATATGCGAGTATATTCCCATTACGCTTTAGAATATTTCTATTACACTTGAGGATATTCCCTTTACATTTGAGAATATTCCAATTACATTTGAGGATAATCCCATTATATTTGAGGACATTTCCATTACATTAGGCAGTATTCCCGTTACAAGTGAGCATATTTTGATTATATTTGAGGACATTTCGATTATGTTTCTAGATATTCCAATTATATTTGAGGATATTTCCATTATATTTGATGATATTGCAATTATGTTTGAGGATATTGCAATTATGTTTGAGGATATTCCGATTATGTTTGAGGATATTTCCATTATGTTTGAGGATATTTCCATTATATTTGAGGATATTTCCATTATAAAGTATTCATAGAACCCAATAAACATTAAGGACTGTTGACTGATCAATTAAAATAACATTGACAGCTGTATCCAGGTAGCTGGTATTAACAGCTGTATCCAGATAGCTGGTATTGACAGCTGTATCCTGGTAGCTGATATTGACAGCTGTATCCAGGTAGCCGGTATTGACAACTGTATCCAGGTAGCTGGTATTGACAGATGTATCCAGGTAGCTGGTATTGACAGATGTATCCAGGTAGCTGGTATTGACAGATGTATCCAGGTAGCTGGTATTGACAGATGTATCCAGGTAGCTGGTTTTGACAGTTGTATCCAGGTAGCTGATACTGACAGCTGAGTCCAGGTAGCTGAAACTAACAGCTGTATCCAGGTAGCTGATATTGACAGCTGTATCCAGGTAGCTGGTATTGACAGATGTATCCAGGTAGCTGGTATTGACAGATGTATCCAGGTAGCTGATATTGACAGCTGTATCCAGGTAGCCGGTATTGACAACTGTATCCAGGTAGCTGGTATTGACAGATGTATCCAGGTAGCTGGTATTGACAGATGTATCCAGGTAGCTGGTATTGACAGATGTATCCTGGTAGCTGATACTGACAGCTGAGTCCAGGTAGCTGAAACTAACAGCTGTATCCAGGTAGCTGATATTGACAGCTGTATCCAGGTAGCTGGTATTGACAGATGTATCCAGGTAGCTGGTATTGACAGATGTATCCAGGTAGCTGGTTTTGACAGTTGTATCCAGGTAGCTGATACTGACAGCTGAGTCCAGGTAGCTGAAACTAACAGCTGTATCCAGGTAGCTGATATTGACAGCTGTATCCAGGTAGCTGGTATTGACAGATGTATCTGGGTACCTTATATCTACCAGCCGGTATTGGCTGTTGCAGGCATTAATAAAACACTTATCAGAACCGTTAGGAAAAGACACATGAATTTATGGGGAATATCAACAGAAGAATTGGAATGCAGAAATTAGCCTTATGTGAGGAAAATACCAGGCAAGAGAGACAGAGGAAGACAGAGGAAGATGCATGTGTAAAGCTTGAACAGTCGGGCAATAGATAATAACATAAACAAGAGCAACTTAATTAAAATATGAAACGACACAGAGGATTGGAGAGTCATGATACAAAATCTCTGCTTCAGATCTGGCACCTCAACAAACAATAGCAATGATACAAGATATTATATTGTTTATGTTTAGTGATATATTTACAATACACAGAAGACAAACAAAATATATGGGATAAAATAGGCTAGTTTTATGAGGTTGTTATATTCTGCATCAATCTTTTGAAATAGGTTATAGAAACAAGGGAAGGTTCAAGAAGGTTGATTAATTGTTTAGATAGTTACTAGTTAGTTATTTAGTTGACAGATTATCCCCACTAGACATCAAACCATTCAATCCATAAGTGCTTGGATCCTCTCTTCTGTATCTCCCTCAGCATGTGATGGCTGACTGCACTAGTTCTGTGCTGCTTCACTATTCTTCTTTGGTCACATAGATAGCAATCTTGACCGATTTCACCCCTTTTGACTTGATGTTCTTACAGCCTGTTCATGGTTGCAGATTCAAAGTCATCACATTTTTTTTCCCCCCGCGTTTCCATCCTGTTTCAGGATATTGCGGTCAACATCAGCATCTTTCAGCTATATGTTGATTCCTAGGCTAGATTACGCTCATCAGCATGCCACGACTTTCTGAGCGACCAGCTCCATACTCTCATAAGTCACTGGCGCAACTCGAACCACTTCTAATTCTCGTACGCTCACATCAACCACGAGAGTATTCGGAGTTAACGGAGAAAGCTGCTAACCCCTCAGCATTTAAATACCCTGCCTCTCTGAGAGCATCCAGTAGATCAGCACAATCTGTAACTCATCTGTTTTCCACGGTGGCCCCTGTCTGCCAACCTATCAGCTTGTTCATATCCTCTTACACCCATGTGGCCTGGCACAAAGATGAAGCTGATATTTGCCAGATTTCACCACCTCCAGGTGTCAAATTACTGAACTCACATCAAAGTTCCCAGGTTCTAAACCACAGTAAGACAGTTTTTTTCCAATCAGTGATAAAATAAATAAAATCATGTTTTTTTACAGTGCACTGTGCTCCCAAGCTGTCATTATTTTCCCTCCTCTTCTCCTTCTGCTTCTTTCACTCCTTAATTTTGCTTGAAATAAATTATCTACATCTTCTATGTTGTTTTTTGTATAAGCTTCACTGTACATTTATAGTTCAATCAGTAGTCTGTAAAGTTTGGCTTTCATTGTTGTTTCCTTAGGTCAAAAGGTTTACCTTGGAAAGTTGTATTTGGGGCAGTCTGAGTATGTGTACTGTTGTCTGGGGCACAAATCCATATTGCTGATCTGCCAGTCTTAATTTTTGCATATATGTGGCTACGTAATTGATTGTATCCTGTCTCAACCCTTATCAAAACCCAGCTGGAATACACCAGTGCTGTAAAGATATTTTTTGCTTAGTTTTTCTTTATATAATGGTATAATATCCAAGAAAGATAATACTGTCTCCTCTTTAAATTAATTAACATTACGATTACATATACACATTTTAAATTTCAGTCAATATACGCCCTGAAGTTTAGTTTAATTAAAACCCAAAGTTTAGTCCATCTAAAACCCAAATATAAACATACTTAAACATAGCTTTATTTTATTGCTCAGATAAAATTCTGATGAAAAGAGTATTTTAACTGTTAAGATGTGATATGACAAAGTATCCACTAACAAAAGTAGTTCAGTTACACAATATGTTTTCATTTTAAATTCAAGATTTATTTACTTCCCGGTTTAAATAAATTATGTTTAAACTACGGAAACGTGACAAAATTCTAAAATGTAAAATGAACTGCTGTTAGCAAAAATAAAAGTTGCTTGCAAGCCAACTACAACTGAACACAATTACACCTGTGCACACAACAAACTGTGAGGGGAAAGGTACAGCTGCTTTGAGCTTAAGCAGCAAGGCAATTTACCAGCAATTGTCTTGCCTTGTGTTCCTGACCTTTGACACTGCTCATTAACCGCGCCACCGGACTGGAATTGTATGTGTGTAGGAGTCTCCTGCACAAGAAAATAAAATACAAGTTTTATAATGTATAATTATACCCCACCGTAAGAGCATGGTGGTTTAGTTGTTAGTGAATGCAATCTCACAATTTCCCGACAGCACCGGCGAGGATCCTGAAAATACTTTGGGTAGATTTTTAACTCAAAATTTTGCCCGGGTAGCGCCATTAGGCTACTCTTTTTTGATTTCCAACTGCCAAGGGATTGTTTACATGCACAACAATACACACGGGTGTCTGATCTCACTACCCAGAGACCAGGGGAAATTTTATTACTAGAAGTCCACGTGAAAAAATCCCGGCCGTCACCGGGGCTTGAACCCGGGGGCTACAGCACTCAAGGCGGACACCATACCTCAAGACCACTCAGTCCCCTTATATAATAAAACTGCGAAGTAAATCACAAACAGACAATAAATGCTGGCCTTGACTGCAACATCCTGTAAAGGGATAAGCAGCTAACTAACTGTGACAATGTAAAAAAAAAACACCTGAGTACAGCAATGGATACAGCAACATTAAACAGTCTGTTCGGTCACCTGTAGGACCATGTGCAGAAAGCGAGGGAACAGAGTGAGCACCCGGATGTGGAGAGAATGATATGGTGGGAGATCCACAGGGGCTCTGAACGAACCTCAACACTGAAAGGGAAGACCAGGAGAACTTTCAATCAGATGGCAGTTGGAACCGTCAGAAGTGTGGCTCTTTGCTGGCTGTTGAACAAGGGGATAGTTCGCCTGTGGGGATGCCCTAAGTGCAGTGATGTTGGTTCTTAGTTTAGCTCAACTCAACTCAAACTGTCTGTGGCTTAGAGGTTAGTGAATGCAGTTTCACAATTCCCCGGCGTACCAGTTCGAGGGGTTCAAAATCAGCTGTAGGCAATTTGGAAGCAAGTCCTTAAGCCATCTACCTTGTGCTTCGAAGGTTATTGGTTCGATTCCGGGCTACATCTTTTGGTTTATGAGTGCATTTTTCTCAGAAACTCCTGGGGGTTGTTGCTGGAGCTGCAGAGACCGAGCCATACGGGATTAAACCAGGTGCAATGAAATTGAACCTCTCAACTTTTTAAAATGCTTTGCACTGATTTCGATGGTATAAGTGTCGACCATTCAGAAAGCAATGTCAAACTGCTGATGTAAAACTGCCAAGTATGGGGTGTATTTTTAATGACTGTGCAGTGTTTGAAAACATTGCCGGTCCAGGTTTTGTATTTACCTGTTATGTTGCATGAACTTTACAGAGGGTGTATACAAAACTTGGACCAGCAATATTTTCAAACACTGCACAGTCATTAAAAATACACCCTAAACAATACTAACATCAATAAATGTCAAGGTTGACTGCACCATCCTGTACAAGGACATGCGACTGACTAACTGTGATAATAGATACAGCAACAATAAACTGTACAAAAGGTAAAAGTAATTAAAAGGTACGCACTGCCGTAGCCGTGTGAAGTGTTCAGTCTTCAAACACACTAAACCATGACATGTATGAGATTGGCTGACCAGTTTCCTACCTCACTGCATGTTCCTCGTAGGTTATTTCCCAGAAAATCTATCTGGTACATGGGGGTACTTGTGGGGTATAAGGTGCAGCCTGGAGGTCAGCGTGGCCAAATGGTTAAGAACACGCGTTCTTAAACATCCAGTTTGCTGATGCTGAGGTAACAGACACAAACGCTTACATAACCAGTCCGGGATAGGACTCACTCGTAAGAGCGCACAGACAAGAATCATGGTGAATAAACTCACAAAAACCATGGCCCTCAACAATAACCACGGCTGAAAGAAGCAGGTTTAACGAGGCCGAATTTGGAATTTTTGTATTTTGAATCAACCGATGGCGGGGTTTGGGGTTCAACCCCTACACCGGACAGTTCAACTAAAATGTTGACCTCTCGTCCTTGACTTGGGGATGTAAATTACAAGTACCTCTGAAGTCAGAGTGGGTTTGCCTGATGGCGAGGGACACTGTTTAAAGGGAAAGCTAATCCACATGAAAAATTCAGTCCAGCACTACTAGAAGTGGTTGTATGGACTATCCTTAAGTTCAAAGCAAGTGAGTACCAAAAAAAAGTGCCAGCCTCATATTTCAGAGGCAATCTGTATACAAGGGGTGAAGTGTTCAATATCATGCCAGCCGCTTTTATTTCCCAAGACAGTTTATGGTACACTGGTACACATTTTTATGCTGGGTTAAACTGCAAGCCCAGATCAGTTTTAAAATAGGTCATGACATGAATTCAAACCCATGACAGCAGACAAGCATGCTAGCCACTGATCTATGTGAATGTAACATGCACAACAGATAAATGATGTATGATAGATGAGTGGTTCAAAGGGCTGAATGTAAGAAGGGCCCGCATGCCCAATTTGTCTCAAAGCATCCCATCTCATCTTGTTCCTCTTGTACCTTGGAGTGTCGAGGTGAAGTATAAACAGCTGGATAGTACCCGTTTATGGACTTCATGTATCGATATTCTCATAGACTCTGCTATTCCCTGTCTATCATTTACGTGATCGGCCTCTTCCTCTGCTTCTATCTGGTCTGTATATCATTGCTTGCTGCCTTCTAATGAAATCTAGTGATGCTATAACCCCCCACTTAAGTCCTGATTTCTTTATTTCTTTATTTCTGATTTTCTCTCTTCTTGATACTTCTTAGTTTTTCTACGAGCAATATATTTGTGACCCTTTGAAAATAAAGTTTGTTCATATGTTCCTATATATTGCTACACACAAAAACTATGTGATTTTATAATTGCCCCTAGATCATTCTTGCACCATTAAAACAAAATAATGTTCCTGATTATACCTGTTTGACTTCCGGTGAGGAGAGAGAACTGAAAACTGGCAAAGTAGCAGCAGATCCATTTGGTGAATCGTATGCTCCCAAAGACATTGATGGTGACTGGGAATTGGATTGAGTCTGTGTGTTGGATGAGGACTTTCTGTACCGTCTCTTCCTCTTATTGGTCTCTCGTCCACTTTCATTTTCTCCGTCAGAAATCTCTTCAGCAGCAGCTGCTGTTGGCTTGGCACTATAAAAATGGCAAGAAAGATTTAAAATATCCCAGTAAATATGGTTTCATATCATTCTGGCAAAAAATAGTATAAGTCTTAGTCAGATATGAGCTACTGTATGACAGCAGACAGTACTAACTGCTTTCTTTTAGTGCCGAATGTTGGACTGCGCTCACCAAACCCGACACCCCACACTGTGCCAACAGCTTTGGGCAGAGAAGTGCAATTAGGAGTGCACAAGCCCTATCCTGGTGCAAGGAATTGCAAATTAAAGACTAAAAATCATGGCAGAGGAGACCAAGCTCTAGGCCTTGGTTTGGCAGCTGGTCTAGGATCGAAGCCCCAACAGGCAAATAGTAAGAGTACTGCTTTGCTGATCCAGCAACTTCTGCAGCTTGTCTTGTTTCAGACGTAGTCAGTGTTACCTTTCTTCTGGAGTAAACTAGGCAGGCCAAGAGAGAGATCATGCTGCATGATATTTTTACTCTGATGTATACAAAAAAAAATAATTTCTATTAATTATCTAGGTTACCAACTAACAGTATACTACAACAAACAATGATGTAAAGACAAAATGGAAACAGAAGAAGAGGTCGACCACGTACGATGGACAGAGGAAATGGCAGAGTCCATGGGAATATCGATACATGAAGCTCATAAATGGGCACTCTCTCGCTGTTTATACTTCACCTCGAGACCATAAGGTACAAGAGGAACAAGATGAGATGAGATGATGAATTATCTTTCATTCTATTCTACATTATTGAAACAACCACATTTCTTTAATATAATGAAATAACCAAATATTTGTATTGCTGGAACATTAAAAATTCTTATACTGTTATGCTATCACAATTGACATCCCCGCACTTTGGGTATTCCCGTGCATGCTCAGTCCTCCGAGGCAGCAGCCATCTCAAAGCATCTATCCTCACTGTTCCTATCAGGAAATTGTTGTAATGTCTCCTCTCTCATCCTCGAAGATGGCACTGACCTGCTTGGCCAGTTTTCACTCCCAAGCCGTAAATCAAACTAGCATTAGAAACTCATCAGTGTTGGCCAGCTGGGCCCATATAACACTGACAATATCCGCCCTGCCCATGCTTCTTCCCGCTTGATCTGATGCATTGTTTCCCAGCTGGTCAGAGTGGGGATCAATATTGCAATATACAATACTAATAATTTAAGACACATATTGAAAAGTGTAAATATACTGACAGGAATACAGACAGATAGCAAAATGTGAATATCACAATTATCTAAATGATATCATTATATACTTCAGACAATATGAAAAAGCAAAAATATAAGTTATAAAAACATAAACATCCATTATATGTACTAACAAAAGATATTATATATCCCAAATATAACCCAGAAGAGATGGACACAATATTATTGGTATTAATACTGTACAATAGAATACAACACAATACACACTACACTACAATACAATACACACTACAATACAATAAAATAAAATACATCTTAGCTGGGAAATTGCTCACCTAACAACAGCATCTTTGGATTATGATAACGGCAGATACACAAAATCATAAATTCTTCTTCTTCTTCTTCTTCAGCATTCCGAGCCATTGAGGTTCTTTGCTGCAGATACAAGCCATCTCCATTCGTCTCTATGGCTGACCTTCTCTTGCCAGTCGCTGATTCCAAGTGCTTGTAGGTCTGTATGTATATTATCTCTCCACCATCTTCTTGGTCTACCTCTGGGTCTGCGGTCATTTATTTCTTGAGTGTAAGCGAGCTTTGTTTCCCTATTATCTTCCATTCTTTCTATATGCCCCAGCCATTGCAGTCTATTAGCCTTCATGATACCAGTGATTAGCGGGGACTTAAACAAAATCATAAATACAAACTGAAATTCCAACTAGCCATTTCAACATCATTACAACTACTAGCCAACCTTACCAGTGTCTGATGTTGATTTTCTCAATTTTCTCTATCAGCATTCGGTATTCTGGGTAATGTTTCTCTTTCTGCTCTGATAAACGAAACAAAATATCAGCATATAAAATCATTTGTGTATAAAGATATAATTTTTCTGAATTATTGACAAAAGAGTGGATTAAAGTTAGCTGCATGTCCTTTACATAAAGTGGCAATCAACCCCAGTATTTATTGGCCATTTGTGATTTACTAGGTAATTATATGTCTATAGTGCAGAAGAATAGATCATCACAGCCTGGAGAGAATGGTGCTGCAGGGAGTGACCAAAGGATCTGGCCGACACACAGGACTCTGAGGAAAGGCCAGACGGACACACAATCAGACCACTATTGGTACCATTAGTATTGGACTGTTTGCTGGCTGTTGGAGATGAGGACTGAGCACATATGGGAATGTCCCAAGTGCTGCAATGTCGGTTCTTGTCCCATCTCAACTCAATTCAATTTCAGTAGTTTGCCACTGCTTTCTCAATGGCCAATGCCTGATACAAATGAAATCAATGCAAAGCGGTTTACTTCCAAGTTGCCCGAGGCTGATATTGAGCCCTTGACTCGGCATACTGGGGAATTGTGAGTTGCACTCTCTCCTCAGCCACAGAAGAACGGGTAGCAGAGGGAAGTGTCAGAAAATAATTAATGACATTAAGACCAGATAATTAGGGCACTTCAGCCACTTCTGTGGCAAAAGAGTTACTACGGACACAGTTTGTAAATTCGGCATACCACGTTCGAAACACAGCAGACCGCCTTGCGTTAGTTTTTTATTAAATAGTATGGCTGCCGGTCTTTCAGAAAGCAATGGCAAACTACTGAACCTAAACTTGCCCAGGAATCACGAACAACCAAGAAATGCTAGGGTTGACCGATACGTCCTGTAAAGGATATGCAACTAACTAAACAGTCATATAAAGAGACACAGTCCCTTGGTAAAGGATGTGCTGGAGAAGAAGCACGCAAGAGAAAAACAACGTTACAAGTGGGTGGATAATATCAAGAGACAGACTGAAAAAAGCTTATTATATATGAGTGCACTATGAAATTGCAGGACAGAGGGTGTTGGAGACCTTCAATGCAAAGATGGCACTTCATTGATTGATTAAGTTAAGGAGGATAAAAATCGATCTTGCACATTAGGGAATCAGGGTTCAAATCCTTAGTAAGGCAAGGGATTTTTATCATATCATGAAGTATTTTGCAGTGTGTTACTGGGTCTTATAAGGGAAGCAAAGAATAATACCACTGTAATCTACCATTCATGTCAAGAGAGGCATCAGGTAATTGTGAAAGCTAATCCATAAGCAAACATCAGTCCTGTGCACTTATTAGTTGTAGCATCTAGTAGCGGTAGTAGCACTCAAATGGACTAAGCTCAAGTTTAAAACAAGCGAACGGAAAAAACAAAACTGCAACCAACAGCATTATTTTAATAAAGAGCCCTGAGTACAACAAAGAACGACATGAGAATGAAATCTTACTTTTGATGTACAACAATGACATGAGAATGAAATCTTACTTTTGATGTACAATGACATAAAATTGAAATATTACTTCCGATGTACAACAATGACATGAGAATGAAATCTTACCTTTGACGTACAACAATGACATGAGAATGAAATCTTACTTTTGAGTACAACAATAACATAGGAATGAAATTTAGAAAGAATGATTTAGAAATGAATTTAGGAACCAACATAACAGCATTCGGGGCATTCCCATAAGCGCTTCGTCCCCATCCTCAGCAGCCAGCGAAGAGTTCCAACACCAATAGTACCAGTAGTAATCTTATTATATGTCCGTCTCGCCTTTCCTCTGAGCGTTGGCCAGATCCCCTCGTCACTCCTCGCTGTCTCATTCTTGCCAGACCATGGTGATCCATTTGCTCCTCCGAGGTGTACATGTGCTCCCACAAGGCCGCAACCACGTCTGCCTTGTCATGCATCAATACTCTACCAAGTTTTGCAGAGCCAGCCAATCTGTCCGCCTGTTCATTCCCCAGCACACCGGCACGCACCAGAGTAAAGATTCAGGCGATGCTTGCCACCCGTGACCTCCGAAGCGAAGCAAGCCACTCTGCCCGAAGCTTGCCTGTCCTCACCTTCCTTAGCATGCTTTCTGAGTCAGTAACAATCACGATGTGTGTGTGTGTCATATTCTCCATCCAGCGGAAATATACGACACACACACATCCGTACAATGAACAATGACATAAAAAAGAAATCTTACTTTTGACGTAGCCTTTCAGGACATCCAACTTCTTTCCTCCCTCTCTCCCATACAGAAACTTAGCAACAGGTTTGTGATTATATTCTATGCCCTTGATGGCTCCGTACAATGTGTTCTTCTCAATGTGTTTGTAAAACAAGGGAACAGACGTCACTTCATCTGCAGGAATCAATATAATTGCAAGTATGTATTAAAATAGTTAGTTAGTTAGTTAGTTAGTCAGTCAGTTAGTTGGTTAGTCACTCAGTTAGTTAGTCAGTCAGTTAGTTAGTCAGTCAGTTAGTTAGTTATCTGTTGGGGTATCATCTTTGCACTCCGGGCATGCCCATCGGTATTCAGAATCTTTCCCCTCCCCACCCCCCACCCCCTGACACCCTAAAGTTTTATAATTATTCGTTAGATATGATTTATTCAACTATGTATTTTGGTCTGTCCTCAATACTTGGTCTTTTAACCACATTATTTCTTATTCTATTCTCATTAGAATTCAGCTTCCTTCATCTTGTGGTCAGCATGGCCAAATGGATAAGAGCACTTGATCTTAAACTTCCAGTGTGCTGATGCTGAGGTAGCGGGCTCAACCCCTATACTGGTCAGTTACACGTGTTCTTAGATTCTATTTTGCCTGTCTATCTCTTCTTGTTTTCCCAGCTATATTTCTAATGCATCTCATGTCACATGACGTGATTTTATGCCTGTGTGTTTCTAGGGCTGCCCATGTTTGGTGTTGGTAACACAGCATTGGGATGAATAAAGCAACTATCAGTTCTTTTTTGTATGCATGTTGATATTTTAATGTTTTAGAAAAGGTGCTATTTGATAGTTGATATTGTTTCTAAGATGACTATGGTATTAATTTTCTAGACTTGTGTTCACATTTTAATGTACTCACACTCCGAACTATGACCATCAAAGGGATGAGCAGACCCTTTCCGTAACTTCACTTCCATGACTAGTGCAGCTGTAGCTTGATCAGAACTGGTTTTCTTGATTTCTGATACACTCGGGCGGAGAAGGAAGCTGCCCTCTGGAACGTCTGTTTTCATCAATATTTCCTCCGCTGTCTTTTCAGAACAAAATCCGTAGATGATTCTGTATTTGTTACAACAGACATATATAACTAAATATGCACACACAAAGTTAATAATAGCAGCGATGATCTTATAAAGATTTACAGAGTGAATTATTGTTAATACTTTAATAGTATTAATGGTATTAATCATATTTATGAGTTCAACATGCAGAATATACAATATGAACATAAATACAACAAAAGCAGAAGTAATGCCAGCTAGCGGACCTCCTGATTCCCTAAACACACAGATAAATAGTAAACTCTGAAACAAGTGAAAGAGTTTCAATATCTAGGAAGTATGATCACATAGGATGAAAGAATAGACTGAGAAATCAAAATCAGATGTCAAGAAGCATGTGTGCTTATATATCAACTGTTATCAATACCGAAACATCCAAATATATCTCTGTCCGCAAAATGACAGATAATAAATAATTCAAACAAACTCTGTGCTACCAATGTCAAAATTGGCCTGTTCAAATCAACATATGCAAAATCAACACCTGCGAGATTAGATGCCCGAGAAGAGCTGTCAACTTAACAATCTAAGATTGAGTAAGAAATGATGTTATCTGACAGACAGTGGGATCAACACCTTGTGCCATATATACTGAAAAACAGAAAATCAAATGGTTTGACCATCTTGTTAGAATGCAATACCATTAACTACCAGCAATGGTCCTACATCAAAGAACATCTCAAATGATAGCAAGAGGACGCCAAAGAATAAAACGGATTGTGGACATGAAAGACATTGTACAATCACATAGAATAACGAATATACAAATGGGTGAAAGCATACTTGCACAACAGAAGAGCCCGAGTACAGATAGACGGACTCGAGAGCAAGAAAGTACTACTGCGTCACGGTGTTTCCCAGGGCGGAGTCTTGTACCCCACACTTTTTCTAATCTTCATCAATGATCTCGTTGCTAATCTACTGCATGGAATTAAAGCGGCAATGTACGCCGATGACCTGGTTCTATGCAGCACAAATGAACATGCATCAGTGACCACCAGATTGCTACAAAGAGCTGTAGATACATTTGTTGCATGGGCAAATAGATGGTGTGTCAGCATAAACACTGACAAGTGCAGCACCACCCTATTTACCCTCTCTCCAAAACAAAAGGCAGGGGTCATCCAGATAAATGGAACACCCCTAAGAGAAGATAAAGAACCAACATATCTTGAAGTAACATTTGATGGCAGGCTGACATGGAGAAAGCACATCAACAAAGCAGTAGCAAAAGCCAGAAGGAAAATAGCCATCCTGAGAAAGCTAAGTGGAACCATATGGGGAGCCAGTAGGAAAATATTTAGCAAAGTTTATCAACAGAGCATACAACCACACCTGGAATACGGGTCAACTGCATGGTGTTCAGCATAAAAAAATCACACTACAAGAGCTGGACATGGTGCAAAATCAAACACTTAGAGTCGCCACAGGAGGGATGAGATCAACCCCTATAGTGGAAATGGAGAAGATGGGGAGGACACAAGCACTGAGAGAGCACAGAGATACGAAAATGCTAATACAAGCAGAAAAGTTCCTCAGCATGCCAGGCCACCCTGTGAAGAACAGATTTGAAAACCTAGCTATGGGGCGGTTGAAAAGAAATAGTTTTATCCACCAGGCCAAACGACTCTGCAGAGAAACCACCGATCTGCCCACAGTTGGTATCCCCCTAACAACTATTCCAGAGCGAACTCCATGGAAAGATGAACATAGATCATTACAAATCCAGACAAAAGTGAGAGGAATATTTGACAAGGAAGGACAGAACAGTGTGCAGCGCAGAACAGCCACTCTCAGCTTCCTTGATGAAAAATACCCACAGAACCTCTGGATCAGAGTCTACACAGATGGGTCAGCACAAAATGCTGTTTGAAATGGAGGAGCGGGAGTGTACATAGAATACCCAAATAATACTAGGG
Organism: Cepaea hortensis; assembly: GCA_963921405.1. NCBI lineage: Eukaryota > Metazoa > Mollusca > Gastropoda > Stylommatophora > Helicidae > Cepaea > Cepaea hortensis. The sequence continues at coordinate 42,823,046 of OY992884.1, read as the reverse complement.
ACACAGCCAGAGTACCGACAGGAAAGTACTGCCATAACTACGATGATGAAATTGAGGCAATCAAGATAGCAACAGAGAAATTACTAAATACTAGCCATCGTTCACAACCTGTGGTGCTATTGACAGATGCAAAATCAGTACTCGAGGCACTCCTGTCTGGGAAATTGCCAGTACTAAGGACACTACTTTCTGAACTTAGCAGTCAGCATAAGGTCACCATACCGTGGAGTACCTGGAAACGACAGAGCTGATCAATCAATTGGCTAAGGAAGGAGCCAAAGAAGAACAGCCTGATGTGCCTGTTACATATCACCAAAAGAAAAGAATGATCAAATCAGTCAGAAAGCCACCAAAACCTGCTCAAGATGACTACCATGTTATGGACAGACCAAAACAAGTCATTATTCTGCGCCTCAGAACAGGACACAATTGATTACGCAACCACATGTATACAAAATTCAAGATTGGTGAAACAGCCATGTACACATGTGGATTGGCGTCACAGACAGCAGAGCACATACTCCAAGACTGCCCAAAATATAACATATCTAGGCAAACCTTCTGGCCTAGAGAGACAACAGTGGAAGATAAACTCTGTTGACCGCTGTGTGAACTAAAAAAGACAGTTAAATTCATACAAGAGACAACATTGTAGAGGTAGACATATTTCAAGCGAACGAAAGAAGAAGAAGAACATAGAATAACACAGACCAGTGCCATTCATCTGGCTCTGAAACATCAACCATTCCTCTCAACAATGCTAGACAGCAAAAGGGGGAGAATGAGGAAGGGATTAAAGAAAAAGCAACCAGATTTATCTGCATCATTTTAATAGATCAGACAAGATGAATACTGGCTGAAGTATGTCAGTACAGCAGGAAAAGTTGAATTGTAGGAAAGGCAATATGTCAAAGATCTATAAATAGAGTTTACAGAGCTAAGAATATAAGTAATAGAGCTAAGACAGAGACTATTAAAGGACACCAGACAGGAGAGACACCAGCGCTATAAATAGCTTCACAACGGGACACACTTGTGTCAACCAAGAGGGCATTGAGTACCAGTGTGCGAGGGTTTCCCAAAACACTAGGAAACTAACCGCCTCGACGAGTAACCCTGGAGTACAGGTTACTCGAGTGAACTGACCAGCGTGCTGGGACACCACACACGCAATACTTGTCAGTGCACGGAGGATCCAATGTCCGTGTTCGAACACGCAACTAGAAGCGTGAGGACAGACGGGGACTGAGACAGCTAGAGAACAGACGTGTTCCTTATGAATACTATAAGTTTATAGACAATAGTGATTGTTAGGCTTTAGATTCCATTCAGTGATTATTAGTATCATTATCACCTCTTCATTGCATCTGTGTAACGTACCATGATGTTTATTGTCAATGAAGTATTCCGCTCGCAGAGCTTGTTTGTAATCAGCTCTAAATAAATTGTACCTTTTGCAAACGACACGAGTTATTATTTCGTGTAGTGCAAAAGTAGGGGAGTCCTGAAATACCTGTCGCAAGCAAGTCGCTGACAGGCAATAGCAGGAAGAGCAGAAAAAGAGAGACTGGAGAAAAACAGGAGAAGTGGAAACAGTAGTTAAATTGTAATAAATAGCAACGAAAAGTTAGTCCCATAGCTGATACTGCAGGCGTCATGAGACGTGTTAGGGCCTCACATTTTCTGGGTCATGACAAATGAAGGCGGGTTAGGTCCTCACATATTCCTTGTCATGACATATGAAGGCGGGTTGGAGGTTAGGGCCTCACATATTCTGGGTCATGACATATGAAGGTGGGTTGGAGGTTAGGGCCTCACATATTCTGGGTCATGACATATGAAGGTGGGTTGGAGGTTAGGGCCTCACATATTCCTTGTCATGACATTAGAAGGGGCTTTAGACCCTCACATATTCTGGGTCATGAGATATGAAGGTGGGTTGGAGGTTAGGGCCTCACATATTCTGGGTCATGACATATGAAGGTGGGTTGGAGGTTAGGGCCTCACATATTCCTTGTCATGACATTAGAAGGGGCTTTAGACCCTCACATATTCTGGGTCATGAGATATGAAGGCAGGTTAGGCCTTCTCATATTCTGGGTCATGACATATGAAGGCGGGTGGTCAGTTTCCTTTGGCCACCTTTCCATGCCATCATTTTCATGAGGCTGGGCCAACTCCAGAGCCACAGTAGTTGGAAAAAATCATTGTCCCCCAGCTGGGGATTGAGCCTGCACCACTATCTTGGCAGTCAAGTGCACTAGCCACTACACCCCTAAGACTCCATGCAGACATTGACTTGCACCTGGCCGTTCTGACAGACAATAGTTTGTAAAATGGAGTTATACCTCTCCATTCTACAAAGCCTTGGCTGAATTTCAAGAGCATATGTTGCCCATGCAGCATGATCCCTCTCTCGGCCTGTCTAGTTTACTCCAGAGGAAAGGTAAAACCAATACATCTGGAACAAGACAAGCTTCAGAAGCTGCCAGATCAGCAAAGCAGTGCTGTAAATGTCCGCCTGTTGGAGCGTCAATCCTAGACAAGTTGCTAACCAAGGTCTGTCTTGCCATGACATTTAGTCTTTAGGTTGCATTTCCTCACACTAGGATAAGGCTTGTACCCTCCCAATTGCACTCCTCCACACGAAGCACAATGTGGGGTGTTGGGTTTGGTGAGCTCAACCCAACATTCGATGTTAACAGAAAGCAGGTAGTACCGTCTAACTGTTATACAGACATTACATTAGAGATGTTATAAATACATACCCATCTTGCCAGGCGTTTAGTAGAAGTGATTCAATGCTATGTATGACTGAGTAGAACCAGGTGTAGAAAGAATAATTTAAGGGCTCCTCATCCCTCAAAGTCTTCATCTTGTCCTGTTGGGAAATATAATTTGCTCACTTTGAACTCAAGCGCAGTCCATACAAGTGCTACTACGTCTAGTTCACAGGACTGATTTTTGCGTGTGGATTCACTTTCCTTATCACCAGTGTCCCTGGCCATCTGCCAAACCACTTCAACTTCTAAGGTTCTTGTAATTTACGTCCCCATGTCAACGACAAGGAGTCAACATTTTAGTCCAACCGACTGATGTAGGGGTTGAACTGGCTACCTTGGCATCAACACATTGGAAGTTTAAGAGTGAGGACTCTTTATCCTTTCGGCCAGCTAACCACTAAATGTATCATAATGACAAAAGTTTATCTTGAATCTTGAATGACTTGTCAAAAGCTCAAGAACATGATTTCACTAATTATGTGCATTTTTACATTTTCGGCCATTTGCTTCTTGGAACAAAGTAGCCAGATTTTGAATAATACTGATTATGTAACAATTAAAGTGGGCGCGTTAATGAAGTTGATAGAGAATTGTGCTGATAATGTCATGATCACAGTCAGACGCAGGTTTGACGTTGCCATGTGAATTGTTGGGGTGATGATGTTAATAATGAAGATGTATAGGGTGGAGTTATGGCAGGTGTATAAATGTGAATATTCTCACATTCACATGGCTCACTCACACAGCCGCCTGGCAGATGCTTTCGATGTATTTGAAGCAACATACGGCGGCAGCTTGACATGTCATTTATTTCACAACGATGCACAACCAAAACAAACCTCCACAGCCAGCTGAGTCACACACACTAACGTTCTGGCGCTCATTCACTGGTGACAGTAATATGTGTTATGCCTTCGACACTATAGTATGACTCTCTATCAATCAGGGCCCAGTGCGATGCCAAACGCTGTTCACAACTGTCATTCTCGAATCTGTCTAAGTGAAAAATCACTGTAGCATACGTGTAACGATGTTATGTAATCTAATTGTCTGGCAAAATTATTTCAAAGTCCAATGGAAAACTATCTGGCGAAATTATTTCAAAGTCCAATGGAAAACTATCAGGCATATAATGTAGTACTGGAAACAAATGTGAAGGCCCTATTACATCACAGATCTATAGCATGTCCCATGCTTTGGGACAAATTAATCGTCGTCGTCGTCATCATCATCCATCATCATCTATCATCATCATCATCATCCATCATCATTATCTATCATCATCATCGTCATTGTTATTATTATTATTATTAAATGCTTTCCTCCTAGTCCAGTAGCTGTGTGGTTGAATCCTCACTGGCACAGATTTTTAAACACTGGCCTGGGCTCCTAGTCGACCCAGTTAAACATGGGTACGAGAAAACATTCTGGAAAGTAAAAGTGTCTGGTGTGATACTGACCACACCACCTATAAAAACATGGGGCTAGCACCATATGCCCACTATGTTATTTATGTTCAATAGTTTGCCATTGCTTTCTAAACGACTGGCTCCCATACCAACACGTTAAAACCCAGCACAACGCGATCTGATAATGACTTCTGTGAAGAGGTACAGCAGGTGGTGCATGAGCGGTTACAGATGCGACCAAGATAATTTTTTTTCTACAGGAATCAAGCACTTTATTGGCGCTGGAACACTTGCATTGAACGCAGTGATGGCTACATAGAAAAATTATACATTTCTTATTTACTTTTTCAGACTATATTCACCCAAAAAGAAAAAAAAAACATTTAAGTGTTTTATTTGAAGCCCCTTCGTATAAACAAAACATAGAAATATATTTTATCAATTAAACAACTCAGCTCACCTTTAGGAAACCTTGCATGGTCACAGTGTCATCACTAGCAACTGGAAAATGAACCAAAAACAACAGAACTCTGGTGATCAATAAGAATATCTTAATACAAACTACATGCCCGTGTATATCTACTGAGCAAGACTGAACATCAAAAGGTTATCTTAAAGTATGAAGATGACAGTTCTGTTAACAGATTAACACAAATTCTATCATAAAAATGACTCTAAATACTAACGTATGTTATACCAAGTGGGCACATTGGTGTAATGGTTAAAAAGTTCTGCTGGCAATGGCATAAGTGCGGTCAGGATGAGGGGTCGATTCCTGTGCTCGCCGCTCATTATGGAAGGGAAAATCTGGCCACCTATTCCTCAGCGCATTCAAGACTACAAGATGTGATGGTTCTGGCACATTACAGGTCTGTAGCAGGCTCCTGCTTCGGGACTGGTTTTAAAAACATTGTTTTTAATGTTATACCTGGCAACTCGTATCATGGTATTAGTTTTTAATGTTATACCTGGCAACTCGCATCATGATATTAGTTTTTAATGTTATACCTGGCAACTCGTATCATGATATTAGTTTTTAATGTTATACATGGCAACTCGTATCATGATATTAGTTTTTAATGTTATACCTGGCAACTCGTATCATGATATTAGTTTTTAATGTTATACATGGCAACTCGTATCATGGTATTAGTTTTTAATGTTATACCTGGCAACTCGTATCATGATATTAGTTTTTAATGTTATACCTGGCAACTCGTATCATGATATTAGTTTTTAATGTTATACATGGCAACTCGTATCATGGTATTAGTTTTTAATGTTATACCTGGCAACTCGTATCATGATATTAGTTTTTACATGCTGCGCATACTTTTTTATTTTTTACAGAATGCTGCAATAAACCCCAGCTTTTATTGGCTACTTGCATTTTTTAAAGTAATTTCACATTTAGAATTTGTCATTGCTTTTAAGTTTAGTTGATGGTTTGCATAATCCAACCACTTCTTCTGATGTGAGCTACCACCTCTTTATCTGAGTTAATTCTTTCAAGATACATCTTCATTACTCTTTCATTCTGTCTATGGTAGTTCTCTTTGTAAGTTAACTTCTTTCAAGATATCTTCATTACTCTTTTTAATCTATCTATGGTGTTCTCATCATTTTTCTATAACACCACATCTCTGCAGCTTCCACATAATTCTTCACTTGTCAGCTAATCGTCCATGATTCGTAACCATACATCAGGATTGGCTCAATAAAGCTCTTAAAAACTCTCTTCATTACATCGAGTGACAAAGTTTACATTTTTTTCTACATAAATTAGTCACCTGTTTTTATTATGAATTAAAGGGTTTAAAGGGAAAGGGTTTTAAAGGTAACAGGATTGACTTCATTGTGCGGGGTTTTATCCCATATGGCATCCCGCAGGGCGGCATGCCAAAAGTGTAGCACAAATCACGAACTCCGTAGTTCCAGCGATGACCCCCAGGAGTCTCCGAGAAATTGCACTCGTGAACTGAACGATGTAGGTCAGAATTGAACCCACAACCTTCGGACCGCGATGCAGTCGGCGTTACCACTTCGCCATGGAGACTCCTGATTATTCTGACATGAAGGACTAAATGTACTGAGATCATTGTTACTTAAAGACTCAATCACTTCTGTCTTATAAATTCTTCCAAAGGAGGAGAAATAGGCTTGAGCTGTGTTTACCTGGAAGTCTTCCTCTCAGGAAAGTCTTCTCCTGGGCTGTCAGCCTCCTGGTCTTGCTACCAATGTAAGCTATTCTGTTGTCCAGGATGTTAATCACCTCGTCTACTGAGAGGGGATCCGGGCACTGGAATCCACTGTTGTTCTGATGGAACCAGGAAAAGAACACGGCAAATGATATTCTAGATCACAATACACCTTGAAAGCAATACAGTGGCACAGATGCAATACATTTACCTTTCTGAATACATAACTAGAATTCAATCCCACATTAGTTGTTCATCGCCTCTATGCCTCTCACTCTCTCTTTCTCTCACAGAGAGAGAGAGAGAGAGAGAGAGAGAGAGAGAGAGAGAGAGAGAGAGAGAGAGAGAGAGAGAGAGAGAGAGAGAGAGAGAGGGAGGGAGAGAGAGAGAGAGAGAGAGAGAGAGACTTTAAATGTCACTGTAATCTATGTTTAATCACACCTGGCTTCATCTCTCTCTCTTTCTCTCAGAGAGAGAGAAAGAGAGAGAAGGGGGGAGAGATAAAGCCAGATATGATTAAACATAGATTGCAGTGATATTTCAAGTATCACAAGATGACTGATAACCATAAATTACCACGATATTTCAATTATGATGAGATGACTGTTAAATATAGACTATTTTGATATTTTAAATATGAGATGTGTATAGTACGAAGAGAGAAACAAATATAAAACTGAAGAGGAAGTGGGGGAAAATATAAAACTGCAGAAGAAAAGGAGAAACAAAAATAAAGCTAGAGGAAGATGGGAACAAACATAAAACTGGAGTAAAATAGTGAATTAATTATAAAACTGGAGAGTAAGTGGGAAACAAAATATAAAACTTGAAAAAATGAGGAAAACAAAGTCAAAACACAAGAGGAAGTGGGAAAAGAAATATAAATCTGGAGAAGAAGTGGAATAACAAATATAAAACTGGAGAGAGAGTGAAGGAAAATATAAAACTGGAAAGGTAGTGACAGATAAATATAAAACTGGAGGAAGAGGGATACAAATATAAAACTTGAGAGAGTATGAGATAATAACTGGAAAAGATGTGGCGAGGGGGGAATATAAAACAGGCAAGGAAGTGGGACAAAAATATAAAATTAGGCAGGAAGTGGGATAATGAATAAAAACTGGATAAAGAGGGATATTAAATAGAAAACTGGAAAGAAGATGGGGGAAAAATAGTACACTAGAGAGAAAGTGGGATAAATAAATGTAAAATTGGAGAGGAAGTTGGGTAAAAAATATACAACTGGAGGAAGAGGGAAACAAATACAAAACCAGAGAGGAAGAAGGAAAAAATATAAAACAGGAGAGGAAGTAAGGAAACAAATATAAAACTGGAGGCAGAGAGAAACAAATATAAAACTGGAGGTAAAGAGAAACAAATATAAAACTGGAGGCAAAGAGAAACAAATATAAAACTGGAGGCAGAAAGAAACAAATATAAAACTGGAGAGTGAGAGAAACAAATATAAAACTAACCAAATCTATGGCACTAGCACAGTACCACATCCTTGCTCCCATGTGCTCCAGAATCTGATTGGCTCCTGTATTGAAGGTGAAGGGTAACGACATTGTCTGAAAGACAATTTGAATATCATATTAATAAAGTTACATGGAAAAATTTGCTAACATATTAGCAATTGATCTAGAAGTGAAAGGGGTGTGTGTATTTTAGAACTGCTGGATCATGAACTCAGCTGAAAAGAACTTACTACTCACATAAATAAAGGTAGTTCCACCATGGGAGCAGCAGTAACATGGTGGCTGGACGGCTCGCTTGCCAGCCGAATGGTCGTGAGTTCAACGCATTGTGGCAGAGTTTTGTAATGGTAATGATGATGATGCGGTAATGTTGATGATGTGGTAATGTTGATGTGGTAATGTTGATGTGGTAATGGTAACACTGTGGTAATGTTGATGTGGTAATGGTAATAATGTGGTAATGTTGATGTGGTAATGGTAATAATGTGGTAATGATGATGTGGTAATGGTAATAATGTAGTAATGTTGATGTGGTAATGGTAATAATGTGGTAATGTTGATGTGGTAATGGTAATAATGTGGTAATGATGATGTGGTAATGGTAATAATGTAGTAATGTTGATGTGGTAATGGTAATACTGTGGTAATGGTAATAATGTGGTAATGTTGATGTTGTAATGATGATGTGGTAATGGTTATAATGTGGTAATGCTGATGTGGTAATGGTAATAATGTGGTAATATTGAGGTGGTAAATGGTATAATGTGATAATGTTGATGTGGTAATGGTAATAATGTGGTAATGTTGATGTGGTAATGATGATGTGGTAATGAGGATGTGGTGATGTTGGTGAAGTAATGGTAATAATGTGGTAATGTTGATGATATGGTAATGATATTTTAATTATCATGATGTGGTAATGGTAATTATGATGATGTTATAATGATGATGATGTGGTAATGGCAATGCAGCAATATTGATGTAGTAATGATGTGATAATGTTGATGATGTGGTAATGATGATGGTGATGATGTGGTAATTATGATGATGTGTTTATGATGATGATTTTGTAATGATGATGATATGGTAATGCTGATGATGTGGTAATGATTATGTGGTAATTTTAATGATGATGATCATGATTTAGTAATGATGATGATGTGGTAATGGTAATGATGTGGTAATGGCAATGATGATGATGATGAAGGTGATGATGATAGTGATAGCAATGATGATTCTGACAAAAGGAATTACAGTGTACAGACCTGTAGCAAATATTCAGTTCCAAGAACCGACACCCTGACTTTGTACACAAGTCTGAAGAACTGCTTGTACACGTTGTTCTGCTCTACTCTACAGAAGTTCTTCACTTCAATATTGAACTGAATTTCAGGCAATGTATTCCCATTTAAAGCTTCCACTTTCAAACAACGCACGCCATCTTTGCCAACCACCACTGTTTTTGAATCTTGGGCCAAGTCCTTTTCTGCTACCAATTCAACATCTTTACTTAGAATATGGAAACATGGAAAGCTTTCCCCAGCCAAAACCCTGGAAAGCATGGAAGACAGTATATTTACAATAAGTTTTCTAAATTTATTGCAAAGTAATTAATCGCTGTTTGTAACACAAGTTATTCACACACACACAATTTTAACAATTTACTATTCTAATTGTTCAAATGTAGTGCGATCTTATACAAACAATAAAGATATTCAAAATTTAAAGTGTGCAGAATTTCATGTTTCTACCTTTTTTATTCGCTGAGAAAAAAAGATGTGCATTACTTTCTGACCAACCCTCGTACATATTCTAAGGCCATCATCACGGCACACTGAAGTTTCTTGATTTCTTGCCATTTCTCCAGTCTCATACATCCTCATGCACCAGGTGTCTGCAATGTCCCATGTCCAACTTCATACTGGTTGACCGCTGCCTCTCCTCCCAGCAACCAGGCCTTCCATCAGTTTACTCTCCAAACCACAGTGATGTTTAATATGACTAAATTATTTCAGCTTCTGAGACATAATCTTGTTTATGAGCAGTTTTCTTTGTTGTTCAGATTTTTAGATATTCAATGCTTTTCTTCTTTTTAATGCTGGGATCGCCGGTCTCCGAGGTGACAGGCTTACGGACATGGTTTGTAATCCTGTATACCCACGTTCGAAACACAGCTGTGCGCGATTTGGCAGCAGACCACATTGCGTTGGTTTCGCATTGGTATCGGTGCCAGTCGCTCAGACAGCAATGGCAAAATACTGAACGTAAACTTGGCAAGAGATCACAGAGACAGAAATGCTGGTGTTGACTGCCATGTCCTGTAAAAAGGATATGCAAACAAAAATTGCTGGGATTGACTGCAATGTCCTGTAAAGGATATGCAACTAATTTTTTAACTTGTCAGAGGGGATCAGCTCTTTTAATCCTTTCGCACTATTTCAAGAGGACTGTGTCATCTGCATATCAAAGTTCTTTAATTGGATTTCCACCAATTACACCTCTCCACAAATGTGAGGTTCCAGTAAAGGTCTTGGACACTCCACTGGTTTCTGAAGTTGGAAATGGGAAGGAGGGCTATGCAATTGTCCCCCGTGGATATATTATCTTGGTACCAAGCCGGGAGGACAGTCCTTATACCAGCCTCACTCTAACAGATGCAAGCCCTTTTCGGGACTCATACAATTTGAACATAAATGCATGGGACTCAATCTCCCAGACGATTCATCACATAACAACATAAATCTGAGCATTAGCTTACCTAACAGTTGAGGAAAAAGGCTGAGTCTTTTTCGTGCAATAGTTCGGGGAATCCTTCTTGCCTTTGTTTTCAATGCTGATCACGCCTTTTGGTTGGACAGTGACAACACTGGTTAGAGAAGAGCACAAATGTTACAAATAATAAAAACTTGAGGGGAAGAGCACAAATGTTACAAATAATAAAAACTTGAGGGGAAGAGCACAAATGTTACAAATAATAAAACACGAAGGGAAGAGCACAAATGTTACAAATAATAAAAACTTGAGGGGAAGAGCACAAATGTTACAAATAATAACAACTTGAGGGGGTGAGCACAAATGTTACAAATAATAAAACATGAAGGGAAGAGCACAAATGTTACAAATAATAAAACATGAGTGGAAGAGCACAAATGTTACAAATAATAAAACATGAAGGGAAGAGCACAAATGTTACAAATAATAAAAACTTGAGGGGATGAGCACAAATGTTACAAATAATAAAACACGAAGGGAAGAGCACAAATGTTACAATTAATAAAAACTTGAGGAGATGAGCACAAATGTTACAAATAATAAAACACGGAGGGAAGAGCACAAATGTTACAAATAATAAAAACTTGAGGGGAAGAGCACAAATGTTACAAATAATAAAACATGAAGGGAAGAGCACAAATGTTACAAATAATAAAACATGAAGGGAAGAGCACAAATGTTACAAATAATAAAAACTTGAGGGGAAGAGCACAAATGTTACAAATAATAAAACATGAAGGGAAGAGCACAAATGTTACAAATAATAAAATATGAAGGGAAGAGTTCAAATGTTACAAATAATAAAACATGAAGGGAAGAGCACATATGTTACAAATAATAAAACAAGAGGGGGAATTAGTGTAATCCTTACAGGGCACTGTGGAGAAGGGGGTTTCGAATGCAATTTGTAATCCCGCATATCGTGTTTGAAATACAGCTCGCCTTGCGCTGATTCCCATATAAAGGTATGAATGCTGGTGGTTCAGAAGGCAATGGCAAACTACTGAATATAAACTTGCCAAAAAAAATCAAATCATAAGCAGCCAAAAAACGCTGGGGTTGACTGCGACATCATCTAAAGAATATGCAACTAACTTTTGTAAATGGGGCTACACTGATAATGGTATGAGCTTGGTCAGGCGAGGGTTCAACGCCTGCACTTGCCATCCTCTAAATGAGGGAAAGACTGACCACCAACTTCGCCCTGCACTCAGGCCAACAACCTGTGATGGTCCTGGCATATCACAGACCCATAGTTGGTTCCTACTTCTGGACTTTGTTTTCATAGAAAACAAACACATGATTCATAAACACACTGACATGCTAGCAAGACAAACATAAGAGTGAAAGATTAACATTTTTTTTTTTTGGCTCGCTCGCTTTGAACTCAAGCGTAGTCCATACACACAACTTCTAGTGGTGCTGGACTGAATTTTGTGTATGGATTACCTTCCCCTTCTTCTTCTTCTTCTTTCGTTCACTTGAAATATGTCTATAACTGCAATGTTGTCTCTTGTATGAATCTAACAGTCTTTTTTAGTTCACACAGCGGTCCATAGAGTTTATCTTCCACCGTTGTCTCTCTAGGCCAGAAGGTTCGCCTGGATATGTTGTTACCTTTCCCTATTAACAGTGTCCCTCGCCAACAGATGAACCCACTCTGACTTCAGAGGTACTTCTAATTTATGTCCCCAAGTCAAGGACAAGAAGTCAACATTTTAGTCCAACTGTCCGGTGTAAGGGTTGAACCCCTTACCTCATCATCAGCACACCGGATGTTTAAGAACATGTTCTTATTCATTCGGCCATGCTGACCTCATTAAATGGGTTTTAAAGGCAAGAGAGTCGACTTCACTGGTCCGGGTTTTATCCCTTATGACTCGGTCTCTTTCCGCAGGGCAACCTGTCAAAAGTGTCGCACAGAGCACAAACTCTGTAACTCCAGCGACGACCCCCAGGAGTCTAAAAAAAAATTGGACTTGTGAACAGAATGTCGTAGTCTGGAATCTAATCCACAATATTCAGAGCATGAATGTTCCAATGTGGAAGATCTATAACAGATATAGTATGGCGTTAGCGACCAGGCTGTTCCAGCCGGTTTTTTTAAAACACAAAGAGTTCATTGCAAATTTTTAATTACTGTGGGGATAAGAGATGTTACACATTTGAACAATACCTGTGACTATGTGGCCTAATTGTTTCAGCTTAAGTATTATTCATTTATTCATTTCAGATGATATATAATTCTGCAGTATGCACCAGAGAAGCAGCGAAATATACCAGGTAATAAATCATGAAACATATCCTATCCAACTGTTGTTTATTATCACGAACATAAGAAAGAGAAGACTGTGGAAGGATATGGTTGTTTGCAGCTCTTTTACATGATACATAACATGAACTAATTAAAAATAGTTAGTTAGGTCTTAGTCAGATATGACTGACCTACTGAATGACAGTAGAGTTACTATCTGTTTCTGGTAGCGGCAAATGTTGGGTGTCGCTTGCCAAACCCAACACCCCACATTATGCCAATGGCTTCCGGCAGAGGATCACAATGGGAGGGCACAAGCCTTATACTGGTGCAAAACAATACAACCTAAGGACTAAATGTCATGGCAGGGTAGACTCGGTCCTGAGTCTTGGTCTGCAACTGGTCTAGGATAGAAACTCTGACAAGTAGAGCATTGCTTTGCCGATCTGGCAGCTTCTGCAGTTTGTCTTGTTCCAGATGTATTGGTGTTACCTTTTCTCTGTAGAAAACTAGGCAGGCCAAGTGAAGGGTCATGCTGCATGGGTAACGCATGGTCCCTGCAATTCATCCCAGGTGTTTTGCTATAGAAAGGTTATTATGCCTTTTTTTAAAGTAAACAATATAAAATGACACAAAGTAGTGCAGTTTTACATAACAGATTTACGACACACGTTATGTAAAGCTGCACTACTTTGTGTCATTTTATATTGTTTACAGTTTCACAGCTTTACCGCAATTCCACCCAATTTTATTCTTTTTTTAAAAGGCACAATAACTATCATTTGTCAAGACGACAAGATGCCAGTACCATAAAATATGACTGAACTCAGTATACACTATACTTAAGCCACCTAAAATGGCTAAAGAAAATTGTCCCAAATCTGCCAAATGCCATTTAGAGAGCCTCTAACAGTTGAGATTTTCCAAGCCCAGATTAAGTAAAATATATGTGGCTCATATTCCAATCCAGTATTTTTAGATAAAACCATTCTGGCAACTATTCACTAAAATTAACTATTAAAACACCAACAATTATCAGATTGTCCATTTTTACCAAAATCAAACTCTCCCCAGACTGAAAATTATGTTACACTTAAAACAAACCGCTTAAAAACTGTCACAAAACAAAGCAAACAAATCAAATGATAAGATGCTGGGGTAAAGAGAGCTTTCAATGGTAAAAACTTAAAACAAAGCAAGAAAACAAAAGATATAACACTAAAGCACAGAGAGTGGTCAGTTGTAGTCAATTAAAACTTCACAAGCTGCCCTGAGTGGTCATGCATATAGTAGTAATTAAAAGCAACACTGTGACCTACATTTGAATCAGACTACTCAGAATTGTCTGGAACCCCATGTGTATTCTTCCAACTTCCATAAAGAACTCCACTTGGTCTGCACCCTGTGTCAGCTGAGAGTCACGAATGCTCTGCATCTCTTCACTGGTGAACCACTTCAGGATAGTGTTTACAGCAGCCCCAAATCTCTTAGCCCTACAATCAGAACAACCATAAATGAAATTTCAACTTTTAGCTACAATCAAAACAATCACAAATGAAATTTCAACTTTTACGAGGGGGCTCAAAATGAAAAGCTTAAACCTCCCAATGACTCTTTTAGTTGTCCAAACAGGTGGAAATCACTTGTGGTTAGGTCTGGTGAGTACGAGCGATGTGGTACACACCAAAAGTAGAGGTCTTCGATGGGTTCAACCATTGCACGGGCAGTATGGAGTCGACCATTGTCATGTTGCAAAAGGACACCTTTACTCAGTTTGAATTTGATTGCGGGTCGAAACTTCCTACTCCACTCATATACTTGTTGGACTGACAGGCACCATACTGGACCTTCATTCGCCGATAAATTTCTATAGGTTTCATCCCTTCACTGATTAAACCCAAAAAAATGGATAACAAAATGCTGCTCCTCTTTGGTGCATGTCAAAAGTGGGGCTGCCACCTTTAAATTGTCCTTATGATGTCACCATGTTCGTAGCACCGTGGTATCTCGTGCTTAACACTCTTGACATCTTTAACAACAATATTGACAGGTTACAAGACGATGGCATGGTTACTGCAATTTCGAACACACTTTTAAGGTTTTCATTTGAAACCCCCTCATAGCTTCAGTCAGAACAATCACAAATGAAATTTCAACTTTAAGCGATTATGATTTCAGAAAACTTTGAAAACGAAGCTGATGACAAGTTTGCATGAATGTTTTTATTTATGACATTATGGCACTAAATGACACTATGGTGTTTCATTATGATATTCAATTTGGACATTTATGAACTTACAGGAGACTGCCCATAGCAATGCAGAGGTTAAACAGCAACCAACAGCAAAGAAGAACCTATAGCAACAAAGAACCTATAGCGACAAAGAACCTATAGTGACAAAGAACCTATATTGATGAAGAACCTATAGTGACAAAGAACCTATAGCAATTAAGAGCCTATAGTGACGAAGAACCTATAGCGACAAAGAACCTATAGTGATGAAGAACCTATAGCGACAAAGAACCTATAGCGAAAAAGAACCTATAGCGACAAAGAACCTATATGCCAGGTTGTAGTGCAGAGTCCACGGCGCAAAAGAAAGAGGGAGCAAAACTCCCGAACAAAAAATGTACATGGATCTAAGTGACCGACGTAGAATGCAGATCACGTCAGTTTTGTTTGTCAATAGATACGGCATTCAGATCATTGAGCGGGACTAGAGAAGCAACACGTTTATGTCGTCTCTGATTCATGAAGCTAATTACTGGCAGAACAACTTTGTTCATAGCTAATATATAGTTGAAAGGATACCCAGAATCATGTCAGCACTGGTTTATATATAAAGATCAAGATTCTTGGGACAGATGCAGAATCTGGAAAGGAGATTGATAATGTTTCACCAGAAGGACACTTCGGTGACATTGGATGGACAGAAGGAATGAAAGACTGAAGTCCGATGTTGAAAATTCGCAAGTAGCAAATAAGATCGCCAGTTTAATATTCATTATTAATATTTTCTTACGATCGCCCTTGTCTGACGTTCACAGGCCCGATCGAAATTTGAAAATTCATAAATTTGTTGGTTTGATCTTTGCTCAAGAATGGCTAATAAACGTAGCCACATCAACTCGACTACCAGCCTGCGAGTGAGTCCTTGTTATTGAATGTTCATCCATGCTGTTTGCTGGATCATTTCTGCCACCCTAGACGTTGCTTTGTTCGAGCCTATTGTTATTGACCTTTATGCCAGAAGGATTACAGCACTATAGTGACAAAGAACCTATATTGACGAAGAACCTATAGCAACAAAGAACATATAGCGACAAAGAACATATAGCGACAAAGAACCTATAGCGACAAAGAACCTATAGTGACAAAGAACCATTGCAAAGAAGATCCTAACACAGGTAGGTAGAGCCTGTTTATTTTTTATGAAATCTTTTTAGATGAAGAAAACCTATCGCAGGTAGATATGGTGTGTTGTTTTTTATGAAATCTCTTCAGAGGAAGGAAGACTAACACAAGTAAGTAGAGCCTGTTTATTTTTGATGAAATCTTTTTAGATGAAGAAAACCTATCGCAGGTAGACATGGTGTGTTGTCTTTTATGAAATCTCTTTAGAGGAAGGAAGACTAACACAGGTAGGTAGAGCCTGTTTATTTTTTATGAAATCTTTTTAGATGAAGAAAACCTATCGCAGGTAGATATGGTGTGTTGTTTTTTATGAAATCTCTTCAGAGGAAGGAAGACTAACACAAGTAAGTAGAGCCTGTTTATTTTTGATGAAATCTTTTTAGATGAAGAAAACCTATCGCAGGTAGACATGGTGTGTTGTTTTTTATGAAATCTCTTTAGAGGAAGGAAGACTAACACAAGTAGGTAGAGCCTGTTTATTTTTGATGAAATATTTTTAGATGAAGAAAACCTATCGCAGGTAGACATGGTGTGTTGTTTTTATGAAATCTCTTTAGAGGAAGGAAGACTAACACAAGTAGGTAGAGCCTGTTTATTTTTGATGAAATATTTTTAGATGAAGAAAACCTATCGCAGGTAGACATGGTGTGTTGTTTTTTATGAAATCTCTTTAGAGGAAGGAAGACTAACACAAGTAGGTAGAGCCTGTTTATTTTTGATGAAATATTTTTAGATGAAGAAAACCTATCGCAGGTAGACATGGTGTGTTGTTTTTATGAAATCTCTTTAGAGGACGGAAAACCTAACACAGGTAAGTAGAGCTTGTTGCTTTTGATGGAATCTCTTTAGACAGAGGAAACCTAACACAGGGTGATATAGTGTGTTGTTTTTTTATGAAATCTCTTTAGAGGACGGAAACCTAACACAAATGCATGTTGAAGTCGAGCACACTGATCTTTAACACCCATAACTAGATGTGTAAAACACTCCCCTCAAAAAAGGGATGTTAGAAGAATGCAAGTATAAATCAGTTTATTGAGCATTACAAAATACTTTTGCACACATTCTATCGATAAGACATGTTGGCATACTCACTGATTTAGTAGGGCACCAGTGTTAGTCTCCGGTCCCACTTTCACACTCCTCTTTGCCTCAGCAATCTTCCAGGTGGCCAAATCTTCAGTAAGTTTATTAGCATAATGTGAGCAGAAAATGCTCAGTTGGTTCATGCCAGTCACGATAGCCTGAAAAACATTTAGTTGATAATCATCTTTTTGTCACATTCACAACTGTCTGAATGATATTTTTATTGATAATCATCTTTTTGTCACATTCACAACAGTCTGAATGATATTTTTATTGATAATCATCTTTTTGTCACATTCACAACTGTCTGAATGATATTTTTATTGATAATCATCTTTTTGTCACATTCACAACTGTCTGAATGATATTTTTATTGATAATCATCTTTTTGTCACATTCACAACTGTCTGAATGATATTTTTATTGATAATCATCTTTTTGTCACATTCACAACTGTCTGAATGATATTTTTATTGATAATCATCTTTTTGTCACATTCACAACTGTCTGAATGATATTTTTATTGATAATCATCTTTTTGTCACATTCACAACTGTCTGAATGATATTTTTATTGATAATCATCTTTTTGTCACATTCACAACTGTCTGAATGATATTTTTATTGATAATCATCTTTTTGTCACATTCACAACTGTCTGAATGATATTTTTATTGATAATCATCTTTTTGTCACATTCACAACTGTCTGAATGATATTTTTATTGATAATCATCTTTTTGTCACATTCACAACTGTCTGAATGATATTTTTATTGATAATCATCTTTTTGTCACATTCACAACTGTCTGAATGATATTTTTATTGATAATCATCTTTTTGTCACATTCACAACTGTCTGAATGATATTTTTATTGATAATCATCTTTTTGTCACATTCACAACTGTCTGAATGATATTTTTATTGATAATCATCTTTTTGTCACATTCACAACTGTCTGAATGATATTTTTATTGATAATCATCTTTTTGTCACATTCACAACTGTCTGAATGATATTTTTATTGATAATCATCTTTTTGTCACATTCACAACAGTCTGACAGACAAGGCTTAAGGTTCATGCCGGAATACCATCAGCGTTGCCAGTAGAAGATTGTGCTCAATCTTTAAACTTCAAATCCCGAAACAACCAAATTAATAAATTTGATTATTGCTCGCTGGACTTTAGATGCCTGGTGTGCCTTGCCAGATCGAGAAGACCTGATCATTCGGGGCCATATCGATTGACAGATGTCAGTTGCTGTGATCAGGCAAGTTTTGAGCTACAGCTTACAATGCGTGACGTGATATTCTAATATGATAATTGTGAGTCGCATGGTCAGTGCTTGCACACTCGCCTCACATGCCAGTGATCCGGAGTTCGATCCTGGGTCCAGTCAGAGATATGCACTACTGACGAGCTCAAACGAGAGTGAAACTTGAGTCTAGTGCTTCCAATCTACATGGACAAGGCTTAAGGTTCGTGCCGGAATATTATCAGCGTTGCCAGTAGTGGGTTGTGCTCAATCTTTAAGTCTGAAAGAAATTTGATTGATAATCATCTTTTATTTATCAGATCAGTTCCTAGTCAACTCTGTATATTTGGGGCTCACAAAAGAAGCAAAGAATATTTATCACAATCATGCATGTCACAAGGGCCAACTAAGGAGGGTTGGAGTAAGATTGGCTACTAGTTAGTTGCATATCCTTCAAAGTACGTCGCAGTCAACCCCACAATTTATTGGCTGTTTGTGATTTCATGGCAAGTTTTACGTTCAGTAACTTGCCACTGTTTTCTGAACAACCGACACGCATACAATTGTACGCTGTAAATTAGACATGTTTAAATGCAATTTAAGTGAAGAACAAGAAGAAGAATCAACCAAGAAATGGACATGCTTAAATGCAATTTAATTAACTACATAATACACAAAAGTATCAGCCATTTTGAGGTCCTTGAAATAATGTGAGAAACAAATTCACAGGTAAAGAAAGACATTCACTGCTGGAAGTTTCCATGAAATGTAGTACTACATGAAAAGAACCCAGAAGAGGAATGTCTAGCACACGGAAAGGAAGAAGTGATTGGAGGAGATAACAACACTGTTTGCACACACTACCTGCTTGCACGTCACAAACTGCAAGGAAAGGAAGAAGCGATCGGAGGACATAACAACACTGTTTGCACACATTACCTCCTTGCACGCCACAAACTGTACCATCGCCTGTTCATGATTTAAATCCAGATTCTCCAGTTCAGCTGAATAGTGTCTGAAATCCTCCTCAGCATCATCACTGGAACTTTCAGAGACGACACCTGGTTATAAATAGACAAGATGATGAAGACACATTTGTAGCTTGGTAGGTGATTATCATTAGTGATGAGTCCTTTGTGAGTATCATTATATGATGCATCCTTTGTATGATTATGTGATGTGTCCTTTGTGAATATCATTATGTGACGAGTCCATTGTAACAATCATTTTGTGACAAGCCCATTCTGTCTATCGTTATCTGATGAATTCTTTGTGACTATCATTATGTGATGAGTCTTTTGTGACTATCATTATGTGATGAGTCTTTTGTGACTATCATTATGTGATGAGTCTTTTGTGACTATCATTATGTGACAAGTCCTTTGTGACTATCATTATGTAAAGTCATTTGTGACTATCATTATGTAGCGAGTCCTTTATGACTATTATTATGTGTCACACCCTTTGCAACTATCATTATGTGATGAGTCCTTTGTGATTATCATATGTGACTAGTCCTTTGTGAC
Source organism: Cepaea hortensis (assembly GCA_963921405.1). Lineage (NCBI taxonomy): Eukaryota > Metazoa > Mollusca > Gastropoda > Stylommatophora > Helicidae > Cepaea > Cepaea hortensis. The sequence continues at coordinate 42,802,869 of OY992884.1, read as the reverse complement.
TATCATTATGTTATGAGTCCTTTGTGACTATCATATATGACTATCATTATGTGATGAGTCCTTTGTGATTATCATATGTGACTAGTCCTTTGTGACTATCATGTGATGAGTCCTTTGTGATTATCATATATGACTATCATTATGTGATGAGTCCTTTGTGATTATCATATATGACTATCATTATGTGATGAGTCCTTTGTGATTATCATATATGACTATCATTATGTGATGAGTCCTTTGTGACTATCATATATGACTATCATTATGTGATGAGTCCTTTGTGATTATCATATATGACTATCATTATGTGATGAGTCCTTTGTGACTATCATATATGACTATCATTATGTGATGAGTCCTTTGTGATTATCATATATGACTATCATTATGTGATGAGTCCTTTGTGACTATCATATATGACTATCATTATGTGATGAGTCCTTTGTGATTATGATATATGACTATCATTATGTGATGAGTCCTTTGTGTTTATCATATATGACTATCATTATGTGATGAGTCCTTTGTGACTATCATATATGACTATCATTATGTGATGAGTCCTTTGTGACTATCATATATGACTATCATTATGTGATGAGTCCTTTGTGATTATCATTATGTGACTAGTCTTTTGTGACTATCATGTGATGAGTCCTTTGTGATTATCATATATGACTATCATTATGTGATGAATCCTTTGTGACTGTCATATATGACTATCATTATGTGATGTGTCCTTTGCGACTATCATTATGTAACAAGTCCTTTGCGGCTAACATTATGTGACACGTCCTTTGTGGTTACCATTATGTGACAATTCCTTTGTGGTTACCATTATGTGGCAATTCCTTTGTGGTTACCATTATGTGACAATTCCTTTGTGGTTACCATTATGTGACAAGTCCTTTGTGGTTACCATTATGTGGCAATTCCTTTGTGGTTACCATTATGTGACAATTCCTTTGTGGTTACCATTATGTGACACGTCCTTTGTGGTTACCTTTATGTGACAAGTCCTTTGCATAACTTCACTCTAATCACAGACTACCAGAAGGACTCTCAATCCATTGACAATTCCCCTTGCTTTATGTATTTTCATGACCATGGTATTTTCAATGTTCAGATTCCGCTGAATGACTCTAAAACTAGGAACAAGTTAAAAACAAAGAAGAGAATTAGAGACATGAATGAGCAACATGGGAAAGACAAGACAAGAACTACAATAGGCAGCAAAGATTAGGTGGAATAAGTAGAGTAAAGAAACAGTAACATGAAGGGTATAATAGTAAAGTATAGAAAGAGCAATACAAACCATGTAAGATTAACAATGGAGTACGTAAAGAGCAATAGAGTAGATATCAAACCAATAGTAGAATTCAGAGCCCCGGGAAGGTTAACCCAGTCAACAAATGCCCGCAGAAGTCGGATGTGTCGGCCTAACGGCGCAAGAATGCAGCTCTGCTGTGAACAGGCACAACGCAATCACGTCCGAATAAAAACTCCGGATGAACGCAGAAGAAGAAGAAGAAGAAGAAGAAGAAGAAGAAGAAGAAGAAGAAGAAGAAGAAGAAGAAGAAGAAGAAGAAGAAGAAGAAGAAGAAGAAGAAGAATTCAGAGAAGGCAACATAACAGACATAAAACAAACACAAGAGTACAGAAAAAGTAACAGACTAGACATAAGATTACCAACAGAATGCAGAAATTCAACATAAATGACATTAGACTGACAGTTAAGTACAGAAAGAGCAACGAAAACCATGTAAGAATAACAACAGAGTACAGAAAGAGCACATGAACCATGAAAGATTAACAATAAGATACAGAAGAGCAACAGAGTACTTATAAGACCAGTAGTAGAGTACAGAACGGGCAACAGAATTGGTATTAGACTGAAATACAGAAAGAGCAATAGAATAGATGTAAAACCAACAAGAGTACAGAAAGAGCAATAGAATAGATGTAAAACCAACAAGAGTACAGAAAGAGCAATAGAATAGATGTAAAACCAACAAGAGTACAGAAAGAGCAATTGAATAAATGTAAGACCTACAAGAGTACAGAAAGAGCAATTGAATAAATGTAAGACCTACAAGAGTACAGAAAGAACAACAGAATAGATGTAAAACCAATAAGAGTACAGAAAGAGCAATTGAATAAATGTAAAACCAACAAAAGTACATAAAGAGCAATGGCATATATGAAGGAGCAACAGAACAAACATAAGACAAACAAAAGAGTACAGAAAGAGCAACAACAAAAAACACAGCCATAAGACTACCAGAAGAATGCAAAAATTCAACAGAATTGACACAAGATTGGAAAGAGCAACAGTATAGACATAAGATCAACTCTAGAGTACAGACAGAGCAACAGTATAGACATAAGATCAACTCTAGAGTACAGACAGAGCAACAGTATAGACATAAGATCAACTCTAGAGTATAGACAGAGCAACAGTATAGACATAAGATCAACTCTAGAGTACAGACAGAGCAACAGTATAGACATAAGATCAACTCTAGAGTATAGACAGAGCAACAGTATAGACATAAGATCAACTCTAGAGTACAGACAGAGCAACAGTATAGACATAAGATCAACTCAGAGTACAGACAGAGCAACAGTATAGACATAAGATCAACTCTAGAGTATAGACAGAGCAACAGTATAGACATAAGATCAACTCTAGATTAAAGCCAGAACAACAGAATGAACATAATTAAAAATCACCATGTGTTAGAGTTGCCATCAGCTCCTGGGAGACATTAAAATACCGCGTAATATCCTCCGACAGTCTTTTGGCCTGAAGTAACTGACTGCTCACTTCCTGCAAATAAACACTCATAATTATCAGCATTTTGTTTTAGAAACAAAAAAAAAAGATGAAATGTCTTTTAGTTGTTTTATGAAAACAAAACCAAAAAACCAACTGTATTGCATTCTGGGCAAACTGACAGATGCTTAATCCTTTGCTGACCAACTTCGACGCTCGACGAATTTCTGGCTATATGCCTTGGTGACCAACTTCGACGGTCGACGAATTGGCGACATGCGGATTTCAAACAGACGGCCTTATCGATAGCCACGGAATCAGGCGTCATCCAGTTGTTTCCCTTATTCCAAAATGGCTGCGCCCATGGTTAAAAGTGTTTGCAGCCGTAACTAGCGTGTTTTTTTTTTTAAATTCATTAATTTGTGTTCCAAATGAATATTCAGCATTTTCACCATGCCTGAGGATGAACACCAGGCTCGTAATATAGAGTATTCTGACTCTGCCAGCGAAATTGAAGCTGAAAACGATGTTTCCTAGATAAGCAGAGACACATAGGTGAATATTAGTGTAAATGAAAGTTGCGTTAACGATGTTGAAGTTGATGATGGAGGTCATGAAGGTACCTCTGAAGAAAGTAGTGGGCGTGGCACAAGAGACCAGAACATTTCTACAGCTGAAAATTCTGTTTGGAAATGGAGAAAGGCTCTTCAAAACGAACTTATTGAGCTTGGCAATCTTCCATACAAAGAACAAGGTGTCAGACACAACTGGGTCCATTGATTTTTTCAAGCTTTTTTTCCCTGACACTGCCATAGGTCTGATCACGTGTGAAGTCAACATGTATGGTGAAAATCACCTCTCTCAGTACACAGGAAATGCCAAGTACAAAAAGCTTACTTGGGATCATACTGATGCAGTTGAAATTTCTGCATTCATAGGGCTTCAGATTGCCATGGGAATGTGTTGTAAACCAGCAGTTTCAGACTACTGGTCTAAGAATTTTTGGCTGAATGAAACAGCATATTCGAAGGCCATGAGTCGGAACAGATACCAACAGGTTCACAGAAATGATGGATATGGTTCCAAAAGACATATTCTCTATTGTGACAGCTTTTATTCAAGCCCAGCTTTATTTCAAGAACTGAAAGAAATACAGATTGGTGCATGTGGAACAGTATGTCAAAATATAAAGCAATTTCCTGATATGTTGAAGAAAAAACAACTGAAACTGAAAAAGGCAGATCATCCTGTGTTTTGTGTTACAGAAGATAATTGCATGTTGGCCGTTACCTGGCATGACACTAAGAGTGACCCTGATATCTACAGTTCACTCCAATGATGTTATGGAAAAGACAATCAGGAAAAGGGGAATTCCAGAGGGCAGAATAATAAACAAGCCAGTGCTTGCAGAAAAATACAATAAAAGTATGGGCGGTGTCGATCACTTCGGCCAACTGAGTGCAAGCTACCCCTTTCCACATAGATCCTATAAATGGTACCTACCATTATACCATTGTCTAGTTGAAACTGCTCTGGTCAATGGGCATATAATCTACAACACTGCCAACTCTACAAATAAGATCACTGCAAAGAAGTTTATGCAGGATGTCAGTCTTGCTCTTATTGGACCTGCTGTTCTTCGGCGCAATGCAACACCTTCAAGACCACAAGTCACAACATCACGACTTACTGAGCGCCATTTTATTCAAAAGTATGAAAGACCAAGGTACAAACCAGACTGTAAAGTGTGTAAGGCTGCAGGTAAAAGAAGCCAGACTTGCATGTACTGCCTAGATTGCAATACACCTCTATGCCTGACACCATGTTTCAAGTTATACCACACTGTTGAGGATTATCAACGTTCCAGACAAAGACTCTTGCAGAGGTCTACAGCTACAACTTCAACCCCATGTAATGAAGGAGACAGCTCAGACTTCAACTAGAGGTTAGAATTTACAAATACTTTTTCTTCTTCTGCGCTCATCTTTTTTCTTTTTTTGGACTTGATTGCGTTGTGCCTGTTTACAGCAGAGCTGTGTTCTTGCGCCGTTAGGCCGACACATCCAACTTCTGCGAGCATTTGTTGAGTGGGTTAACCTTATATACCCAATATATATATATAAATATAACCAAATACTAATTACTAATATCACAGACACAACACACCAAACAAAAACCACAACACAGTGTAGAAATGATAATTTTTTATTTTTCATTTTCCAAGATGGCCGTCATGATCATGTGACAAATTTGCATAAAACATATATATTTATGCCTAACAACCATTCATAACAGTGCTCTGAAAATTTCAACACCCTACGTTCAATTTTAAATTTTTAGTGAATTTAATTTGAAAACCAGTCATGTTTTCAAAAATCCGCAAACACCCTTGGTAATCGGAGACAATAATGCTCCGGATTGTTGGTCAACAAAGTGTTCCGTGTAAATTAGTGCTCATATTGAGCTTATTTTATTCATTGCCAACCATGTCGCTAACATTTTATAGCTTTTACTTTGAAAACATTCACTAAAAAATATGAAAAGATGATGGTTTTAAAACATCATCTAATTATTCTATAAATAGCCATACAAATTCAAGATGGCCGTCATGATCATGTGACAAATTTGCATAAAACATATATATTTATGCATAACAACCATTCATAACAGTGCTCTGAAAATTTCAACACCCTACGTTCAATTTTAAATTTTTAGTGAATTTAATTTGAAAACCAGTCATGTTTTCAAAAATCCGCAAACACCCTTGGTAATCGGAGACAATAATGCTCCGGATTGTTGGTCAACAAAGTGTTCCGTGTAAATTAGTGCTCATATTGAGCTTATTTTATTCATTGCCAACCATGTCGCTAACATTTTATAGCTTTTACTTTGAAAACATTCACTAAAAAATATGAAAAGATGATGGTTTTAAAACATCATCTAATTATTCTATAAATAGCCATACAAATTCAAGATGGCCGTCATGATCATGTGACAAATTTGCATAAAACATATATATTTATGCCTAACAACCATTCATAACAGTGCTCTGAAAATTTCAACACCCTACGTTCGTTTTTAAATTTTTAGTGAATTTAATTTAAAAACTAGTCATTTTTTTAAAAATCCGCAAACACCCTTGGTAATGGGAGACAGTAATGCTCCGGATTGCTGGTCAGCAAAGTGATCCTGGTTAGATTTTAAAGGATATGTATGCCAATCTTCTTACTTCTGAAGTTACAGGCTGTATCATTATCAGGTCATGCATCACCAACAGTTATGAGCCACAAAAGCTGGTCATTTCATACTTCACAAACAGTTATGAGCCACACAAACTGGTCATTTCATATTTCACAAACAGTTATGAGCCACACAAACTGGTCATTTCATACTTCACTAACAGTTATGAGCCACAAAAACTGGTTATTTCATACTTCACAAACAGTTATGAGCCACACAAACTGGTCATTTCATACTTCACAAACCGTTATGAGCCACACAAACTGGTCATTTCATACTTCACTAACAGTTATGAGCCACAAAAAATGGTGATACATCACAAATGCCTCAAATTACTGACCTCCCACCCCTTATAAACTAAATTACCTGCGTCAGTCTCTCAATGAGTGATATGTTTGCATCTTCAGACTGGTCTGAGATAACTTCATTATGCACAGCCAATTCTGGTTCTGTCTGCTCCATCTGTAGAGTATTTGTATGTACTTGTTTTTTAACTCATTTAGCACAATGCAACGTACCAAGTGTTTATTAGTAACTCATACATGATACACTTTTCTTAACTTCTTGTGCCTCATTCAGTTGCTACATTAATCATTAACTCCAAGAAATCAGTTTATTGGTTAACTTTATATATGATATACCTTTGTTAACTAGTGTTTCAATCAGTTGTTTATTATTTCTTTAATTCCAACGACACAGTTTAATCTTAACTCTACATATGATACACCGTTCTTAACTTCTTATGCTGAATTCAGCTGTTACATTAATCTTTAACCTCAAGAAATCAGTTTGCTAGTTTATTGGTAACCACATACATGTTACACTTTTCTTAAATTATTTTACCTCATTCTTCTTCTTCTTCTGCGTTCATCCGGATTTTTTTTTTCCGGATGTGACTGCATTGTGCCTGTTTACAGCAGAGCTGCGTTCTTGCGCCGTTAGGCCGACACATCCAACTTCTGCGGGCATTTGTTGACCGGGTTAACCTTCCCGGGGTTACCTCATTCAATTGTTACATGAATCCTTTAATCCCAAATAACCAATTTATTGGTAATTTCATACATGATACGATAGAGTAGACAGATACAAATTATGGACCTATAGGATACAAGGGCAACTGCTAGAAAACATCATAGCCATGTACCACTCAAGCCAAAGTGCAGTAAGAACACAAGAAGGCATATCAGATATGTTCACAGTCAATACAGGAGTGAGGCAGGGATGTGTGCTCTCTCCCCTTCTATTCAATATCTACATGGACATAATTTCCAAAGAAGCAAGTCTCGACAGAACAGATTCAGAAAATTTAGAACTCTTTACTCCAGATGAAACAACTGACCCACAGGGAATAAATGAACTTCTATTTGCAGACGATCAGTGCCTGTTTTACAGCGATGAGGGCAGACTACAAAATCATATTACTAATCTGAGTTCAACCTGCAGCAGATACAATATGAGTATAAACACAGCCAAAACCGAAGTAATGCAAGTTAGCAGATCGCCAGGCCCACTAAGTATGCAGATAAATAACACAACTCTGAAACAAGTTAAAGAATTCAAATACCTTGGAAGTATGATCACAGAAGATGGCAGATTGGACAGATAAATTGAAATCAGATGTCAAAAAGCTAGTGCACTTACATATCAACTATCACCCTTACTGAAACATCCAAAAATACCCATGTCTGCAAAACGACAGACAATAAACAGCATATTCACATCAACCCTATGCTACCAATCTCAAACCTGGACTTTATCCAAATTACACCTTTGCAAAATCAACACCTGCGAAATGAGATGCCTGAGGAGAGCTGCCAACTTAACAATCCGAGACCGAGTAAGAAATGCTACTATCAGACAGGCTGTGGTATCAACACCTTGTGCCACATTTATTGAAAGACAGAAGATCAAGTGGTTTGGCCATGTCGTTAGAATGCAACATCAGCAACTACCATCATTGGCCTTACATCAAAGATCGTCTGCGACGAGACCACGAGGACGTCCAAGAAGAAAATGGATTGACGACATCAGAGACATTGTACAACCACACGGAATGACACTATCCAGTGCCGCCCACCGGGCGCTGGAACGCAAATTATTCCTCCCCACGACGCTTGACGGCAGAAGTGAAAGATGATGATGATGATACATCTTTCTCAACTTCTTATAATCCTTTAACTCAAAGGAATTAGTTACTGGTAACTTCATACATGATAAATCTTTCATAACTTCTTGGTCGAGACAGGAACACTGAGTTTATCCACAACTCTGGTGATCGAGTGAAATGGCGAGTCATGACCGCCCACGCTTTCCGGCATGGCACATGATGGATGGATGGAACTTCTTATGCCTAATTTAGTTTTTACATTAATCATTTAACGCCAAGGAATTAATTACTGGTAACTTCATATGTGATACACCTTTCTTAACTTCTTTTGCCTAATTTAGTGTTTACATTAATCATTTAACTCCAAGGAATTAGTTACTGGTAACTTCATACATGATACACCTTTCTTAACTTCTTATGGCTAATTTAGCTTTTACATTAATCATTTAACCCCAAGGAATTAGTTACTGGTAATTTCATACATGATACACCTTTCTTAACTTTTTGTCCCTCATTTAGTTAATTAACCCCTTTCTCACCTCCTGGTAAGTGAAAATCAGTTCTTTCTCTCTCTGCAAACAGTTATCCATTTCTCGAACAAAGGCAGCAGCGTCATTGTGAAATTTGTTCTGTAGAGAAAAGATATTATGAATTCATTACAAACTATTTGTACTTTCAATGTGTCGGTGACTTTATTTAGGATTAGCAGTTGGTGACTTTATTTAGGATTAGCAGTTGGTGACTTTATTTAGAATTAGCAGTTGGTGGCTTTATTTAGAATCAAGACTTTTGACAGAATAGATAGATATAAATTATGGAACATCCTTGAAGACTACGAATACAAGGACAATTACTAGAAAACATTATAGCGATGTAAAACTTAAGCCAAAGTACAGTAAGAAAGTAAGTAGGTATATCCGATATGGTCACAGTCAATATAGGAGTGAGGCAAGGATGTGTGCTTTCCCCCCTGCTATTTAACATATCTACATAGACAGAATGTCCAAAGAAGCATAAATCATATTAATAAGCTGAATTCAACATGCAGTAGATACAATATGAATATAAATACAACCAAAACTGAAGTAATGCAAGTTAGCAAGTCTCCTGATGCACTATATATACTGATAAACAGTAAATCGTTGAAACAAGTTAAAGAATTTAAATAACTTAGAAGTGTGATCACAGAAGATGGCAGAATCAACAGAGAAATCAAAATTGGATGTCAAAAAGCAAGTGTGATTATATATCAACTACCAACCATACTGAAACACCAAATATACCTATGTCCTCAAAAGGACAGATAATAAATAGCATATTCACACCAGCCCTCTTTCAATAGACCATAGCCCCCCAACCAACTTACACCAAACCCTTTGTAGACTGGTTTAGGATTGGTTGGGTTTTGCGGCTAGTTTTTTATGGTATGAAGCAGCCAGTCTCATGCCAAACCTCCTTAGTTACCTCTCACAATATGCCTGGTAGGTTTATAGTTTTTACTTTTCTCTTACTCCCGTGTGTTGCCGGGGCCCATAAGGGAAGTAAAGAATAGCAACACTGCAGCCTACCACGCATGTCGTAAGAGGCGACTAAGGAGGCTTGATGGTTCCGTCGCCCTGCTACTGAGTGACACTGTGAGCTGTGAGTTTCGTGTGAAATGCTTTTGAATCTGCCCGAGGTTTTTTGGAACGTGACTGCATGTTCGGAGCGATGGCAGATGGCTATGTCCCAGAGTTGACCGGTTTTTGCCTTATGCAGAAATGTGTGGCTGCTGGGCTTCTGGTTGACTGCCACTGCCACCGACGATGAACTGTATTTCGTGGACTGTGTGGGTGAACATCTAGGAAACATCCAGATGGGAAAATGACTGCAGATTCCATCAGAAATGAACTGAGTGTTTTGTGGGGGACTATTGTGTTGACATTCTGGCGGCGGCATTATGCACAGTGTATCTGTGCGGGCTGTTGTTTGTCGAGACTCCTGTCTTTTCCACTTTTCACATTGGGCAGTGGGGAGCGTTTTGTATGATATTCACTGGCACAGGAACGGAGCATAATGGGGACGACCCGTTGCTGTGAAGTTGGAACTGCGACTAACTAACTAACTAACTAACCTTTCTCTGCTTCTCTTATGGACCCCATGACAAACTGGCAACACTGGCAATCATGACCCTCTTATCCTCTCTGTCATGTGACATTTTCATTATCTGATGTTTATTTTACTTCTTGCCTAGATGTTTCAGTTTTTCCCACACATCTTTCTTACAAGTTACTAACAAAATTAATTAATGCTAACCATAATGTGATTCTTATCCATCATCATCAGAATGCAATTGTCTGTTCCAGGTTTCTTTGTATAAGCAATGATATATTCATCAACTGCCTGCAGCATCTGCTTATAGATGCTTTTAGCACACTCCAGACTGCTCTGGTCATTCTGCTGGCATCCTTCACTCACCTTGGTCCTGTAAGAATACAATGTGAGATAAAAAAGACACATTAAAGTCAGCCACCGCAGCTGAATGAGTTTTTCCTATTATCTGGCGATGGGGTACTGGTGCATGACAAGGCAGACGTGGTCACGGCCCTTTGGGATCATGTGTATAGTGCATGAGAGAATGGTGTTGCAGGGAGTGACAAGAGGATCTGAACGACACTCAGGACTCCGAGGAAAGGCCAGACGGACACAATCAGATTGTTATTGGTACAATTAGTATTGGGACTCTTTGCTGGCTATTGAAGATGAGGACGTATGGAAACGTCCCAAATGCTGTGATGTCGGTTCTTGACTTAACTCAACTCTGGAGGTGAAAGATGAGACCAGTATAATGAGCTCAGCTATTGACAGCCAACAGATAATAATCAGTTAAATGTTCCGTTATCAACAGGCAACAGATAATAATGGGCCAATAGTTCAGTTATCACCAGCCAACATTTTATAACAGATTAATGAGCTGGGTTATTGACAGGTGAAAGATAATAATGGGTTATTGGTTCAGTTATCAACAGGCAACAAATAATAATGGGTTAATAACTCAATTATCAACAGATAATATCGGGTTAATAATTAAGTTGTTGGTATCATCATCATGTGGCCGGTCTTTAGCAGAACATCGCTCCCATCACGGCCCACCAAAACATGTGTCCATCGTGTCCATCTTCATGCTGGTCAACTCCGACCTCTTGCTCCAGGACCTCTTCCAGGAGCCACACATTCTATCATTGTTTCTTCCAAGTGGGTACGGCCAAAGAATTTCAGTTTCCACGACTCTGACTGGCACCTGGCCATCTTGATAGACGATAGTTTGTAAAATGGAGTTATACCTCTCCATAGCATAAAGCCTGGTTTAGACCACGTGCTGCCCATGCATGATCCTTCTCTCGGCCTGTCTAGTTTACTCCAGAGACCATGTGTTGCCCATGCATGATCCTTCTCTCGGCCTGTCTAGTTTACTCCAGAGACCATGTGTTGCCCATGCATGATCCTTCTCTCGGCCTGTCTAGTTTACTCCAGAAGAAAAGTAACACCAATATGTCTGGAATAATACAAGCTGCCGAAGCTACCAGATCAGAAAAGCAATGCTCTAACTGTCCGCTTGTCGAAGTTTTGATCCTAGACCAGTTGACAACCAAGGCTTAGGGCCTGGTCTGCCCTGCCAAGTCATTTAGTCTTAGGTTGCATTTGTCACATTAGAGAAATGCTGGTACCCTCCCAATGGCACTCTTCTGTCAAAAGCCGTTGGTACAATGTTGGGGGTTGGGTTTGGTGAGTGGCACCCAACATTCGCCACTAACAGAAAACAGGTAGTACAGTCTACTGTCTTATGGTAGCTCAGTCATATCTGACTGAGACATGACATTCTAAGACTTTAGTGATTGCAAAATGGTATATGATTCATATCCACATGTTACCACAGGAACAATCTGTCAAAACTGATCATCATTACAGCCTACAGTACCATGTGGTGTAGGACACGAGGGTCTTTGAGCTTGGAACTGGGTTGAGTGAATCAAGAATCAACATCATTGCATTCGGGGCATTCCCATAAGCGCTCAGGCCTCATCAACAGCCAGCAAAGAGTTCTAATACTAATGGTGCCCATTGCAATCTAATATGTCTGTCTGTCTTGCTTTACCACTGAGTAACGACTGTCGGTCAGATCCCCTGACCACCCCTTGCTGCCGCATTCTCTCTTGACCAAGATAGTCTATCTGTTTTTCTGCATTATTCACATGTTCCCAGAGGGCCTTCACCACATCTACCTTATCTTACATCAAATCACCCCTTAATGATGCAGCATCAGCCAATCTGTCTGCCTATTCATTTCCACCACACCTGAGTCTCCTGGAGAAAAGACTCGGCAAATACTCACAATCTGCGACCTCTTAATCGATGCAGGCCATTCTGCACAAAGCATGCCAGTCTTCACCTTTGCCAGCATGCTTTGTGAATCAGTTACAATCACAACATGCTTATATAGTTTGTTCTCCATCCAGCGGAAAGTTGCAGTAACCGCCTCCACCTCCATTCTCAGACTTGAGGTTGTGGTATCATATGCCAAGCTCTGCTTTACTATTTGGTTTTGCTATGAATCCCCAGGCCTCTTAATGCCAGGATGACAGTAAGCATGAATTAATTGCTGAATTTTGAGCTTGGAACAATGCATGTTCAATTATCTCACAAAATCAGTAGAGTCTTGTCCCAGTGATGTCATGTGGTCAAGACATCCAGCTATTTATCTCTTTGTCCGCCTCTTGCTCTTCTCCTATCAATTTTGCCATTTATCACATGGCATTCAAGTTTATATCTCCTCATAACATACCCATACAAATCTTGACTGTCTACGTCAAATTTCTCCAATCAATTTGCATATTTCATTTGTTTTTTTAAACAATATAACATTATATGCAACAGGGGGTACCTGAGCATAATTCCCAGCTCTTTGGAGTCTCTATGCGGGAACTTCTCTTGAAGGGCACAAGGTCTAATGAGTTAAGCTCACAGTTGGCATGCCAGCGAAGCTGATAAACAACGCTGCCTTTCGGCACCTGGGCTCATCGCTCGCTACATCACAGACTCAAAGCAGGAAACTCTTCAGGGTAATTCATTATTTTATGCAACAGCAAAAACACACATCATCATCATCTTCCCATGCCTTGCCGGCTTTTGCGATCATGCCTTTCCACAAATTACGATCTCTGACGTCATGGATCAATTCGTGTGTTTGACTCCCTTCCGTGCCAAGACACAAGAGTGTCAAGAATCATCTCACGCTGTCTTCCTCTACCCTTTCTTTCTGTAAATCTTTCCGGCTGTCACACAACAAGGTATAACATGAGACAGAAATGAAATAAACAAAGCTCAGCAACTAACCAGTATTGTTCTTGTATTATTCCATCAAGCCGTGTCCTCATAAAGAAAGGAATCTTTAAGTACAAGTCTTCAGTACCAGGCCTCCCTTGCTTGATCAACTCATTGATTATTGCTATGTTTTGCATTGTTGCTTGTTAATTCCTGTAAAGTAAAGGCATAATTCAAAAAGAAATAAGACAATGTTGAATATTTGTCTCTGTGTGTGTCCTGACACATAGACAAATACAGACCAATACTAAAGGAACAATCTATTCTAACTAGCTCCATTCCTTTAATTATTTTAAGCCAGTGCACAGTACCCAACTCCTCATTTGCAATCACAAAAGACTCTTGCCACTAGCAAAATGCAGACCAATGCAAGTACAAATATTTAAACTTGTTCTACTCTTTCATTGACTTAACACCAGTGTACAGTACCAAACTCCCCATTTCTAGTTTAATACTGTCATTCCATTTTCGACTAAACCTTCCAAAACATTAGAGGAATTTCTCTAAAAAAAGGTAGAATGCTACACTTCCTGCAGGTTATGATGCACTAGCCAAGTTGCAATCATAATACGTGGTACATCACAGCATTACACCATAGGTAGACAAAAAAACTAATTTATGATCATAATGCTTGGTGCATTACATCATCTACAGCAGGGGCAGACAAAACTAATTTATGATCATAATGCTTGGTGCATTACATTATCTACAGCAGGGGTAGACAAACCTAATTTATTATCATAATACTTAGTGCAATACATCATCTACACCAGGGATAGACAAAACTAATTTATGATCATAACGCTTGGTGCATTACATCATCTACACCAGGGGTAGACAAAACTAACTTACAATCATAACGCTTGGTGCATTACATCATCTACACCAGGATTAGACAAACCTAACTTATGATCATAACGCTTGGTGCATTACATCATCTACACCAGGAGTAGACAAACCTAACTTACAATCATAACGCTTAGTGCATTACATCATCTACACCAGGAGTAGACAAACCTAACTTACAATCATAACGCTTGGTGCATTACATCATCTACACCAGCAGTAGACAAACCTAACTTATGATCATAACACTTGGTGCATTACATCATCTACACCAGGAGTAGACAAACCTAACTTATGATCATAACGCTTGGTGCATTACATCATCTACACCAGGAGTAGACAAACCTAACTTATGATCATAACGCTTGGTGCATTACATCATCTACACCAGTAGTAGACAAACCTAACTTATGATCATAACGCTTGGTGCATTACATCATCTACACCAGGAGTAGACAAACCTAACTTATGATCATAACACTTGGTGCATTACATCATCTACACCAGGAGTAGACAAACCTAACTTATGATCATAACGCTTGGTGCAATACATCATCTACACCAGGAGTAGACAAACCTAACTTATGATCATAACACTTGGTGCATTACATCATCTACACCAGGAGGCGACAAACCTAACTTATGATCATAATGCTTGGTGCATTACATCATCTATACCAGGAGTAGACAAAACTAACTTACAATCATAACGCTTGGTGCATTACATCATCAACAAAACGTCAGACAAGAACACATTCACAAGTTATTTACCAACGATATGACAAGGCAAACTATGATCATATTCACCATAAGCAGCCATTGTTTTATTTCTAATTGAATAAGTTTCAATGATTTAGGCAGACAGGTTTGTTATGTAAAACGTGTTTGAATTAGATAATTAATGATTTTGCTATGCTATTAATAGTTTTAAGCAAAGAATTACAGAACACCACGTTTTGATTGCTGAAATGCTATATAGAACCAGTTTTGCTGTATGGCAGTGAATCTTGGAATGTAAATGCACAAAGTAGGAAGAAATTAGAAGCAACAGAGATGTGGTTGCTGAGACGAATGTTGCGAATTTCTTGGACTGCCAGAATAACTAACAACGATTGCCTGAAAGAGGCTAATGAAACTAGAACATTATATACAACAATAAGAAAGAGACAAACAGCTTTCTTCGGTCATGTGATGAGAAGAGAGGCATTGGAGAACATCATGACAACTGGAAAGATTGAGGGGAAGAGAAGCAGATGCAGATCAAGAGAAATAATGCTGGGTGGATTGAGACGGTGGCAAGCAGGAATATCATCAGCAGAGGTTGATCCAGAAAACCAAAGACAGATCTGTGGAGAGTCATGAACGCCTACGCCAACTGACAGGGCACTTGATGATGATGATATCACGTCTTGAGTTTAAAACGGTGAAATTTCAAATAATAACTACTAAACACTACACTTTGCAAAGGTTGCTTAACAAGATTTCTAAAATTTCTTTGCAAAGTTTGCTAAACAAGTTACAAGATTTCTTTGCTGCAAACACTACATAAAATGCAGACTATAAACTATGCAGTTTTTAAGTTTAAACATACAATACTGCATTAAATACGTTTTATTATATAAAGAATATATTACAGCGCTCCCACCAAAACTATTAGCATAACTGTCGCAAACACATCCTTCTTCTGCAGTAGCAAGATTCAAGATGTCTTCTACTCCCCTTCGACAGCTTTTATAATAACAAACCGTTGAGCTTCGACATCCTGGTTGTTTCTCTCAAATATAACGTTTCTTGGAAATCGGCCTGGACAGGGTTGCCACTTTTCTTTGACAGAAAACATCTAGAAACGGATGTATAGACATCTAGATTGCATAGGTGAAACATCTAGAAAAACATCCAGATGGGAAAAGTAAGACATTACATAGATATCGATGTGACTTACCCTATAGAATCATGTCCTCATCTTCACTGATGTCTGTCTCACAATATCCGAAGGATAAACTTAGCTTGGATGATGAAGCTGAAGCTTCAGATTCAAAATGACTCTGATATGCTTTAGCTGTTACAATTTCTTTTAATACACGATCAGGGAGCTGATCAGTTGAACAGTTAGTTAGTCGACAGATCATCCTCACTGCACATCGGACTATTCAGTCCATAAGTGCTCGGATCCCCTCCTCAGCAAATCCCGCAGCGTGTAACGGCTAACGACACCAGTTCTGTGTTGGTTTATCAATCTTCTTTGGCTTCCTGCGTAGTGTTCTTGTTTGTTCTTTTAATTTGCTGTTCTCGCAGTCTGGCCATGGTTGTAGATTCAGAGTCATCACTTGGTTCACGCAAAAGTCTTACTTCTCGTAGAGCATTCAGAATGTCAGCCTGATCCATGGCGCGTCCGCCCTCAACAGTAGCGTTACCTGCGAACTTGTCAACCCGCTCATTTCCTTGTACTCCCGCATGCCCTGGCAAGAAGATGAAACTAATCTTTGCCAGCCGAGTCCGCTCCAGAGACAGCAACCATTCTCTTCGGATCCACCCCACCTCTATCTTCTTGATCATGTTCATGGAGTCGCTAAGGAAATATGCCCTAGTGAATGTCTGTGTCTCGAGCCATGTTATTGCTTTACTTACTGCCATGACTTCCATAGTCAGGCTACTTGTGGTTTCAGTGAAAGCACCAGAGACCTCCGTCACAATTCTCCCTCCGGCACGAGCCGTAAAGGACCATGAGCTTCTCACATGTCTGACGACCGATCCATCTGTGTAGATGACAGCATCACCGTCTAGCGAATTCTCGAAAATCAACGTTTGTACTTTAGCCTCCACAGCAGCCGGATTTTCTTGTCTGCATTTTCTATCTAGTTGGATGCAAACTGAAAAGGATGTGCAGAAATATGTTGGCACTTGTACCCACTCCTCGCCAGGTTCTAAGTCCTCAAGTGAACACACCTGTTGAAGAATGTCTTCGGCTTGACCCATCCACGACCGTCCTCTTTTTAACCTGCTGCCCTTCACCTTCATAATTTCACTATACAGTGGGGACGCAGAGGTGTTTCCAAGGCACCAGGGCCGGGTTATATACTGGCCAAGACCTATTGACGCGTCCTCGTCGAGCGTCCTGGGCAACAGGTCCCTTTGGGGTCCTGGCTAAAGTCAATAGGATCGCCGATTCCTCCGAAGTCAGAGAGTGTCTGCCTGTACGGCGAGGAACCACCAGTCTGCACACCAATAAGCCAGACATGGGACAACGGATACTCATGCAAACCTCAGGTCCTGTATGACATCACACTGATGTTGGACAACAGGATGTCTTCATCCGACATACAGGACTTCGCGTTGGAACTCAAGCCAACGAACACAAGCAAGCAAGCAACTATACAGTGGATGTTGTGTGTTTGCGTTAACTCTGAGGTAGGCGCGTGCTCTGCAAGCTTGTATTCTGTCTTCAATGGTTGGAAAATCAAGAAGGTAGCGCATCGCCCTTTATGCTGTATCTCTTGTACATCCAAAAATAATGCGCATAGCTTCATTCTGTATCCTTTCCATCCTTTCTATCTGCTTACGGCTGAGAGTCAGGATTGCCATTGCATACTCAAAAACAGACATGACCAGCCCCTCGTACAGAAGACATAGATGGCGCTGCTCACAGTTTGCTGCCGCCATCACCCGCATTGCAGCCAAACCTCGCTTGGCTTTTGTTATCACCTGGTCTATGTGCTCGTTATAAGCAATGCTTCGATCAAACCGTATCCCCAGGTAATTCATTGCCTGCGTTCTTTCCACCGTCTCCGAACACAGCTTTACAGTTGGTGTTGGAGTGCTGACAATATGATTATTCAACGAGAACCAAGTCACAGTTGCCTTTGTTGGGTTGACCATTGCCCCAGCTTCATCACACCAAGTACTTATCAGTTGAACAGCATTTTCCTACTCTCATCAGGCCAAATCTTATTGTCAAGATAGCATTTAAGAGGTCAAGATTCATCCTATTTCTTAGTTTAGATTTTATATAATTCATAGCATTGAAAACTCTTTTTATATCAGCATTTGAATGGGGTAGTATCATGGCACACATCGCACATTCAAAGAGCTTACAGAATGAACTGTTTCCTGAGGCATCTTTAAATTGTCTTACTTCACTTCAAAAAGCTTCAGTTTCTGTTTTGTTTGTCCAGTCAACCAAATTTATTTTGGTGTTAACTGATATTCTGCTTCCACCACACTATTATCAGTAGCCCTAACAATTTCATAACTTGACAATATTTAGGTATATCATTTACTGGCTGAAGTATGTTGTTAACAGATAGCAGAAAAGAGTTAAATATTTTTAAATACATCTAAATTTTCAGGAAGTCTCTGCTTCAATTGCTTGAATAATGAGATAAAACATCTTGACAGCGCTTTCTTAAGTTCTCTTCATTTTCTGTTAACATTCCTTTTGTTTTTAAACCATCAATTGTTTATTCGATTTGGTGTCCCAGGTATGGCTTACGAGCCAAATAGCTCTTTATAGTGCAAGTGAACAAATCAGCTTTAGAAGTTGGCAATATAAGTCTTTTACCAATTGAGTGAAATAGCAAAGTGAGATCGTCAAGTAATTTAACTTTATCAACATTTTTAGATTCAAACAGTTTATTAACTTTTTGCACTTCATTTAGAATGGGTTGAAAAAAGAAAAAGATTGATTGGTTGATTGAAAATAAGATTGATTGATTGATTGATCTAGGAACAGACATCACAGCATTCGGGGCATTCCCATAGGCGCTCCGTCTCCATCCTCAGCAGCCAGCGAAGAGTTCCAACACCAATAATACCAGTAGCAATCTGATTATATGTCCGTCTGGCCTTTCCTCTGAGCGTAGAGCGTCGGCCAAATCCCCTCGTCACTCCTCGCTGTCTCATTCTTGCCAGACCATGGTGATCCATTTGCTCCTCCGAGGTGTACACGTGCTCCCACAAGGCCACAACCACGTCTGCCTTGTCATGCATCAATACTCCACCAAGTTTTGCAGAGCCAGCCAATCTGTCCGCCTGTTCATTCCCCAGCACACCGGTGTGCCCGGAGAAAAGATCCAAGCGATACTTGCCACCCGTGACCTCCGAAGCGAAGCAATCCACTCTGCACGAAGCATGCCTGTCCTCACCTTCCTCAGCATAATTTCTGAGTCAGTTACAATCACGATATGTGTGTATCGTATTCTCGATCCAGCGGAAAGCTGCAGTGACATCCCCCACCTCCATTCTAGATGTTGTGGTATCATATGCCAGGCTCTCCTGCCCCAAACATCGACCATTAGCTTTGGCTATGAACCCCCAGCCACTTCTCTCACCTCTTGACACCGAACCATCTGTGCAGATAATCACATCATCCTGAATTAGTTGCTGGATTTCCACTTCCGTGGCCCCTGCTGGTCATTCCCTGCACTCCCGGTTTAATGTGATTATAACTCTGCACAAGTCTGACTGCTCCGCTGGCACTCTGACCCACTCCTCTCCTCGCCTAATGTTCTCCAAGATACACACATGTCTGATCGTATTCTCCGCCTTAGCCATCCATGATTTTCCTCTTATCAGTCGCTGACCCTTAACAACGTCCAGCACCTCATGCAACGGGTGAGCTGTGTCTGCAGCTACTCTGAGATATGCCTTCGCCTGCATCACCTTGAGTCTACCTGCAACAGTCGGCAAACCAAGGATGTAACGCATACACTACTGGGGTGTCTCTGGTGCATCCCAGAATGTCCCGCATAGCTTCGTTCTGTATGCGCTCTAACTTCACCAGCTGACTCTTTGAGAAAGAAAAAGAATGCAACATTTTTTTCCATAACTGTACATTCCATATAGTATTTCAGCTGTGTAGCACTTTTCACTTTGTCTTGCTATTTCGGAGTTAGTTAGTTAGTTAGTTAGTTAGTCGCGGTTCCAACTTCACGGCAACGGGTCGTCCCCATTATACTCCGTTCCTGTGCTAGTGAATATCACACAAAATGCTCCTCACTGCCCAATGTGAAAAGTGGAACAGACAGGAGTCTCGGCAAGCCAACAACCCGCACAGGTACACTGTGCATAATGCCGCCGCCAGAATGCCAATCTACAAAAACTACAGCAATACAGTTCATCGTTGATGGAAACGGCAGTCACCAGAAAGACTTCATTGACCCGGGTTTTATCCCACATGGCTCGGTCTCTTTCCATAGGGCGACCCGCCGAAAGCGCCGCACAAAGCACGAACTTCGTAGCTCCAGCGACAACTCCCATGAGACTCCTGTAAAATACACTCGTAAACTGAAAAGGAAAATCAGTCAATTCAACGATAGCAGGCCATTGTTCCGAACATGCAGTATACTGTGAAAACAACATCGGCAGATGTAAACGCATTGCACACGAATTTCATAGCACACAGTGTGAAGCGTGTCTTCAACTCCAACCATGAGCTCACAATTATTTCAACAGCTGGTTGAATTGATAACCATCTAGTTTTGCTATATGACAGAATTTTCAGTGGTGAGGAACTATCATTTAATGCTTTATATAAATTATTGTATTGCTGTTGTCTGACAGATGATTTGGAGAACCAGTCATATGTTTCAGCAATAAAGAATTCCAAATTCCTTGGTAAACATTCTGATGGCATATAAGGCATATGATAATGCTATAGCTTCAAGGAATGACACGCACATTTTGTGAGGATTACAGATGGAATATCTTCTTTCAACTTGGCGTAAACGCCATGGTATCACCGAAAGAATAGAAAAATCTATATTTCTAACTGATTATGTGGTTGTTTCGGGATTTGAAATTTAAATATTGAGCACAACCCACTACTGGCAACGCCGATCGCATTCTGGTATGAACCTAAGGCCTATCCACGTCAATATGGAAGCACTATACTCGAGTTTCGCCCTCATTTGAGCTCGTCAGTAGTGCATATCCCTGACCGGATCCGGAAACAGTCCCGGATCACGCGTGTGAAGCGGGTGTGTAACCACGCGGCACACACTGGACACACCAAATTATCACAACAGAACATCACAACGCTACCCATCGTAGGCTATGCTCAAGATTGCTCAAAAATTTTTCATATTGACGTGGATAGGCCTTAGGTTCATACCAGAATGCGATCGGCGTTGCCAGTAGTGGGTTGTGCTCAATATTTATATTTCTAACTCCAAATGAAAAACATCTAGAATTACATCTAACATCCAGACATTAAAAAACCGATATCTAGATGCAGGCGAAAACATCTAGATCTAGATTTAAATAGAATGGCAACCCTTGACCTGGAATTTCCACAATCTTGGCAGAAATGAAAAACCTGGTTTTTACTGAGTGGAGAGTGTCAAATATGGCGACGCCCATGTTATCTCAGTTTCGGAGATCCTTTAAGAATATATTGAACTTACAGCAGAGGGTATTTTTCTCAAGCTCAGTGAGAGGTTGTAGTGGTAAGTGTGGAATTATATTATATATTTTGATTGTAATTGTTTCTTATAATCTTAATTAATAACGGCCTGAGTCACTTTTTCGTTTTGTTGTACTGTAGCCTTCTTCACCCTCTTCTTCTCTTTCGTTTCCTTTTTTTCTCCTTTACTGTGATTTCTTCATCTTCTCTTCTGCTTCCTCTTCTACTTCTTCGTTCCCTTTTCGAGGAGAGTGCATTACACATAGTTATGCACTTCAAATGTCAGTGTGTCCATGGCCGACTTCGGCGAGCAATTATGTAAGTTGCTTGCTTTCTCTAGACAACATTTTTTTTTTTCAAGGACAAGGCCCACAAGGCAAGGGGCTCTACTAGTACTTACTAGTACTTGTATTAGTATTATATTAATAGTATTATTATCTATCTACCCGCGAGTCAGAAAGCAATGACAGACTACTGAAAGTAAACTTGCCAACAGATCACAACGCAAAACAAATGTTGATGTTGACTGCAACGTCCTGTAAAGGATATTATATCATGGATATGCAACTAACTTTAACTAACCCGCGAGTAGGTTTTATTTCCTAATCACTAATTTCTCAGTTGTATTTCCTAAACACTAGTCAGTATTTTTTCCAGGGCAGTAGTCTTATGACCTGCTCTTTGTGATGTCCAGGTCCAACTACTGTGCACAAGTTGCATGCAGGCCCCCTTGCCTCTTGTTTTTCATCCTTATCCGAGAATGCTGGGGGTGGAAAAAAAGTTGGGGGGGGGGGGGGGGGAGGGGGTCGACCCAGTGGTAGTATTTTCAAATCTGCATTGAGGCAGATTTTCAAAATTGGCCAGTCGTCCAACCTGACATGTGAACCAAGAAATGACCTGGCAGGTAATGGTGGCCATGGTGATGTTGACCAATGATTGTGAAATGGTCTGTTATTAACATCTGTATGTTACACGCAAATGTATATGTTCAGTTAACTCTTGGGAGGTTTCCTCAGTTTCCTTGGAAGCAACGGCAGCCGGTGTGATATTTACCTCGTTACCCATCTAGTGCTGATTGGCACCTTGCCATCTTGACAGATGATAGTTTGTTAGATTGTGCTTCAAAAAAGGCATAATAACTACAGTCCATGTCAGGGACCAGGAATGGAGTTATACCTTTCCATAGCACAAAGCCTGGGCTGAATTATAGAGACCATGTGTTGCCAAAATAGCTGACCCTTCTCTCAGCCTGCCTAGTTTAATCTGGAGGAGAGTCAACATCAGCACATCTGGAACAAAACTTGCTGCAGAAGCAGCCGGATCAGTAAAGCAATAGAGCTTTGATCCTAGACCAGTTGCCATCCAAGGCTTAGGGCCTGGTCTGCCCTACCATGACATTTAGTC
This sequence comes from Cepaea hortensis, assembly GCA_963921405.1. NCBI lineage: Eukaryota > Metazoa > Mollusca > Gastropoda > Stylommatophora > Helicidae > Cepaea > Cepaea hortensis. Next base: position 42,779,736 of record OY992884.1, on the reverse strand, counting down.
TTTAGGTTGCATTTCCTCGCACTAGATCCTCCCCCCAGCATGTGCATCAGCTTCTCATGGCTAATAGTGCCAATTCTGTGTGGGTTGGTGAGACCTCTCATTCTAGACAACAATGTGAATTCACTGGTGTCAAAGTCCTCCGCTCTCAACATCTTTTTACAGGCATTAATAATATTGACATGTTTTTAAGGGCATTAATAATATTGACATGATCCATGTACTGGCCATCTGCAGGTGGTGCAGAGCCAGTATGTTTATCAGCTCGTTCATTTCCCACATGTCCTGGAATGTGATGAAGGTGACATTACAAATCACAGACCTCCACAGCGATTCATTCCACTGTCTGTGTACAGAATCTGCCTCGACCTTTTGGATCATGCTCACTGAATCACTTAGGACACAAAAGTTGGTATAATGCTGTGATACCAGCCATATGAAAGCCATGTTACTGCCATAACATCCATAGTCATGTTGCTCGTGGTCATAGAGTGGGCACCGCTGGCTTCTTGAATGGTTAGGCCAGCTGAACGTGCTGTGAATGCCCACACAGTTCTCTGCTGCTGTATAACAGATCCATCTGTATAGATAAGCGCATCAGAAGCATCTTAATTTTCACTGATGAGCGCATTGACCTCTGCATTGACAGCGGCAGGATTCTGCTCTCTGCACTTCCTCTTAAGACAATGCAGGAGAAAGTGCAGTTAAGTGCTGGAGGGACAGGCACCCATTCCTTCCTAAGATTGATGCTGGTAAGACGGCAGACCTGCCTGACAACATATTCCCCCCGATCCATCCATGATTTGCCCCTCTTTAGAATCTCACCCTTTTCTCTGAATAGAGCTTGATGTAGAAGGTGCTGCTCATTTACACTTATTTTCAAATATGCATGAGCCTTCCAGATCATGATCCTGTGGTTCATGGTTGGAAAGTCAAGGAGGTATCTCACTGCTGCACAGCAGGTGTCTATCGTACAGCCCATATAATGCACATGGCTATATTGTGAAATGTTTAAAATCTTTCAATCTGACAGTGAGGATGGCCAGCTAATACTGGATTGGGGAAAGTACCTGTCATTGGAACAGAAGTATTAGCAGTATTTGTTCGATATTGGCAGTTGCCATACTCTCATTCAGTCTGTTTTTTAAACTTTTGTTATAACATAATCATGTTATTTAAAGAATAGACTACATTCAATCCGCTCCCCCAGATATGTCATCGACTTGTTTCTGATCCCATTTTTCCCAACCATTCTCACTGCTGGATGATCTGTTTTAACAATATGATTGTTTAAAAAGAAACATGTAACTAATGTTATTGCGGGGTTGACAAGGGCTCTGGAATCAACACACCATGAGGAAATTTGCCCTGCATAGTGCTGCCTATCTCTACCCTATCAATACACCAGAATGTCATCAGCAAAAAGCAGAGTCCTACCTCTGCTGTCCAGCTGTTTTTCGGCAATCAGCGCTGCATACACTGTATGTATAATACTGATGACAGTAGTGAATCCTACGTCAATCCCAGATGTATCATTATCGGCTCGGAAGACCTACTGCCACATTCTAGCACCGCCTTTCTTTGGAGCAGTGCTGCAGCTATCCTCCTATAAGGCAATGATATACTTTCAGTTTCAGTTGGCTTTGTATCAAGTACTCAAAGGATACTTTATTGTATGCATCCTCTAAGTCTATGACGGCCGCACAAGTCTCTTCTCTTATCTGAAACTCTTAATAAACGTCATGGGCAAAGACCGTCACATTGGGCCATGACTCATTATTACATCTGTATCTTCCAAGTGTGGGTGAGAAGCAGCCAAGTTGTACCAAGGCACGAGCAAGTTTGTGTACTAAAATGTTCTCCAGTAGCTTGGCCGCAGTGTTCTGCATTGTTATAATTCTGTAACCGCTGATCCTGGAATGGTCTTTGGTCAGTTTTGGCAGCAGTAACAAGTAGCTGTGTAGCCATTCCTCTTTGATCTGACCACTTTGGATACTGGCGTTGAGTTCTCTTGCCAGTTCTTCCATGTCATCATCTGACATCGTCAGTTTGTCACCATTTCAGTCGTTCAGAAAGCAATGGCAAACTACTGAATGTAAATTTGCCAAGAAATCACAAAATCACAGCCAGAAAATGCCTTGGTTAACTGCGACATCTTGTAAAGGATATGCAACTAACTTTGCATGTCTGTGTATGTGCATATAGACTGATATATCTGTGCATGTCTATGTATGTGTGTATAAACTCATAAATATTGATTGGCACTTACACAGTACATCAAACATCAATATTTATGAACTTACTTCTCATGTTATTCCAATTGTTCAAGAGTTCCCCGATGATTGATATTCCTTTGTAGCACGCACTACATATATATGTATGTACAAATGTATGCACATGTTAATATATGTATGTACAAGCGTAGACAAACCCAGGGCGCCCGGTTGCCTGCCTATCTCTACACAATAGTTCTCTCTCTCTCTCTCTCTCTCTCTCTCTCTCTCTCTCTCTCTCTCTCTCTCTCTCTCTCTCTCTCTCTCTCTCTCTCTCTCTCTCTCTCTCTCTCTATCTGTGTGTGTGTGTGTGTGTGCATGTGTGTGTGTGTGTAAGTATGTGTGTGTGCTTTTATGTGTATATATATGTGTATATATATGTTTGCAAGAGCTGTGAAGAAAAGGCTGGACAGAAAAACCACCACAGGAGATCCTCCTCCTGGAACGTCAAGCATTCTTTGCCCACATTGTCAAAGAACATTTTGAGCCAAAATATACCAGCCATCTTAGAACTCGCGACTCCATACTTTTCAACCCCATGTGTATATATATATATATATTCGTGTGTGTGTGTTGTTGTTTGTCCATTAAGAATGATGATGACCACTGATTTCATCCAGTGGGGTACTTGTATGTATATGTGTGTGTGTATAAGTATATTTGTGTGTACGTATGTGTGTGTGTGTTTGTGTGTGTGTGTCTGTGTGTGCGTGCATGTGTGCGTGCGTGCGCACGAGGGTAAGTTACTAAGTAAGTCACAAATGGCTGTATAAAAATAACTAAATATGATAACAACTTGAAACCAGTTTATTTTTATACATACATTGTCCCTTTGTTTCTCAACATAATTTCCACCAACATTGATGCACTTATCCCATCGTTTTATCAGTCCTCCCAAACCGGCTGCATAGAACTGCATGCTTTGTTTTCATTTACCTGCCATCCCACAGAACTGTGTGACTTACTTATTGTCTCGCCCTCGTAACTTTTTCTACCCAGCTATGCACCGCATTACGGGATAAACATTTGTCAGCATAAACGCTGAAAACCCACGTTGGCGGGAGACATTTCGCGAATGACGCCAAAGTTGAATAGTTAGTTAGTTAGTTAGTTAGTCACGGTTCCAACTTCACGGCAACGGGTCGTACCCATATTGCTCCGTTCCTGTGCCAGTGAATATCACAAAATGCTCCTCACTGCCCCATGTGAACAATGGAATAGACAGGAGTGTCGGCAAGCCAACAGCCCGCACAGGTACACTGTGCATAATGCCGCCACCAGAATGTGAAGTTGAATGTGAAGTGAAAACGTGGTTTAGAAAACAGAGCATGCAGTTCTATGCAGACTGTTTGTGAGGACTGATAAAACGATGGGATAAGTGCATCAATGTTGGTGGAAATTATGTTGAGAAATAAAGGGACAATGTATGTATAAAAATAAACTGGTTTAAAGTTGTTACCATATTTAGTTATTTTTCTACAGCCATTTGTGATGTACTTATTAACTTACCCTCGTATGTATGTATGTATGTATGTATGTATGTATGTATGTATGTATGTATGTATGTATGTATATATTTATGTATGTATGTATGGATGGATGGATGGATGGATGGATGGATGGATGGATGGACGCGCGCGCATGCGTGCGTGTGCACGACCTACTGCAATTATAATAAAATCTATTGGCCAGTTGACCTACTGCAATTATAATAAGGCAGACAGGTAGATAGACAAGTAGGTAGGCAGATAGGTAGGTATGTAAATAGATAGGCAGGTGTGTGTAGTCCTTTGGCACATACTGCAGTTGCTGTGTGAAGTGTTAGATGTTCTCATGCTCTTGACCACAACATAGAGGAAGTTGAGTGTCAGTCCCCTTCCTCAATCACCTTTCCCTCCCAGACAGTTCTCAGTCAATTATGAAAATTGTCCGGCGCACATTTTTATCAGGCTGGGTTGGGTTGATTTGAGTTAAGAAACGACATCACTGCACTCAGATTCCCACACAAGCTCCATCCCCCTGTTTTATTCTTGTTTGTTTGTTTTATTTGCGCTCGCTTTGAATTCAAGCGTAGTCCATAACACTATTTACAGTAGTCATTGACTGAATTTGCGTATGGATTAGCTTTCCCTATTAACAGTGTCCCTCACCATCAGGCGAACCCACTCCAACTTCAGAGGTACTTGTAATTTACGTCCCAAGATCAAAGACGACAGATCAACATTTTAGTCCAGCTGCCCGGTGTGGGGTTTGAACTGCTTACCTCGGTGTCAGCATAACGTATGTTTAAGAACACGCGTTCTTACTCATTCAGCAGTGCAGACCTGCGTCCCCTCATTCAACAGCCAGCGAAGATTCATACTGCTAATGGTTCCAACTGCCATTTGATTGAAAGTTCTCCTGGTCTTCCCTCTCAGTTTTGAGATTCGTCCAGAGCCTCTGCTGATCCCCTGCCATATCAATCTCTCCACATACGGGTTCATCAGTCTGTTCCACCGCTTTCTCCACCTGTTCCCACAAGCGCCCAACCACCTCTCCCTTGTGCATAGGTAATTATCATAACTGACAAGAACAGCGAGGAGGCATTTCTTGCACGGTTTCTAAAACAGACTGATCAGCAGGACAGGGCTATCAGTCTGCTGCTGATATTTTTCAATGCCACTGTCTTAATCCATCCAGCATAATTTCTCTTTGTCGACCTCTGCCTCTCTTCCCCTCAATCTTTCCAGTCGTCGTGATGTTCTCCAATGCTTCTCATAACATGACCACAGAAAGCTGTTTGTCTCTTTCTTATTGTTGTATAATAATGTTCTAATTTCATTAGCCTTTTTCAGGCAATCGTCGTTAGTTACTCTGGCAGTCCAAGGAATTCACAACACTCGTCTTAGTAACCACATCTCTGTTTCTTCCAAGTTCTTCCTAATTTGTTCATTTACATTCCAAGATTCACTGCCATACAGCAAAACGGGTTCTATATAGCACTTCAGCACTCTCTTTCTTACATTCAATGTCAATGACTTATTGCATAAGATACTTTTCATTTTCTGAAATGCAGCTTTCTGGTGAGGAAGTAGAGTATAGATGCGCATAAATAAAATAAGCATAATAAAACAGTTATGCATAGCCACCCTATGTACTTAAATGCAATCCAGGATCTTAAGTGCGTCATAGCTATCTTAAACTATGTCATGTTTAGCATGTTGTAACAATTTACCCGGATGTTGTTGGTACATAGACTATATCGCTGATATAGCTTTCTTGAGGAAGAAACCAACTTTTAAACATTATCCAATCAGAATGCTGGCCCTGAATAAAGACAAAAACATGGAGGCTTGCCCGCGGAGTCGTAAGATAACTGAAGAATGGAACAGCAGGGGGTTATTTTTTTCCTCTGTGATATATGGTTGACTAGAAGCAATAGTGTCATGAAATATGGCAGGAATAGCAAGATTCTTGGGATTGACAAGGGTGTTAATATCCTAGGGAGTCGCAACAAACTTAGGTGTAACAATGCCTTTGGGTATAACAGGATTGGTAACATGTTAGGGTATAACAGAAGCAGTAACATGTTAGGTTATCACAGGAGGAACTGTAACATCTTAGGTTTTCACAAGAGGAACTGTAATCTCTTAGGTTTTCACAAGAGGAACAGTAACATCTTAGGTCTTCACAAGAGGAACAGAAAGATACCTCTGAAGTCGGAGTGGCTTTGTCTGCTGGCGAGGGACACTGTTAATAGGGAAAGCTAATCCACACGCAAAATTCAGTCCATCACTACTAGAAATGGTGTTTGGACTATGCATGAGTTCAAAGCGAGTGAACGCACAAAAAAAAAAAAGAAAAACAAGAGGAACAGTAACATCCTAGTATATAGCAAGAGGAATAGTAACATCCTAGTATATAGCAAGAGGAACAGTAACATCCTAGTATATAGCAAGAGGGACAGTAACATCCTAGTATATAGCAAGAGAAACAGTAACATCCTAGGATATAGCAAGAGGAACAGTAACATCCTATTATATAGCAAGAGGAACAGTAACATCCTAGGATATAGCAAGAGGAACAGTAACATCCTAGGAGATAGCAAGAGGAACAGTAACATCCTAGTATATAGCAAGAGGAACAATAACATCCTAGTATATAGCAAGAGGAACAGTAACATCCTAGGATATAGCAAGAGGAACAGTAACATCCTAGTATGTAGCATGAGGAACATTAACATCCTAGGATATAGCAAGAGGAACAGTAACATCCTAGTATATAGCAAGAGAAACAGTAACATCCTAGTATATAGCAAGAGGAACAGTAACATCCTAGTATATAGCAAGAGGGACAGTAACATCCTAGCATATAGCAAGAGGAACAGTAACATCCTAGCATATAGCAAGAGGGACAGTAACATCCTAGCATATAGCAAGAGAAACAGTAACATCCTAGTATATAGCAAGAGGAATAGTAACATCCTAGTATATAGCAAGAGGAACAGTAACATCCTAGTATATAGCAAGAGGGACAGTAACATCCTAGTATATAGCAAGAGAAACAGTAACATCCTAGGATATAGCAAGAGGAACAGTAACATCCTATTATATAGCAAGAGGAACAGTAACATCCTAGGATATAGCAAGAGGAACAGTAACATCCTAGGATATAGCAAGAGGAACAGTAACATCCTAGTATATAGCAAGAGGAACAATAACATCCTAGTATATAGCAAGAGGAACAGTAACATCCTAGGATATAGCAAGAGGAACAGTAACATCCTAGTATGTAGCATGAGGAACATTAACATCCTAGGATATAGCAAGAGGAACAGTAACATCCTAGTATATAGCAAGAGAAACAGTAACATCCTAGTATATAGCAAGAGGAACAGTAACATCCTAGTATATAGCAAGAGGAACAGTAACATCCTAGTATATAGCAAGAGGAACAGTAACATCCTAGTATATAGCAAGAGGAACATTAACATCCTAGTATATAGCAAGAGGAACAATAACATCCTAGCATATAGCAAGAGGAACAGTAACATCCTAGTATATAGCAAGAGGAACAGTAACATCCTAGTATATAGCAAGAGGAACAATAACATCCTAGGATATAGCAAGAGGAACAGTAAACATCCTAGCATATAGCAAGAGGAACAGTAAACATCCTAACATATAGCAAGAGGAACAGTAAACATCCTAGCATATAGCAAGAGGAACAATAACATCCTAGCATATAGCAAGAGGAACAGTAACATCCTAGGATATAGCAAAAGGAACAGTAACATCCTAGGATGTAGCGAAAGGAACAGTAACATCCTAAGGGTTCCAAATGTTGCTGTTATGTAGTCGGGAGCATGAAGTTGGGGTGAGCGCCCAAACTTGCGAAATACCCCATGGCTCGTGCATTCATAACCTGGTATCAAAATCCAACTCCTGGCCTTCTCATGGCGGACCTGTTTTAACTAACAGGAGAAGGGGCGGCGGCGAGTCTCTGGCGCCTTAAAGATAACCAGAATACTCTAGATGTGTATGTACGTGCTTGCATGCGCAGACAGTTGTGTGCGTGTCTGCAAATCTAAACTCCTTAGCTAATTATAATTGCCATGTCAAAAAAATTAGTTTTAGTGAGTAATGTATTATTGTGAATTGTCCCTGCGTGTATAATGTATATATTGTTTCTGTTGTTGTCGTTGTTGTCTAAGATTATATTCATAAGTGATGTATGCATGAAATAATTAATATATGAGAGCAGAGAACGAACGAACGAACAAACTTTATTTTCAAAGGATCACAAATTGGGCACGCAGACCCGTCTTACATTCGGCCCTTCCAATCACTCACCTTTCATTCATCAATTGTGCATGTTACATTCACATAGGGGAAACACATTATCAAATGGATTTTGTTAGCATAAGCAATGCATATTACCATGTTATGAGACGGGCAGACACACGTACACACGCACATTCATAAACACACACCCACACATACATACCTGCATACATACTTACATCATTTGCACAAACTCTCACAGTTACGCACACACTCAATAACATTCAGATACACCCTCGCTCGCATACACTGCATGCAGGCACACATACACACACAAACATATACACATACATACACGAACGTACAGAGAGAGAGAGAGAGAGAGAGAGAGAGAGAGAGAGAGAAGAAGGACAATTTCGTAACCCTTTTAAAATAAAGTTTGTTCGTTCGTTCACTCCGATAGATGCAAGACATTGTCATTGCTCAGGCAATCTTAACGTTAATTCAACTGACTTCAGATTAACTCACAGTTTTCCAAGCAATCTTAACGTCAATGCAACTGACGTAAGATTAACCTACAGTTTTCCACAGCAGTGATTACCAACCAACGCTCTAACCAGACATGGTTAGGTTCGTTGGTATTCATATCATATGTGTCATGCACAGTCGTTATCTTCGTGTGTAATTCCGATAAGCGCGGGCGGTCATATTTCGACATCTCACACGACCACCAGAGGCACAGATCAGCTCTGAATTAATGAAACACGATTTTCTAGACATCTGTAAAGAAGGTAGTTTGTCATTGCTTTCCTTCTTAGCAGTGGCCATACTGGTCTCCAAATAGAGACCTCTGCCTACCGTCATAAAATTTGAGACCATAACCAACTATCTGTCAGTTGCTCTTCATCTTTATCTACCACCTGCTTCCGTGGTTTCATGCGACCCTGATTGAGGGGGGGGGGGGGACTAAACGGGTACCCCGCTTTGCCCAAGGGTGTCCCGTAGGCTAGCGGAGGGAGGAGGCACCTTCTTCTCCTTTGATTGGGGATACCCGTATTCCGCCACCCATAATGTGTTGAGTTTTGCTAAGAACCGATATCACTGCACTCAGGACATTTCCATAAGCTATTCGTCCTGGATATCCACAGATTGAATGTTCCCCTGGTCTTCCCTCTGTTTTGAGATTCGGCCAGAACCCCTGCCGATTCCCCGCAATATAATTATTTCCACATACAGGTTCTCATTCTGTTCCCCCGCCTTCTTCACCTAGTCCCACTGGCGCTCGACCACCTCTCCCTTGTCCATAAGTATTCCATAATGCATTTATATATACTGTTTAAAACAAAAAACAGTTTAAAAAACAACGCAACATTATTGCAGTTTTAATTGCAAACTTGTACCAACATTTTATTGACGACGCTAATTCGTCCACTGCAGTCGGTTCTGGCGATGCCGGTCCGTAAGAACAGGACCTCTGTAGGGTCTTCTAGCCCAAAGATCAGCATCCTGCAGCCGGTTCCTGACCGTTTGATTAGAAATTCGACGAGCTCCTGGCATTGACTGGACTGTGGAGGACGCAGATGCAAATCGATTCCTAAGGTGACGCAGCTGTATGAAGCGGTCTTCTGCAGAAGTTGTGATTCTGGGTCTTCCACTGCACGGCCGGTCTGCCACTGCGCCAGTTTCTTGAAATCGCCTCCAAAGGCGACTAATGGTGCTTCTATCCACATTAAATTCTCTGGCTACTACACTTTTTGACTGTCCAGCCTGTAAACGTCGTTCGTTGTTCTGTAGCGAGATGAGCCATACTTGCGCATTGAATTTTCAACTGAATTTATTCGAGGAGCGTCAATCTTTTATAGGCGTTCAATAATATGGTCAGAGAGTTTTGTGTTCAATAAGTCTCACGGGATTATCCTGAACCTGTCACGAGTTATTGTCAAAAATGTTTTGACCATGACCTCTTTCATGACCTCACGAATCATGAGGTGAGTACAATTCAGGTAACCACGAGAAGTTAATGACCAGATGGACACAGTCGATAAGTTGACTGATGTCCAATCAGCGAATATCTTTTATAAAAGTAACACCAAAAATGTTGCTTTTTTTTTGTTTTTGGAGCAGTATAAGTAAAGTAAACATTCCTTCTACGCGCCCTGGTGCTAGTCCCATATTTGTAAAGACCAGTCAACATTCCTCACGTGCTGTGGTCAACATTCCTCACGTGCTGTGGTCAACATTCCTCACGTGCTGTGGTCAACATCAAGCCGACCGCATTATCTTCCCAAGACAGTTCCTGGTACACATTTCAGACTGGACCGACCTGGGAGCCCCGATCATTTAAGAAAATCCATCCCGACGCTGATTTGACCCCATGACAACCGGCAGACAGGCGAGCGCATGGCCACTACACTACCGTGGTTTGTGTGCTTTTATAAGACCACGATGAAAGGGTACAGCTGTATCAGGAATGAGTTGGTGGTGGTGGTGGTGAAAAGGTCTATGAAACAAGCATGAAAACGGAACAAATAAATGTGTAACTGTCGCAAGTTCAGTGCTCTGTAGGGCATACTTGACATCTTCTGTTGTTACTTTTCCTTGTAGATGTAAGTGTCCTATCGAAACTAGAGTGAGTCACTTAGCCTTACTTGGGACAAGTACTCTCCCGACACTACCAACTGTCCTTTTAGCCAAGCATACATTTATCAGCAAATCCGTATTCGGTGCGAGGGGGGGGGGGGTGTCTTTGTGGTGAAGTGATTAAGCCGCCTGCGTCACAATCCGAATGTAGTTGGTTCAATTCCGGATTCCGTCGCTCGGGTTCACGGGTACAATTCTCTTGGAGACTCATGGGGGGTAGTCGCTGGATCTACGGGGTTCATGCTGTGTGCGTAGCTTTCTGTGGAAAGAGATCAGGCCATATGGGATAAAACTCGGTGAGATAAAGTCAACAAACCTGTTGCCTTTGGCTTAATACTTGATATCCGCAGGCCAGCATGGCCGAATGGGTAAGAACGCGTGTTCTTAAACATCTGTTGTGCTGATGCTGAGGTAAGGGGTTCAACTCTCTACGCCGGACAGCTGGACTAAAATGTTGACCTATCGTCCTTGACTTGGGGACGTAAATTACAAGTACCTATGAAATCGGAGTGGGTTCTCCTGATGGCGAGGGACACTGTTAATTTTGTTGTTGTTTTTTTTTTATCCCTTACAGGACGTTGCAGTCAACAGCAGCATTGTTCAGATTGTTCAGCTGCTGTTGATGTACTAGGCAAGATTACGCTCAGCAGTTTGCCATTGCTTTCTGAGCGGCCGGCTCACATATCCCGCAAGTCACCAACGCAGCGAGAACCGCTACCAGTTCTCGCGCGCTGCGTTACCCTACGTGGATAAACGGGGTTACGGAGAAAGTCGTTTAAACTCTAGGCCAGGGAGACCGGCACACTGTTAATACTGAAAGCTAATCCACACGCAAAATTAATTTCATCACAACTATAAATAGTGTGTATGGACTACGCTTGAGTGCAACAAAGCGAGCGAGCGCAAAAAAAACCAAAAAAACTTGATATCGTCTGTTGTTATTTTTCCTTGTAGATTTAAGTGTCTTGTCAAAAATAGAGTGAGTCACTTGGCCTTACTTGGGACTCATACTCTCCTCTGCACAATACCAACTGTCCTTGTAGCCAAGCATACATTTGATTGGGGGGGGGGGGTGTGAAGTGTCTCGTGGTGAAGTGGCTAAGCTACCTGTCTCGCAATGCGAACGTTGTGGCTTCGACTGCGGACTCCGTCGTTTCTCGGGGACTTACGGGTTGCCGCTGGAGCTACGGAGTTGGTGCTTTGTGCGACGCTTTCGGCAGGACGCTAGCGGAAAGAGATCAAGCCCTATGGTATAAAAAAACCCGTTGCAATGAAGTGAAACCTATCGCCTTTAGCCTGTACAGTGAGTCACTTGGCTTTGTTTGAGACAAGTACTCTTCTCTCCTCACTACCAACTGTCATTGTAGCCAAGCATCCATATGACAGGAAATATGCACTTCAGATGCCATAACTTAATGACGCATCGCTTCCTCTCCCGTCCTCGTCTGTCCTCTGCCGTCTGGGCGTTTGTTGTGCATGTTTGTTTACTCGGCCTGTACAAATCATAACGTCGCGTGTTTATTGTTTACTCCGTGCGTACATTAATTGACCTGGGCTTCTACATCTTTTTTTTCTTTCTTTCGCATATCCTTTACAGTACATCGCAGTCAACATCAGCATCTTTCAGCTGATTGTTGATTTCTTGGCAAGATTACGCTCAGTAGTTTTCCATTGCTTTCTGAGCGACCGGCTCACATACCCCTAAGTTACCGACGCGGAGAGAACCGCTACCGATTATCGCTCAACGTCACGTTACTTACGAGAGTATACGAGATTACGGAGAAAGTCATGTAACCTCTAGGCCAGGGAGACCGGCCTCCTACATCTACCCGACCTAAAAGGAGTCATTCATTGAACTGTCCAAAAAAAAAAAAAAACTTATTTACTGCTATTATAGTACCTTGCGGTGTTTGGTAGTGCGGTCTTGAGCCTGAGGGATTAAGAAGGCCGCCTGGCTAATGCAGTCGCCGCGAACTGTGCAGGTTACAGTTTTCTTTTTGTCCCCGACAGAAAATAACAAACAAACTCCACGCCTTACCGAATATTCGAACCCGGGTCTCCTGAACGAGAATCGGGCATTCCAGCCGCTCCTTCTAAAAGAAGTCTCATCTAATCTCATCAGGTTCCTCTTGTACCTTGCGGTGTCGAGGTGAAGTATAAACAGCAGGAGAGTGCCCGTTTATGAGCTTCATGTATCGATATTCCCATGGACTCTGTTATTCCGATGGTAGTCTATCGTTTACATGGTCCTCTCTGTTATTCCCTGCGTCCATCGTTTACGTGGTCGGCCTCTTCCTCTGCTTCCCTCTGGTCTGTACATCATTGCTTGTTGTGGTATACTGTTAGTTGGTAACCTACTTGCATGGCCAAACCATTTGACTTGCAGCCTTCTAATAAAATCTAGTGCAGCTATAACCCCCACTTTAGTCCTGATTTCTTCATTTCTGATCTTATCTCTTCTTGATACATTGAGTATTCTTCTCAGGAATCTCTAAAAGAAGTACCTGGGAATATCCCGGGTAGTAAAGGCGTCCAGTGTGATAATTCGGCCACATCACGCAATTAGTGCTGATTTATCTATAAAAATATAGGGTGTATTTTTAATGACGGTGCAGTGTTTGAAAATATTGCCGGTCCATGTTTTGTATTCACCCTCTGTAAAGTTCATGCAACATAATAGGTAATTACAAAACTTGGACCGGCAATATTTTCAAACACTGCACAGTCATAAAAAATATACCCATCATGCCTCAAGACATGAAAGAGGATCTTTTACTTTACTGAGCTGATCCAATGCCGAAGGATAATATATCGCCATACTAGGGTCATCGTGTTGTTTGTTTTGCTTCGTGGTATGCTCCGCACTTCCAGTGCTCAGTGAACGGAAATTTGTAATATAATACTTGTTCATTTGATTGTGTACGATGTTTAGTCCAAACCTGCTTGTGGTTTGGCACTGAATAAGTAAACCAGGGAGGTGCTGTAGATTTTCTCAGTATGATGCAAGTAAAACAGAGGTAATGACTATAACTACAGAAAATAACAACAACAATTCACCTAAACGAACATCCCTTGAAACAAGTAAAGAGTTTCAAGTACCTAGGAAGTATAATATCATCAAATGGTAATTCAGAAGATGAGATCGAAAATAGATGCAATAAGGCAAACCAACTAATTGGACAAATGGCACCAATGCTAAAGAACAAACATGTATCAATAACTACTAAGAAAGCACTTTACAACACAATCTTCCTACCAATTCTATGTTATCAGTGCCAAACCTGGACAATGACAGAAAAAGAGACAAGAAAAATCACAACAGAAATGAGATTCCTGAGAAGAATACTCAATGTATCAAGAAAAGATAAGATCAAAAATGAAGAAATCAGGACTAAAGTTGGGGTTTTAGCTGCGCTAGTGTTTATTAGAAGGCAGCAGGTCAAATGGTTTGGCCATGCAAGAAGTTACCAACTAACAGTATACCACAACAAGCAATGATGTACAGACCAGATGGAAGCAGCGGAAGAGGCCGACCACGTAAACGATGGACTCAGGGAATAACAGAGTCCATGAGAATATCGATACATGAAGCCCATAAGCTGGCACTCTCCCGCTGTTTGTACTTCGCCTCGACACCGCAAAGTACAAGAGGAACATGATGAGATGAGATGCCGCCCCTCCTTCGCTGTTTATGCTGCCCCCTTATGGTGCCACCTGATGCGACCGCGTTGCTGTATCATAGCACCGTACGGCCCTGAAGTAAAGTAACAATCTTGACTCAACTTCAACATAGAAATCAGCCTGTCACATTTTGAGAAACACTTCTCCAGAGAATAGGCAAGAAAACAATGAAAATTACCTTCATTGAATACGTACAGATAGGCCGCTGTGGTTTTGGGGGTAGTGAAATGCGAAGTTTCATAAATCCCCGTTAAACCAAGTCGAAGCTTCAAAAATAAGCCGCGGTCGCTATTTCCATAGTATCGGCTGTTCAGAAAGCAAGGGTAAACTACTGAAATAATATTGATGAGTAAATCTGTCCTATACCGCAAGTTACTATAGGCAGTAGATGATAGAAAATCACAAACGTCCAATAAATGCCGAGGTTGATTGCAACGTCTGTAAAGGACATGCAACTAATTTTAACGGATAGGAAGGGACTTTTTTTTTTTTTTTGTTGCATATCCTTTACAGGACATTGCTGTCAACACCAGCACCTTTCAGCTGTATGTTGATTTCTTGGCAAGATTACGCTCAGTAGTTTGCCATTGCTTTCTGAGCGGCCGGCTCACATACCTCGTAAGTTACCGATGCGATTCGAACCACTGCTGATTCTCACCGTAGCATTTTAAATAACTCTGCAAAGCACCCGTATTCAGTCCTTATTCTAGGCGTTCATCACTTTCATGTGCCCTGTCAACTGGCCTAGGCGTTTGCGTCTCTCCACAGATCTCGCTCCTTGACGGTATGGGTAAACTCTGCTGATGATATTCCTCCACGCCTCCATCTCAGTCTATACAGCATCATTTCTCACGGTCTGCCTCTGCCTATTTTTCCACTTATTTTTCCAGTCGTCACATTTTCCAATGGCTCTCTCCTCATCACATGACCAAAGACAGCTGTTTGTCTTTCTTATTGTTGTATGTAATGTTATACTTTTACTATCCTGTTCTAGACAGTCGTTAGTAACTCTGGCAGTCCAAGAAATTCACAACATTCGTCCCTGGAACCACATCTCTGTTGCTCCCAACCTCTTCCTAATTTTTTCATTTACATTCCATGCTTCTTACCATACAGCAAAATAGGTTCTGTGTAACATTTCAGTACTCTCTTCCAGGCAACCGGTGTTAATCACTCTGGTATTCCAAGGTATTCGTAACATTCGCCTCAGGAACCACTTCTACGTTGCTTCCAAGTTCTTCCTAATTGGTTCATCCACATTTTATGATTCAACTTGTAGGAATTATTTCTATTTATTTTATTTTTATTGTGTGGCCTTTGCTCGCTTTGAACTCAAACGTAATAGATACTCGACACGTGTTACTACTTTTGTGCACAACTGATTTTTCCGTGTGGATTAGCTTTCCCTATTACCAGTGTCCCTTGTCACCAGCGTACCCACTCCGACGTCTGTGGTACTTGTAATTTACGTCCCCAGGTCAAGGACGAGAGATCAACATTTTAGTCCAGCTGATCGGTTTATAGGATAAACCCGCTACCTCGGCATCAGCACACCGGAAGTTTAACAGTGTTGATTTGCACTAACAGCAGTCAGAGAAAATAATTACAGACCAGCGGGCACAGCACAAAGCACAAACATTGAAAAATATGGTCACACCGGAATTTGAAACTCATTTTTTTAAATGACAACATCTCCTTCCTGTACGGAGTTCGTGCTTTGTGTGACTCTTTCGGCAAGTCGCGCTGCTGAAAGAGACTAAGCCATATGGGATAAAACCCGGTGCAATGAAGTAAAACATCTCGCCTTTTCAATCCTCTTTTTTAAACATCCGATGTGCTGATACCGAGGTAGCGTGTTCAGCCCCTACACCGGCCAGTTGGACTAACGTGCTGACTTCTCTTTCTTGACTTGGGGATGTAAATTACAAGTTCCTCAGAAGTCGCAGTGGGTTCGCCTGATGACTTGGGACACTGGTAACAGGGCAAGCTAATCCACACGCAAAAATCAGTCCAGTGCACTAGAAGTCATCATCATCATCATCATCATCATCATCATCATCATCATCATCATCATCATCATCATCATCATCATTTTCCACTTCTGCCTTCAAGCGTCGTGGGGAGGAATAATTTGCGCCCCAGCGCTCGATGGGTGGCATTGGATAGTGTCATTCCGTGTGATTGTACAAAGTTTATGATGTCGTCAATCCATTTTCTTCTTGGGCGTCCTCTTGGTCTCGTCGCTGATGATCTTTGTAGGGTCAGTGATGATAGTTGATGGTGTTCTAACGACATGGCAAAACCACTTGATCTTTTGTCTTTCAATAAATGTGGCACAAGGTGTTTATCCCACTGTCTGTCTAATAACAGCATTTCTTACTGGATCTCGGATTGTTAAGTTGGCAGCTCACCTCAGGCATCTCATCTCACAGGTGTTGATTTTGTGAAAGTGTGATTTGGATAAAGTCTAAGTTTGAGATTGGTAGCATATGGTTGGTGTGAATATGCTGTTTATTAACTGTTCAAGTACTATTTCTCGAGAATTATGGAGGAAATTGAAAGAAAAAGCACTAGAAGTAGTAGCACATAATGGTTCAAAGCTCAAAGCTCCTTCCTGCAGCAACATTGTGCTTGAATACCTGGCTAGCTTGACGTAACTGATGTCCACGTGTGTATCTTGTCTTCCATGCGGCCCATATATGGTGAATTTATTTGACACGTTACTTCCAAGAACTGGCAACAATCGATAATGAAACAAGCAGTTCTTGGAAGGCTAAGCTGACGCGAATAAACTAGGTCAACATGTATTGTTCGTCTGATTTTTAACTTACGCGGGAATTTCAGAAAGTAATGCACCACGTCGTTTTTCTCAGGAGCTGTTTATTCAAAAAGCACAAAATTTATACACAGTGTAATTGGATATGTCGTGTAAACATCAGTATTATGAAACATAATCCTCACCATCTTGTACGGCATCATGCCAGCGAGAAACAAGTGCATGTATTCCTTGCCCGCGCCAGATTTTGTCTTGATCATGTAGCCATTTCTTCGCTGCATGAATCACTCCTTCATCATCTTCCAATCTTGTCCCATGGAGTGTATCTTTAAGTGGTCCAAATATATCAAAATCAGAGGGTGCCAAATCGGGACTATCGGAGGGATGGGGTAGTAAGTCTAACCCAATTTGGTGATTGCGCCCCGTGCTGCCAGACTTGTGTGAGGGCGCGCATTGTTGTGATGGAGAAAAAGGTCTGCTGGATTCTTGTGCTGCGGAAACGTTATTTGAGTTTTTTTCAGTCTTAATGTAAGCTTGCGAATTGATTGTCTCTCCTCTTGGCATAACATCCACAAGTATCACAATTTCAATATCCCAAAAGACAGTGATCATGACCTTCCCCATCGGCATTGAAACGCTCCAACAATTTAGAAGAAATTGCTTTCCTTTGCAATTGGTGGTCACTTCTGCAACTCATCTTGCACAGACATTAGAACATCCAAGAGTTTTTATAACTGCATTTGCACTAGCATTGCTGACTGACAGCTGTAAGACCAATTGTTGAGTAGTGATTCGCCTATCTGTCAGACGCATGGATTCAGCGCATTTCAACATGTCCTCGTTGGTGGTTGTGTCAGGACGTGCACAGCGCGGCAGATCAAGCACCTCCGTATCTTCACTTCCTGATTGTTTGATTCTTTGAACCCAGCGTCTGATTGTACTCCTGTCGACTGCAACACTTCCATACCCATCACATAGACGCTTGTGAATGTTTACAACAGCTTCCGTCTCTGCAACGAGAAATTCTATCACAATTCGCTGTTTATAACACAAGTTACTAACACATTGGTTCTCAACCTTTTTTGGCCCGTGCCCCCCTTCACCATATTTTCAGAACGTCATTCCCCCCCCCCCTCCCCTTCCTACCAAAAATTTGGCCCGTTCCCCTATTCACCGTATTTTCAGAACGTCATTCTCCCCCCCCCCCCCACTTCATATTTCCTATCTAAAAATCCCTCCACCCCTACACAGTATACGTAAAAATGGAAGGTAAATTTAATAGCATATGCTAAAACAAGTCTAGACATCCACATAAAACATGATTTGTGGGTCTACATACTTTATAAAATGAATTTTAGAAGGATGAGACGTACATAACTGTAAAGTATGAAGGGAAAAACAATATCAAGTAATCGGTTCTTGTATTAACGCGATCTTGAAATGGTCTTCATTCCCTCTCCCCCCCCCCCCGGAAACCCTAAAATTCCCCCCGGGGGGGGGGGGGGAATTCCCCACCGATTGAGAACCACTGTGCTAACACGTCCATTTCAACGGGTTTTTTTGTTTGTTAAATAGTTGCATATCCTTTACAGGACGTTGTATTGAACACCAGCATTTTACTGCCGTTGTTGATGTCTTGGCAAGTATTTTACGTTCAGTAGTTTGCCATTGCTTTCTGAACGACCGGCTCACATACCTCCGTAAGTAATCAACGCGACGCGATCCGCTGTCGAATCTCGCACAACTGTGTTTCTTACGAAAGTATACGGGATTACGAACAGCGTCGTTAACACCTTCGCCTGGGAGACCCGCATTGGGGTTCTAGCTACCATAAAAAGAAAACTATACCATACAGTTCTCTGGCTGCTTTCTGCTCCACACTCCTGTCTCAGTTGGCTTAAGTAGTTGAGTTGAGTTGAGCTGAGCTAAGAACTGACATCACTGCAGTCAGGGCTTTCCCATACGCGCCCCATCCCCTCGTTCAACAGCCAGCGAAGAGTCATACTACTAATCATTCCCGCTGCTATCTGATTGAAAGTCCCCCTGGTCTTCCCTCTCCATTTTAAGATTCTTCCAGAGTCCCGGCCTATCACCTTCAATATCATTCTTTCCACATACGGGTTCTCAATCTGTTTCCCGCACTCCCGCATGACCAGGGCAAAATATCCATACAATTCTCACAATCTGTGACCTCTGAAGCGAGGAAAGACATTCTACACGAAACATTCCTTTCTCCACCTTACTAAGCATACTCCTTGTGTCCGTAATGAATGCAATGTGTGTGGCGTGTTGCAGTGGTCTTCTCTAACCAATAGAATGCCGCTGTTGCTGCTTCCTGCTCAATTCTCATGCTTGGCTAAAGTAGACTGCGGATCGGCTCTCGGTTATATAAATGAGTCTTCAGGTCGGCTCTGGATAATGTTGGCTGCAGCAATGGAATCAATCGATGTGCTTGGTTGGCCACAACAAATAGATTAACTGAAGTCCCGTTGGCCACAGCTAAAGGGTTAATCGATATCTTGTTGGCCACAGCAAGGGGATCAATCGATGTGTCTTGTTTGCCACAACAAAGAGCTCAATATTGGTCTTATGCAACAGTCACTAGAAATCACCATGAGGAAAACATTCTGTCTCCCTCTTTCTTTTCGTCGCTGTAGATGTCAATAAATATGTCATGACCACCTTGTGGTGCAGAAAAATAAGGAGGAGGGGGGGGGGCAGAGAATTAAGGCCGCCTGACTATTGCAGTCGCCGGGAACTTTGCAGGTTAGGGTTTTCTTTTCCCCGACAGAAAAAATATCCCGTCGCCTTACCGAGGATTCGAACCCGAGTCTCCCGCATGTGAGCCTGCAGTCTAGCCAAGAAGTGAATGTTTTTTTGTTTTTTTTAAATTCGCATATTCTTTACAGGACATTACTGTCACCAGCAGCATCTTTCAGCTGTCTGTTAATTTCTTGACAAGATTACGCTCAGTAGTTTGCCATTGCTTTAAGAAGTGAATAACAAGTCGAAAATGCGCGCTCACACAAACATGCGTTACTCTTCGCAAATCTAAGACACACTGTGTACCCTTAATTAACGTAATTATTAATGCTTAGAATTAACACTACGAATTTTGTATACGGGAAAACTTGCTAAACGCGCACACGCCCTGACCAATGTCCCTAGCATGGGCAAAGATAGTGATAACATATAGCAGTCCATTACTGCCGTTGAGGAACATTCTTTTGTGAGTTAGTTTTCTAAGTTTGAAATGTTGTTTGTGCATCAAGAATGATGATGACCATTCACTTCACCCAGTGGGGTTGAAAATATGGAGCCGTGAGTTCTAAGATGGCTGATAAGACCTATTTTGGCTCGAAATGTTCTTTGACAGTGAGGGCAAAGAATGCTTGACGTTCCAGGAGGAGGATCTCCTA
Source organism: Cepaea hortensis (assembly GCA_963921405.1). Classification (NCBI taxonomy): domain Eukaryota; kingdom Metazoa; phylum Mollusca; class Gastropoda; order Stylommatophora; family Helicidae; genus Cepaea; species Cepaea hortensis. Next base: position 42,759,188 of record OY992884.1, on the reverse strand, counting down.
CAGTGGTTTTTCTGTCCAGCCTTTTTTTCACAGCTCTTGCTGTTCTGTTTGCTTCACAAGTGACTGCACCCTTGCATAATGATGTACGCCACGAATTTCGGTCTTTGGCAGCAGTCTCCCAGATGTTATGATGAATTCCAAAAGCTTTTAGTGCAGTGGTTCTCAACCGGTGGGGACTCCCCCCCCCCCATCCGGGGGGGGGGGGATTTTAGGGTTTACAGGGGGGGGGGGGGAATTCAGATTATTTCAAGATCGCGTTAATACAAGAACCGATTACTTGATATTGTTTTTCCCTTCATACTTTAGATTCTGTACGTCTCATCCGTCTAAAATTCATTTTGTAAAGTAAGTAGACCCACAAAACATATTTTATGTGGACGTATAGACTTGTTTTAGTATGTGCTATTAAATTTAGCTTCCATTATTATGTATACTGTGTAGGGGCGCGGGGTTGGGGGGGGGGGGGTTAGTAAGAAATGTGAAAGGGGAGGGGGAATGACGTTCTGAAAATATGGTGAAGGGGGGTACGAGCCAAAAAAGTTGAGAACCACTGTTTTTAGTGAGATCTTAAGTGTCTTTAAAGCGTTTCCTTAGACCGCCTTGTTTGAAATAGTCTCAACAGCAGCTTATCCTGTCTGCTCTTGTCGTCCAATCGCTGTGGAGGTTTCTAACCTATGTGGAGCCTCCTAGTTTTCGCCCTTATCAACCAATCAGGTGCCGTCTCCACAGTGAAGGTTGGTTACAATGGATCTCCAACACTGTCTGTCTCTCGCCTTGATGTTACATTTTGTCAGACTGCTGTTCGCCTTTTCTTGATTATCTTCCCATTTGTATCAGTGTCTACCTCTTCCTGGCTTGCCTTCAACCTTACCCTTTAGTGTGGTTTTTATGAGTGTGTTATGTCTTTTAACGTGGCCGAAATATTTCACTTACTTCCCCCCCCCCCCTCCCCCTTTCATTTTTTCTTTCATTTTCAGTTTTTCTAAAACCTCTGAAGTATATTGTTTTTGTTTCCATGAAATACGACATATTCTTCTGTATATCCACATCTCCTGAGCCTCTATTCGACTTTCTAATTATTTGTTCATAACATTTAGTAAAGTAACTAATATCACTATAGAAAATATTACCACATTTAGCTGTATATCCACATCCTCGCCCTTATCAGAGAAGGTTAGATGTGGTCCATTACCCCAGGATAAGGGTTAAAAGAAAATACCGTCGTTTCCTTATATTGTAGAAGTTCATACGGTCCTCACGGTTTGTCGAACCAGGTCCGTTTATGTTAGAAACGGATGCTTTATCTCTAGGCCACACCCTCCTTCTTTGGCACCCCTAACAGAATCTCTAGGCCACACCCTCCTTCTTTGGCACCCCTAACAGAATCTCTAGGCCACACCCTCCTTCTTTGGCACCCATAACAGAATCTCTAGGCCACACCCTTCTTCTTTGGCACCCCTAACAGAATCTCTAGGCCACACCCTCCTTCTTTGGCACCCCTAACAGAATCTCTAGGCCACACCCTTCTTCTTTGGCACCCCTAACAGAATCTCTAGGCCACACCCTTCTTCTTTGGCACCCCTAACAGAATCTCTAGGCCACACCCTTCTTCTTTGGCACCCCTAACAGAATCTCTAGGCCACACCCTCCTTCTTTGGCACCCCTAACAGAATCTCTAGGCCACACCCTTCGTCTTTGGCATCCCTAACAGAATCTCTAGGCCACACCCTCCTTCTTTGGCACCCCTAACAGAATCTCTAGGCCACACCCTTCTTCTTTGGCACCCCTAACAGAATCTCTAGGCCACACCCTCCTTCTTTGGCACCCCTAACAGAATCTCTAGGCCACACCCTCCTTCTTTGGCACCCCTAACAGAATCTCTAGGCCACACCCTTCTTCTTTGGCACCCCTAACAGAATCTCTAGGCCACACCCTTCTTCTTTGGCATCCCTAACAGAATCTATAGGCCACACCCTCCTTCTTTGGCACCCCTAACAGAATCTCTAGGCCACACCCTCTTTCTTTGGCACCCCTAACAGAATCTCTGGGCCACACCCTCCTTCTTTGGCACCCCTAACAGAATCTCTAGGTCACACTCTTCTTCTTTGGCACCCCTAACAGAATCTCTAGGCCACACCCTCCTTCTTTGGCACCCCTAACAGAATCTCTAGGCCACACCCACCATCTTTGGCACCCCTAACAGAATCTCTAGGCCACACCCTCCTTCTTTGGCACCCCTAACAGAATCTCTAGGCCACACCCTTCTTCTTTGGCACCCCTAACAGAATCTCTAGGCCACACCCTCCTTCTTTGGCACCTCTAACAGAATCTCTAGGCCACACCCTCCTTCTTTGGCACCCCTAACAGAATCTCTAGGCCACACCCACCTTCTTTGGCACCCCTAACAGAATCTCTTGGCCACACCCTCCTTCTTTGGCACCCCTAACAGAATCTCTAGGCCACACCCACCTTCTTTGGCACCCCTAACAGAATCTTTAGGCCACACCCTCCTTCTTTGGCACCCCTAACAGAATCTCTAGGCCACACCCACCTTCTTTGGCACCCCTAACAGAATCTCTAGGCCACACCCTCCTTCTTTGGCACCCCTAACAGAATCTCTAGGCCACACCCTCCTTCTTTGGCACCCCTAACAGAATCTCTAGGCCACACCCACCTTCTTTGGCACCCCTAACATAATCTCTAGGCCACACCCTCCTTCTTTGGCACCCCTAACAGAATCTCTAGGCCACACCCTCCTTCTTTGGCACCCCTAACAGAATCTCTAGGCCACACCCACCTTCTTTGGCACCCCTAACAGAATCTCTAGGCCACACCCACCTTCTTTGGCACCCCTAACAGAATCTCTAGGCCACACCCTCCTTCTTGGGCACCCCTAACAGAATCTCTAGGCCACACCCTCCTTCTTTGGCACCCCTAACAGAATCTCTAGGCCACACCCACCTTCTTTGGCACCCATAACATAATCTCTAGGCCACACCCTCCTTCTTTGGCACCCATAACAGAATCTCTAGGCCACACCCTCCTTCTTTGCCTGGTTGCTTGGTCGACGAATCCTCTGGGAGTCTGAGCCTTGGCGTCCAAGCTCGATGCATTGTGTTCATGTTATTTGAACCCTGAATATGTGGTATCATATAGTTGGTTGGTTGGTTGGTTGGTTCGTTGGTTGGTTGGTTGGTTGGTTGGTTGGTTAGTTAGTCAGGCAATCAGTCAGCTAGTTGGTTGGTTAGTTAGTTTGTTAGTTAGTCAGACAATCAGTCAGTCAGCTAGCTAGCTAGTTAGTTGGTTAGTTAGTTAGTCAGGTAATCAGTCAGTCTGTCAGCTAGTTAATTGGTTGGTTAGTTGGTTGGTTAGTTAGTTAGTCAGGCAATCAGTCAGTCGTTAGTTGGTTTTGTTAGTTAGTTAGTTAGTTAGTTAGTTAGTTAGTTAGTTAGTTAGTCAGGCAATCTGTCAGCTAGTTAGTTGATTTTTTTAGTTTGTAAGCTAGTTAGTCAGGCAACCAGTCAGTCGGTCAGCTAGTTATTTGGTTGGTTAGTTAGTTAGTCAGATAATCAGTCAGTCAGTCAGTCATTCAGCTAGTTGGTTGGTTAGTTAGTTAGTTAGTAGTTAGTTAGTTAGTTAGTTAGTTAGTCAGGCATCATCAGTCAGCTAGCTAGCTAGTTATTTGGTTAGTTAGTTAGTTAGTTAGTCAGGAATCATCAGTCAGCTAGCTAGCTAGTTATTTGGTTAGTTAGTTAGTTAGTTAGTTAGTAAGCTAGCTGGCTGGTTGGTTATTTAGTTAGTTAGTCAGTTAGTTAGTTAGTTAGTTATTTAGCCGGGCAATCGGTCAGTCAGTCAGCTAGTTAGTTGGTTAGTTAGTTAGTTAGTTAGTTAGTTAGTTAGTCAGGCATCAGTCAGTCAGCTAGCTAGCTAGTTATTTGGTTAATTAGTTAGTTAGTTAGTTAGTCAGCTAGCTGGTTGGTTAGTTAGTTAGTCAGCTGGTTGGTTTGTTGGTTAGTTAGTCAGATAGATATTTAGTTAGTTAGTCAGTCAGTTGGCTAGTTAGTTAGTTAGTTAGTTAGTTAGTTAGTTAGTTAGTCAGGCAATCAGTCAGCTAGTTGATTGGTTAGTTAGTTTGTAAGTTAGTTAGTCAGGCAATCAGTCAGTCGGTCAGCTAGTTAGTTGGTTAGTTAGTTAGTTAGTTAGTCAGCTAGTTGGTTGGTTAGTTAGTTTGTTAGTTAGTTAGTCAGGCAATCAGTCGTTTGTTAGTTAGTTAATCAGGCAATGAGTCAGTCAGTCAGTCATCTAGTTAGTTGGTTAGTTAGTTAGTTAGTTAGTTAGTTAGTTAGTTAGTCAGGCATCAGTCAGTCAGCTAGCTAGTTATTTATTTGTTTAGTTAGTTAGTTAGTTAGCTAGCTAGTTAGTTAGTTAGTTAGTTAGTCAGCTGTTTGGTTGGTTAGTTAGTTAGTCAGCTTGCCGGTTGGTTGGTTGGTTGGTTAGTTAGTTAGTTAGTCAGTTAGTTGGCTGGTTAGTTAGTCAGTCAGTCAGGCAGTTAGTTAGTTAGTCAGCTGGTCGGTTGGTTGGTTGGTTAGTTAGTTAGTTAGTTAGATATTTAGTTAGTTAGTCAGTTAGTTGGCTGGTTAGTTAGTCAGTCAGTTAGTTAGTTAGTTAGATATTTAGTTAGTTAGTCAGTTAGTTGGCTGGTTAGTTAGTCAGTCAGTCAGTTAGTTAGTTAGTTAGTCAGCTGGCTAGTTAGTTAGTCAGTTAGTTGGCTGGTTAGTTGGTTGGTTAGTTAGTCAGTTAGTTATTTAGCTAGTCAGTTGGCTGGTTAGTTAGTTAGTTAGTTATTTAGCTAGTCAGTTGGCGGGTTAGTTAGTCAGTTAGTTATTTAGCTAGTCAGTTGGCTGGTTAGTTAGTCAGTTAGTTATTTAGCTAGTCAGTTGGTTGGTTAGTTAGTCAGTTAGTTATTTAGCTAGTCAGTTGGCTGGTTAGTTAGTCAGTTAGTTATTTAGCTAGTCAGTTGGCTGGTTATTTAGGTAGTTAGTTAGTCAGTCAGTTGGCTGGTTAGTTAGTCAGTTAGTTAGTTAGTCAGTTAGTTATTTAGCTAGTCAGTTGGCTGGTTAGTTAGTCAGTTAGTTAGTTAGTCAGTTAGTTATTTAGCTAGTCAGTTGGTTGGTTAGTTAGTCAGTTAGTTATTTAGCTAGTCAGTTAGTTGGTTAGTTAGTCAGTTAGTTATTTAGCTAGTCAGTTGGCTGGTTAGTTAGTCAGTTAGTTATTTAGCTAGTCAGTTGGCTGGTTAGTTAGTCAGTTAGTTAGTTAGTCAGTTAGTTGGCTGGTTAGTCAGTTAGTTAGTTAGTTAGTCAGTTAGTTAGTCAGTTATTTAGCTAGTCAGTTGGCTGGTTAGTTAGTCAGTTAGTTATTTAGCTAGTCAGTTAGCTGGTTAGTTAGTTAGTCAGTTAGTTAGTTAGTTAGTCAGCTGGCTAGTTAGTTAGTCACGTGGCTGGTTGGTTGGTTGGTTAGTTAGTCAGTTAGTTATTTAGCTAGTCAGTTGGTTATTTAGTTAGTTAGGTAGTTAGTTAGTTAGTTGTTAGTTAGTTAGTTAGTTAATCGCTGTTCCAACGTCACGGCAAAGGGTCACCCCCATAATGCTCCGTTCCCATGCCAGTGAATATCACACAAAATGCCCCTCACTGTCCCATGTGAAGAGAGAAACATAATCATCATCATGATCACGTGCCATACCGATAAGCGTGGGCTGTCATGTTTCGCCATCTCACTCGATCACCAGAGTCGTCGATCATTTCCGTGTTCTTGTCTCGACCAGGCCACGTGGCCAAGCCATCCAGGTATTTATTCTCTGCCTTCCCCTTGTTCTCATCCTCCCGATCTTGCCAGTTGTCTTTAATACTGTAGTCGCGGTAGGGCAGCAGCACGCCTGGCTTGCCTACCCGCTTGCCTGGTGGTTATTGGTTGACATTCTCACCGAGGCTGCTTTTTCATATTGTCCTGGGTTCCGGGGTCGACAAGCGTAAAATGAGTGCCAGAAAATGTCTTGAGAAGGGAAGACGTTCGGTGTGCTGTTGAGCACATCACCCCTCGAGTACCGATTGATCTAGATCAATGGTTCTCAACCTTTTTGGCCCATGCACCCCTTCACCATATGTTCAGAATGTCATCCCCACCTTTCATATTTCCTTCCTATAAATCCCCCCCCCCCTCCCACCTCTACACAGTATATGTAAAAATGGAAGCTAAATTTAATAACGCATACTAGAGCAAGTCTAGACGTCTAATAAAACATGATTTGCAGGTCTTCTTACGCTATAAAACGAATTTCAGAAAAGCGAGAAGTACAGAACCGTAAAGTGTTGAGGGAAAAACAATATCAAGTAATCAGTTCTTGTATTAACGCGATCTTGAAATAATCTTAATTCTTCTTCCCCCCCCCCCCCCCCCGGAGGGGAGTAGGGGGAATTCCCTACCGGTTAAGAACCACTGATCTATACAACATATGAAGCTACCATCATCATACACATTACGCCTTAAGGTGTGTAGAAGGGCCCTTTCGTTAGTTGCTTTAACTTGTCATACAACTCAGAGAGAGAGAGAGAGAGAGAGAGAGAGAGAGAGAGAGAGAGAGAGAGAGAGAGAGAGAGAGACGCAGACTGACAGACACAGTGATAGAGACAATACAGAGAGGCAGCCATGCAGAGAGACAGCCATACAGATGGCGGTGGAGTGGTCTCGTGGTATGGTGTCCGCCTCGAGTGCTGGAGGTCCCGGGTTCAGGCCCCGGTGAGGGCCAGGATTTTTTCAACATTTTCCCTGGTCTCTGGGTAGTGAGATCGGACGCCCGTGTGTATTGTCGCGCACGTAATAAAATCCCTTGGCAGTTGGAAATCAAACAAGAGTAGCCTAATGGTGCTGCCCGGGCAAAATTGATCCTGAAATACTTTGGGTAGATTTTTAACTAGAAATTTTGCCCGGCAGCGCCGTTAGGCTATTCTTTTTTTTTTTTTCGATTTCCAACTGCGAAGGGAATTATTACGTGCGCAACAATAGACACGGGCGTCCTATGTCACTACCCAGAGACCAGGGGGAAGTTTGTTACGAGAAGTTCACGTGAACAAATCCCGGCCCTCACCGGGGCTCAAACCCGGGATCCCCACCACTCGAGGCGGACACCATACTTCGAGAACGGACAGACACAGAGATAAAGACAATACAGAGAAACCGCCATACAAAGACAGTCATACCGAGAGAGAGAGAGAGAGAGAGAGAGAGAGAGAGAGAGAGAGAGAGAGAGAGAGAGAGAGAGAGAACTAACGAATTTTACTTTCAAAGGGTTAAGAATGGGGTACGCAAATCCGTCTGACATTCTGCCCTTATTATCTGTTTCCTCATACATTATTTCATTCATACACCACGTCAGAGAGAGAGCCTACATTAAACAACACGTCATTTAAGAGTCCCTCTCTCTTTACCCGCCCACGTTTCAAATTGGGAAAGCCGGCTGAACGGCTGAGGTTTTCCAGCGTATAAATTTTCCTGTAAACGATCGACCTACTAACTCGATTTACATATATGCCACCGGCGGATGCAAAACGCCATTGGTTGTTCCCATTACCCAACCGCCAGTATTGCTGATGGTTTGATTGGGCCAATTTTGGTTACGTTTTAAAACACGTGATTGAAGCACTTGAAAAGTACAGTATGGTTGGTCGAACGTCGAAGTGCACGTGTTTCTTCATCAACGTGATTCTTCATCAACGTGATTCTTCCGTTTGAAAGTTATCGATTAGCTCAAATCTGGCCTGCTTGTCGATGTCAGATTTGTGTGTGTGTGTGTGTGTGTGTGTGTGTGTGTGTGTTTGTGTGTGTGTCAGGTTTTTCCTGTATTCCCGTGTGTATGAATCACGGACATTGATTGATTGGCACCTTGCCATCCTAACTGATTCACTGTCAAACAACAAGTAGGTTAGGAGCAAACTTAGTGCACAATCAAATGAACTGGTATTATCATGTAAATTTCCATTCACTGAGCATTAAACTTGCGCAAGGTACCGCGGAACGAAACAAATAAAACTATGACTCTAGTACGGCGATATAACGTTCTTCGGTCCAAATGTTATGTAACATTTGACGATATATCATCCTTCGACACTGAATCAGTTAATAGATGATAATTTGTAAAATTAAGTTATACTTCTCTATAGAATGAGAAGAAATAAATTGGAGAACTTGATGACAAATGGCAAGATCTAAGGGAAGAGAACTAGAGGAAGGCAAAGAAGTAAATACCTGGATGGCTTGGCCACGTGGTATGGCCGAGACAAGAACACAGAGCTGATCCACGACTCTGGTTATCGAGTGAGATGGCGAATCATGACCGCCCACGCTTATCGACATGGCACATGATGAATGAACGTCTCCGTAGCACGAAGCCTTGGCTGAATTTAGAGACCATGTGTTGCCCATGCAGCATGATCCCTCTCTCTTGGCCGGCCTAATTTACTCAAGAGGAAAAGTAACACCAATACATTTGGAACAGGACAAGCTACAGAAACTGCTGGATCAGCAAAGCAATGCTCTAACTGTCGGCCTGTCGGTGCTTCCATCCTAGACCAGTTGCCGATCAAGGCCTGGTCTGCCATGTCATTTAGTCTTAGGTTGCATTTCCGAAGCCGTTGGCACAATGTGGAGTGTCGGGCTTGGTGAACGCCGCCCACTATTCGGCGTTAACGGAAAGCAGGTAGTACCGACTACTGTCATACGGCAGCTCAGTCATATCTGACTAAGACTTGACTTTATGGACACTGATTAGAGTGGAAAGAAACAAGAGGCCTCAGAGATGTAGTTTCCGCGTACAGTACTAATAATCACAATGACGGCTGAGAATATTAATAAACAAATATTTCTTCCTTTCACCCTTTAATCCCATTGGAGCATAATCAGTAACTAACTCACTCCAAGCTATTCCCGTGCAGCTCCATCTGTCTTCCCCATATGATTCATTTCTGCAAATACTTCCATCGACCATGAACCGAGGACAGACGTTTGTGGATGCGCATGATCTGTTGCTCCGCTCGGCATACCACGTGATAAGTCTGTCCTTTTCTTCTGCAGTCGACAGTTATCCTCTGCCAAGTAGTAGCGCGCAGAGCACATGACGCAAAAGAAAGAGGGAGCAAAACTCCCGAACCAAAACGTACATAAAACTAGGCGCTTGACGTAGAACGGAGATCACGTCAGAATTTTTGTCAATAACAACAAAGATTCGGATCACAGAGCTCCAATAGAGAAGCAGCACGTTTAAGTTGTCTGGAACTTAGAAAGATATTTACGGGCAGGACAACAGTATTTATGACCAACACATATTAGCAAAGAGAACCAGAATAAGATGGCATCTTACATATTAAAATAAATATTTTGGACAGATGCGGAATACAAGAACGACACTTAGAATGGTACAGCAGAAGGACACTTTGGCAACCTTACAGAGGAAAGAAGGTCTGCGATACGAACTTGATAGTTGTCATTGACTGGCATAGTCAACAGTTGTTCATTCGTATTTAAGATTAGGATGACCGTCCCGTCTGACATTCCCAGACACGGTCGAAATCTGTTATGAATTTTGAATCAGAAGTTTAATACATGCAGCACGACAATGTGGGCAAATAAACTTAGCCTCATCAACTGGTTTACCGGCCTTCGACTCTGTTATTGCTGTTCCGTTGATGCTTCATTGCTGAATTGTTTCTGCAACCCTGGACGTATTGAGCTTAATTGTTGAAAATTATGCAAGTTACATCTCAGCATCCTCCATTGGGACGTGGGCCTTCAACCTACTCTCTATGCCCACCAGTCCTTAGCTAGTCCACACATCTCCGTTCGTATCCTCTCCCTTGTTATTCATTTCTATTTCTGATTCTCTCCTATGTGTGTTTTTGGTGTCTCCTCTATTTCTTTTGCCTTGTCGATTTCAGACAATAACTTTTTCTAGTTACACTGTCCTCAGGTTTTCTCAATATGTGTCCTATCCATCACCAGCGCCTCTTCTTTGCCTCTTGTTCGACTGTTATTTGTATTGTTGTCCCCGTGAGCCCCACACTGATGATTCTAAGAAACCGTTTCAGTCGTATTGTGCGCGGGCATTAATTACTTAATGTTTTTTTAATGAATCAGTACCAAATGCAGAACGGTTTGTGCAATAAGTCACTGTCCTTGAAAGTTAGAAAACGAGTTCTTGCATGTTACATAGAGCCAGTTTTAACATACGGCTGCGAGTCCTGGACAATTAGTATACAGGCGAAAATAATACCTGGAAGCCGTGGTGATGTGGTTTTATAGAAGAATGCTGAAAATTAATTGTACAGCCAAAATGAGCAATCAGGACGTTTTAAGGGAAACTAGGTCGCAAAGACAACTTATCACAAACATCAGAAAGAGGCAGCTAAATTCAGCTATCGTTTCTTGGCCGCGCTATGAGAAGACAAAAACTTAAACATGTCGTGACAACCGGATTTTTTTTTTTTTTAGAGAGATAGACGAAGACCGGGTGAGAAGATTCTTGACAGTCTTTTGTCATGATACGGAAGGGAGTCACCACATGAATTAATCCATGACGTCAGAGATCGTAATTTGTGGAGAGGCTTGATCGCCCACGCCAGCCGGCAAGGCACTGGATGATGAATGAATGAGTTGTTACTTTGAAAATAACTTACTTACGGCGTGTGTTATGTGTTTTTATAACCCAGTCGGCATTCTTAGGTGTTGTAGTCAGTACCTTCTTCTTCTTCTTCTTCTTCTTCTTCTTCTTCTTCTTCTTCTTCTTCTTCTTCTTCTTCTTCTTCTTCTTCTTCTTCTTCTTCTTCTTCTTCTTCTTCTTCTGCGTTCATCCGGAATCTTTTTTTTCGGATGTGATTGCGTTGTGCCTGTTTACAGCGGAGCTGCGATACTGCACCTTTAGGCCGACACACCCGACTTCTGCTTGCGTTTGTTGATCGGGTTAACCTTTCCGGGGTCAGTATCATACCGACCTCCTTTGCTTCCCAATACATGTCCAGGTACCCAGTGTAAGCTGGTTCGACATGGCAGCTCACATCAACGTTAAACACGCTACTGCCGATTGAACTCCTGATCCCAGGGACGGCAGGCGAGTGTTTAGCCAGAGCGCCACCGCGGCTACAGATACCAGTTAATGAAACGATTACACGATCGACTTAAAACAGCAGTAAGCCAAACATTCTTTACTGCTGAACTAGTAATACAACCACCCCGATACCTACTCCACCTGTGATATAATCATTGTCTCCGTACATCAAATCAAACTGCATTTATCAATTCTAGTGTGATTGCCAAGCAACTAACATTGGTAGAATGTGTAAAGACATTTAGCAAATGGAGTAGTCGAACATATGCCAGTGTGGATAGGAAACAGAGTTAATCAGTTTTCAGGAATCCCTGTGTAGTTCTACTTCTTCGTTCGCTTGAAATGTATTTATAACTGCAGTATTTTCTCTTGTATGAATTTAACTGTTTTGTTTTTTAAGTTCACTCATTGATTTTAATTCACTTATTGCCCTCTGCAGTAAAAAGGCTATAAAACGGCCTCCGCTTCAATTTATCAACACCTTATAAACTATGGCCATAACGTGAACTAAGAAAAAACGTTACAGACATTGTATTCAACGAACAGTAAATCATTGCTCAAATATAGTGAGGCGTTACCACTAAAGTGATTCCAGCTGGTTTTATGCAAATAGAAAGAGTTCATGTTAAATTTGAAATTACCGTGGGGATAACACAATGTGTAGACTGGCCTGGCCCTGAATCCAGCAGGTTAGGATCAGCTAGCCTCTCCCTGGAGGGGTGAAAAGTGAAAATTAGTAGCCTGCCGATGACCTGCAGACTACACACGCCAACTCCACCTCCACGCGGTGTAGACCGGGAAACCATGACTGCAAGGTCATGGGCTGGCGGGGCCATGGCTCACCATGGGGGACGGAGTCCCAAAGGTCAGATTTTTGTCCTAAACCTGCGACTGGCCTAACAAGCCGGCAGGGGATCTTCATACTGCTCGTAGCAAAACTATGAAGTATAAACGGACTGACCCAAATGATACATAAAGCCCATAAGCGGGCACTCTACTGCTGTTTATACTTCACCTCCACACCGCAAGGTACAAGAGGAACATGATGAGATGAGATAAAGGTGTCCCACATTCGAACAATACCTGTGACTTATTTTATGTGTTTCAGCTAACGTATTATTCATTTATTCACTTCAAATGATATTATTATATACCTCTGCAGTATGCACTTGACGACATGCAGCGAAATATACCAGGTCATTAATCATGCAACATATTGTTTGTGCCTTCTGTGTTTATACAGTTTATCAGTGTTTTGTTGAGTTCACTTGAGCCATATGTTGTTTGTCCATCAAGAATGATGATGACCATTCATTTCATCCAGTGGGGTTGAAAGTATGGAGCCGTGGGTTCTAAGATGGCTGATAAGGCCTATTTTGGCTCGAAATGTTCTTTGACAATGTGGACAAAGAATGCTTGACGTTTCTGGAGGAGGATTTCCTGCAGTGGTTTTTCTGTACTGCCTTTTCTTTACATCTCTTGCAGTCCTGGTTGCCTCACACATGACTGCACCCTTGTGTAATGATGCACGCCACGAATTTAGGTCTCTGGCTGCAGTCTCCCAGGTGTCATGATGAATTCCAAAAGCATTCAGAGAGATTTTCAGAGTGTCTTTAAAGCGTTTCCTCTGGCCACCTTGGGAGCGTTTACCACAACGCAGTTCGCTGTAAAAAAAATTCGTTTGGGGAGCCTGTGATCTGGCATTCGAGTCAAGTGACCAGCCCAGCGAATCTGATTCTTCATCAGTAGAGTGTGGATACTGGGCATGGACGCTCTTTCTAGGACTTCAGTGTCTGGGATCTTGTCTTGCCATTTAATCTTCAGTAGCTTCCTTAGGCAGACTGTGTGGAAGTGGTTTAATTTCCTAGCGTGTCGTTGATAAACAGTTCAGGTTTCACAAGCATATACCAGTGTGGATGATACAACTGCTTTGTAGACTTTTAGCTTTGTTTGCAGGCTTATTCCAGTTCTGTCCCATACATTCTTGTACAGTCTGCCAAAGGCCACACTGGACTTGGAGATTCTTGCATTCACTTCGTCATTAATAATTGTGGCAGCTTGTGACACAGTGCTGCCAAGATAGGTGAATTTGTCCACAACACTTACTCTATGACCATTCACTTTGACATTCGGCACAGTGTGATTATTCCCTCGAGCTGGCTGGTACATAACTACAGTCTTCTCCAAGTTGATATAGAGCCCAAAGTTGGCACAGGCATGTGAGAAAGCTGTAACATTATGTTGCATGTCCGCCTCTGAGTTGGCGTATAGAGCGCAATCATCAGCAAACAGGAGCTCTCTGACGGCGTCGCTGTTAATTTTGGTTTTAGCTTTCAGCCTTCTGAGATTGAATAAACTTGAGCCAAGAACCGAGATCACAGCACACCGGGCATTTCCATACGTGCTCCGTCCTCATCTTTAACAACCACCGAAGAATCCCAATACTAATAGTACCAGTTGTTATCTGTTTATGTGTTCGACAGGCCTTTCCTCGGAGACCTAAGAGTCGGCGAGACCCTCTGGCCACTCCCTGATGCACTATTTTTCTCTAGCTAATGATGATGTTTCTGTTCTTCCACACTGTTCTTCAACACTGCAAACACTATCTCAATGGTTCCTATCATATCTGCCTTATCGTGGACCAATATTTATTGTTACACTAACATGGGGTATTTTTGTGAGTTAATGTTCCACGTTGAACTTTCCCGCTCCATCACCAGATAGGTAAATAGTTGAAGGTCACGGGTTGGGGGGATTACGTGATCAGGCAATATATGTAACATTCACAATCCACAATGGCGAATTCATCTTATCTATGGAAAAACCCGAATACAGGGAATTTCCAATTTCCAAACAGTAGGGATATGTAGCGTTTACTGGGAAACCCTTGATTCCATTACGATAACATACGCAGTAAATGTTCAAGTATTGATTGGCACTCATAGAAATAGAGGGGAGAAACAGAAATCAGAGAACACCTCAGACATTGAGAGCTATAGGCACAACCGACAATGTATTACCTGGGCCCATGGTAAAGTTACTTGCATATCCTTTACAGGACGTCGTAGTCAACCTCAGAAATTTTTGGCTGTTGGTGATTTCTTGGCAAGTTTACTTTCAGTAGTTTGCCATTGCTTTCGGAACGACCGGCACTCATGCCATTGTATGAAAACCAACGCAAGGCGGTCTCATGCCAAATCGCCCGCAACTGTGTTTCGAACCCGGTATCATTTTCATGTGCCATGCCGATAAACGTAGGCGGTCATGTTTCGCCATCTCACGCGGACACCAGAGTCGTGGATCAGCTCAGTATTCGTGTCTCGGTCATACCACGTGGCCAAGCCATCCCGGTATTTACTTCTCTGCTTTTCCCTTGTTCTCTTCCTCTCAATCTTGCTAGTTATCACCAAGTTCTCCAATTTATTTCTAACCATTACGTGTCCAAAAAAACTGACTTTCTTCTTCATCTTCTTCTTCTTCTTCTTCTTCTTCTTCTTCTTCTTCTTCTTCTTCTTCTTCTTCTTCTTCTTCTTCTTCTTCTTCTTCTTCTTCTTCTTCTTCTGCTGCTGCTGCGTTCGTCCGGAATGTTGTTTTAGACTTAATTGCGTCGTTTGTGCATGTGTATAGCAGAGCTGCGATATTTGAACCTTTCGGCCGACGCATCCAACTTCTTCAGAGTACGTCTAATTTCTCTAATCAGTTAACGGTTTTCATTTGTTTCTTGTAGGACTTGGTCATTTTGGGGTTTCTGTCTATTCATGGCATCCTTTGCATTTTTGCGTCCTTAACCACTTTGCCACAGAGTCAACCTATGTAGAAAGCAAAGAATAGTAACACTAACCTACCCTGCATGTCGTAAGAGTTCACCAAGGAGGGTTGACGTGAGATTGGCTACCCCATGTCGTATAAATCTTAGCTGTGAAAGCCAACCAGTCATGAACAAGTCCACAAAGGATTTAGCGTGAGTTGGTCGAGGGGCTATGTTTCCACTGGAGCAGGCGGACAGATGGACTGGGACTGAACCACTCACTCATTCATTCAGCAGCATGTCCTTTGCAGAACCTCGCTCCCATAACAACCTTCCGGAAAACTTCTCAATCATAAGCAAGATGTCTCACGTCCGATACATTTATCTGGAGATCATCCACCACATCATGCACCCATCTTTTCTTTGGCCTTCCTCTTCCTCTCTTTCCAGGCATAAACCACTCCATAATTGCTCTCTCCAAACTTTCATTACGTTTCAAGTGACCAAAATATTTCAATTCTCTTTGCTTTATCGTCTTTACAAGCCAACCTTCTTAAATATTCAGCTCTTGGGGTATGGATGCATTTGTGCTTTTCTTTATCCAAGATATGCTTAGAACCTAACTATAACATATATATTCAAAGGCATTTATGCGCTGTTCAGCTTGTTTAGCAAGTGCCCAGGTCTCACATGCGGATGTTGCAATTGGAAAGATGCATGCTCTTAAAAATCTAATTTTTGTAGTTCTATCTGTCACATTCCACAATATATTCAGTTGTTTTAGTCTTTGAAGAGCAAGAAATATTTGTCCTTTAATTTATTCATTTTTTAATTTCTTTCATTATATCACCATTGTTGGTATTCAATGACCCAGTATATTCGAAATTTTCCACCACCTCCAATATTTCCCCATTAACTGCACCATTGGGTGGAGTATATGATGCCACGCATTTCTGCATAAGGCAAAAACCGGTCAACTCTGGGACATAGCCACCTGCCATCGCTCCGAACATGCAGTCACGTTCCAAAAAAAAAAAAAAAAACTTGGGCAGATTCAAAAGCACTTCACGCGAAACCCACAGCTCACAGTGTCGCGCCACGCACTCACTCAGTAGCAGGGCGACGGAACCATCAAGCCTCCTTAGTCGCCTCTTACGACATGCGTGGTAGGCTACAGTGTTGCTATTCTTTGCTTCCCTTATGGGCCCCGGCAACACACGGGAGGCTTGTAAGGTTGTTCTCCTGTATGTATTCTCATATGGTACTTCAGATGGCTATCACACTTAAAAGAAGCACCACAATCATCACACATGTAAGGTTTCTCTCCTGTATGTGTTCTCTCCTGTATGTGTTCTCTAATGTTTCTTCAGATTGCCAGTTCCAGCAAAAGAAGACACATTTTCTGACATTTAACAACAATTTTCATGATTTACCGATGTATTACAACTGTTCTCAACCATTCTTGATTCTGAGTTGCTGTTCACCACCATTTCTTGAATGATGCTACCCTCAGCTACATCTACCATTTTACTGAAGCTGTGACTCCTGTCCTGACACAGAACATCCGATAGTTCTTGTTTCACAACCTTCATGTCTATGGTGTCGTATGTCCACTTTGTGAATGCCCAAATGGACATGTAAGAACTACTTGGAGACCATAAGTGTATTTATAGACTTGAGGTTGTTCTACCTTGACTCTGATGGTCATTTACTCTCCATCTTTCAATCAAACTGAATGTATTGTCCGCCATTCAACATAGATAAGCCGCCATGTTTCAACCAACTGGGGAAACATGTTCAAACACATACTTTCACAGATAGTTCTATATTCCTAATGTGTACCACTGAACTCAGTCAACAAATCTGAGTATTATTGCCATCATTTATAGTTTATCATCTTTACTTTCATTTTTCTTTTTCACCCAAAGAATACCCCACATATAGTTATGAGTTTTAAAAAGTTAGTTAATGTCCTTTACAGAACGTCGCAGTCGACACGGGAATTTTTTGCTGTTGTCATCTCTTGGCAAGTATACGTTCAGTAGTTTTCCATTGCTTTCTGAATGATCGGCACCCATACCACCAACGCAAGGCGGTCTGCTGCCACATCGCCCGCTGCTGTGTTTTTAACGAGGGTATGCGGAGTTACAAACTGCGTCCATAAACTCTTCACCATGGAGACAGCGGCAAACAGGAGTGCATACTACAAAGCTGTATTAGTAGGATCATCAAGAAGTATTTTCTTTTTAAAGAGATAGGCTCTTAGATCCTTTATTTACATTTTTATAATACGTGTCATGGGGGTGAATGAATCAGCACATTTTCCTTCTTTGTCACCGGGTGTTAAGAAATATTACCACAGTAAATGACAAAAGTTCGTTGAGCTACCCAGCACAAAGGGTTGCTGTATATCGTAGGTCAGTTTCTTTGTCAGCCGAGAAGTGGAAAGTGTGACCAGGACCAGGAGAGAAATTCGTTTAACCTCTACCCCAACCCCGGCCATCCCAAATAAATCCATTGTACCCGTGATTAAGTTACTACCCAATACATCTAACTTCAGTCTTTGTTTAGGTTTGCTCTCTCTCTCTCTCTCTCTCTCTCTCTCTCTCTCTCTCTCTCTCTCTCTCTCTCTCTCTCGCTCTCCCACGCACCCCTCTCCATCTCTCCCACGCACCCCCCTCTCCCACGCACCCCTCTCTCTCTCTCTCTCTCTCTCTCTCTCTCTCTCTCTTTCTCTCTCTCTCTCTCTCTCTCTCTCTCTCTCTCTCTCTCTCTCTCTCTCTCTCTCTCTCTCTCTCTCTCTCTCTCTCTTTCATGCGCGCTCAGGCAAGATTCGGTGATATCATTGTTACACTTGTTTAAATAAAACTAAATGTGAATAAGAATACTTAGAGTATGAAAGAATTTATATTGAAAGATTTTGGTATGCATGAGAGCATTACTCAACCATCATCATCAACAAGTAATGTGTAGGTAATTATACCATGCCATGAATGCAATATTATCACGTTACACGCTGGTTTGTACGAAATAATCCTTTAAAAAACGAGTATATGAATGTATATATATATATATATATATATATATATATATATATATATATATATATATATATATATATATATATATATATATATATATATATTCGAAAATGTGAACAAAACACACACACACAACGCACCTTGTAAATAAACACTGTTTTGTATGAAATAAACTATTAAAAAATGAACGTGTATATGAATGTGTATGTTGTATTCGCAAATGTGGAAAAAAAAAAAAACCTACACCACCCACACACACACACACACACACACACACACACACACACACGCACGCACACACACACACACACACACACACACACAGAGAGAGAGAGACAGACAGACAGACAGACAGACAGAGAGTAAATAAATACACACTGTTTTGTACGAAATAAACGTTTACAAAAAAAAAAGAAGTTGAAGAGAGCCTTCACAACCATCTAAATCAAGTCAAACCCAAGTATGAGAAATATAACATGAAGATAAATATTGAAAAGACAAGACAATATTTGTGAGTTTGGTTCGCTGGCTTTGAATGCAAGCATAAACCGTACACATGCTACACTTGTGGATTCCACTACAGGGAAGCACGCTGGACTGATGTTTGTGTGTGGATTAGCTTTCCCTATTACCAGTGTCCCTCGCCATCAGGCGAACCCACTCCGACTTCAAAGGTAAGAGGTACAATGGTGATAGGCAGACAGTCAGAAGCCTCGTCGATGAAAATAAAGAACTCAGAAATAAAATAAACCAGCGAATTTAAATATCTAGGGTCACTCATATGGGAGGTGGACGGAGAAATCAACACATTGTGCAATGACAAATCAGGTATTGGGACTACTATCGCCACTTCTGTTGCATAGGAAAAGGAGTGTCTAGTTGGTCATGTTGGTAAATAACTGGATGGCTTGACCACATGGCATGGTCGAGACAGGAACACGGAGCTGATCGACGACTCTGGTGTCCGCGTGAGATGGCAGAACATGACCGCCCACGCTTACCAGCATGGCACATGATGGATGGATGGATAATTGGTCATGCGTCGAAGTACACTCGTTCCTACAGCGAGACGCTGTCGCCATTTGGAGGTGACAGGTTCGAATCCCGGTCGGTAACTATAGCTTTCAAATTGTATGTTGTCTAGTGCGTCCTCTAGTCCCTACTTCTTTCTTTTCCTTCTGTGAGCGCCAAATAATACTACGTGTGTTTATTTATGTTTCTGTTGCATATAACGATACATGTAAGTACTAAAGCTAATCTTATGAGAACTATTTTTTTCCTACATTATGTTGATGTCTTTTTGGCCGATATTATGTTGACGTCATGAGTGTATCACCTGACCTCTTTTGATAGGATACACCCACAACATTTGGTGTTATTATCGTGTGTATGGCCGCTGGATATTCATGCACGCGTGACGGAAACGTTACACGCTCTATTCAGGTGTTTGTTGTCTCCAATGCTTTTTTACGTGTTAAAAGTTAGTTGCATATCCTGTACAGGACGTAATAGTCAACCCCAGCATATTTTAGATGTTCGTCATTCCTGGGCAAGTTTACGTTCAGTAGTTTGCCATTGCTTTCTGAACGATCGGCACCCATACCATTTCATAACAATCCAGCATGATGCAGTCTTCTGCCAAATCGCCCACAGCTGGGTGTCAGAAGTCGGGGTGCCCCACCGGCTAGATGAAAGTATTTTTCACTGGCGAGCAACCCCAAATAGTCAGAAACTGACTAGGGACAAAAACTATATGGCTGAACTATAGATTAAGCCCTGAATATCCAACGTACAGCTCCAAGTGGCTCGTTACAAAATGAAATGAACTGTGCTGAATATTCGCCAAGGAATGGGAAAGAGAAGGTTAGCTAAGATAGATGTTTAAGTCTAAATATATTAGTATAGACGACTATCTCAGTACATGTTTTTCTCCCTGACTGCTCCCTTCCTTGGTGTCTAAGTGAACCCCCACCAATGTACACAACAACACGTATGCACAATTGGAATTAAAATATAACGAGAGAACTATGAGTTACAATACTGCAACATTTATTTACAAATCATATTACACATGTAAGGTTTTTCCAGACGATGATGGATGCGTATGAGTTTCTGTACTACAGTAATCATGAAGGTGAAATGATTAATATACAATACGTAACTCTGAATCCTGTCTGGATCAGTGAGAGATCAGCAACTCCCCAGTGGAAAACAAAAAAGAAACAGTTTGCTGGTAATCTGACGATCCTGTCAGTCCTGACACTCCTAGTCTTCACTCGTCCTTGAGATATACAACATAGGTACTCCTTGTGAGAGCTTGAAAGAAAGTCGAGAATGTGTTATATCTAATTCTACATCAGCGCAATCCTAATTAAAACATATCATAACACAAACATATACAATGACCAGTCTGGCCAAGTTTATCTTCCAGCCCTACTGTGTTCACCATCCTCCTTTTCCCTACTGTCTTTAGTCTGGGACGGGCTTTTCCATTGTCTCACACGCCTGTAATGATTACATTTCTGCCATCCCATGTCCATGTCGCTAATAGAGAAATTCTGTGTCGTACAGCCGCTCCGTCCAAAGTTGGTTTAGCAGCTCACAGGATCGGTACTGGTATTATAATAATGCCGGGTCATCCGGGCTTACAAGCCGTGACCAGTATCTGTGCCAGACTTCCGTGAACTACCCTCCACCATACGATGAAAAGGTTTAGCACCATATACCCTATCACAATTGTGGGTAATGTCTGTACCATTACACCTCTGCTTCCCACACAATTGTTGGCCAATGTGCCAATGCGCAGACTATAGCATGACACTTCATATTGGTTGGTTTGCATATGACAAATCAATATATCAAACATCCAATACACATAAACATATTGATTAAACTAGACATATTATGATACTTTAACATCATAGCACAATGCACTAGTTAGTTTGTATTATACGAAATGAGACGTATATACACAAAAAGAATAGGTACGAAGCATATTCCTAGCATCGTATATTCATATGAAATTACACATACATACATCCAACCTATCCATAAACATTATATTACTTCAAGATGGACATCTAATGATACTCAACATAATAGCATCAGGCATTATTAATGAGTACTAATATTGTATAGCTACAAAATGAGATATACAACAAGTCTAATTGAAGTGACCATACAGACCAGCCATATTTGCTGATCTGCCCGGTTTAATCAACACTTAGTTACTGCTGTTGTAAGAATTAAATAAATAGTCAGTTGACTATATTCTGTACAACAAATGCACACACCAAAAAGAGACTAGTCTAGTTTAGAAAGAAATGGCAAGCATCTGCTACGACACCTCAAGTATATCTAGACAAGATCTGCCTTTCACAAGTTTCTCCTGCTCAGAAGAGTAATACATGAAGCACAATTATTTTGAACACAGAACTTAGAAAGAACACTCAAGTAACATGCCAATGATAGTTCTTGAAAATAACCTAGGTCAGATATAGACTGAAAGTTCATATGTCTAAAAGACTGTTGCATAGTTACTAAGAAATCCTTTCTAGAAGCCAACATAATAATCATGCATATGACTACAAACATTGAGCTGGCTGTCTCACCTGTTCAGAAGTAAAACATTTTCTGACATGAAACAGGCTAGGGACCCTTATTTAAGCTGAGCCCAGCAGACCGTATTATTTCTTTGGCATTCCCGTCATAAATTCTTCTTATCTCCCCCTGACGGTAATTGCAATCCTAACTGCAACCTGGCCATCACACCTGCGGGTCTGACAATTATTAGCCCCTTGAGTCTTATCAGTGATTTCACACCTTTCTACAGGTAATTGCCTTTATTCACCCAATGGCCCAGTTCATTGTTGATTCAGCCAGGGTCTACCTGGACGAGAAGGTGCCAATGTGTCTGTGTGGTGTCATAGCCCGTCTGGGTCAGCAGTTTTCCAAGGTGTAGACTAATGTAAATTATCTAGTTGTGTCCATCTCAAGTATCCCATTTTACTTGCCATCTGCAAGCTTACATCATGGCTAGAGGCTTTTTGTGGATAATCTTACCTCACGACTAGATCGCCGTGGAGTAGCGTGATTAATTCATTCTTTCTCAATTTGGCCTCTCAAATTTGGAGACCGAGAAAAATATTCTGGGATGTTAAGGCGGCATTCCATGACACTGGGTTTCCAACGCGGGTATGCGGGATTACAAACTGCGCCTGTAACTACTTCGCCATGGAGCAGGCTATTTAAGTGTAGGTGGAGAGGATGTCAACTGCACCATATACTGCTAGCGCATGTGTAGAATAGTCTGCGTGACTAATATGCGATGTTTTCTCTAACAAATAAATACTAAGTGTTGTAGCCGCTGTGTGACGATTTCCTAGTCACGTTTGTTGTTGTTGTTGTTGTTTTTGTTGTTGTTGTTGTTTTTTTTTTTTTTTTTTTTTTGGGGGGGGGGGGGAGAATTATGTGACTGTCTGTAGGTTCGCTGACCACCATTCTGAACACACAGAATTCCACATTTCTTAACGATAACAACCCAGTGAATAAAGACTACCGACCACTTCAAGAAATAACAGAAGTCCGGCACAATTTTATCTAGTTATAATATATTATCTCTGCTGATTACAGTTATCACATATGTATCACTTCCACATTTACGCGCATAATTATACTAGCAGATTCTTGGAAATGTTATCCTAACTAACCAGTTCGTAACTCATATTTCAATTCAGTTCAGTATTTAGGAAAAGAAAAAAAAAAGAATAAGAAAACAATTCGCCCTCGTTCAATCTGCTTTTGCAACGTCAATTATAATTGAGGTTCGGTTGTTGTTGTTGTTACTGCTGCTGCTGCTGCTGTTGTTGTTGTTTGTTTTGATATTCTTTCCTGTATTCGCTTTCGAGTTAGTCCTAAACAGGACTGGTTATATTTTCATTATTGCGTTGAATTCATCCTGATGAGGACGGGTCCTTTCTCAACATTTGCCGAGCACGCTCTTTGAATACACAACAGACTCACATACTTCTTTGTTCAATCATGAGGTTTATGTATGATGCAGCATCATATCGCAATAATGACTACTCGTGAATACACAACAATCAGGGCATTTAAATCTCGTTCATGTCTGCGAGACGACTGACAACTCTTCGTACTTGTGCAGCAGCAGTGGTCGGGTCAACCCAGGCACCCCCTGCAACAGTTTTGGAACACCTGCTACATGTTCAAATGCCAACAGCATTTCTCTTCATGGACACTCCTTTCCACATTAGGAGGGACATGTGTAGGTAGCGGTGGTTGGGTAAACCCAGTTTGGGAACATCTGCTACATTTCCTAATGCTGACAGCCTTTCTCTTGGTAGACTTCTTTCAACAATAGAGACATGTGTAGGTATCGATGGTTATGTAAACACAGACACCTCCTGAAACATCTGCTATATTTCCAAATGCCAACAACCTTTCTCTTCATGGGCTCCTTTCCACATTAGGGACATGTGTATGTGGCAGTGGTTGAGTAAACCCCGGCACCTCCCGCAAGACCTCCTGGAACATTTCTATTTCCAAATGCCAACAACCTTTCACTTCATGCACTCCTTTCCACAATAGGGACACGTGTAGGGACTGTATTGCGTAACCTCCATCATCTTCATAATCTTTCTAAGTGAGGCACCGTATCTGATACCATACTTTCCAACAATGCCCACCTTCTTGGTTCGCTTGACTATCTCGTCTATGACCCACCCACGGACTAGGATTATCCTCTGTTCCCCACGAGTTTTCACGAATCCCGCATCTTTCATGGTATCCACATCCCAACCCACTTATTTGTTGTCTTCTACTATTGACCCCGACGGGTTATAACATCTACCAATATCAAACATGTACGCTTACTGCAACCGATGAATACAAAATAACAACAAAGGTGTGATGCCTTAGAAGGGCTGCGGAAGTAACTGTGAGAAGTAGATTTAGAAATGAAGACATTAGAAGACGACTAAGTCTGAAGCCAGTCATGCAGCTCATTAAAAAATAGTAAATTAAATGGTTTGGCCACTTCACAAGAATGACCTGGTACCATTTGCCACCCAAGAAGACCACGTAAAAGATGGAGTGATGGTATTAAGAACAACTTTAGAGAAATGAATACCAACATAAAAAAAGAATTAGAAAGAGTGTACAGAAGATCTTTACATCCCCCCTCCCCGACCCTCCCCCCCCCCCCCCCCTAGCACTTCACTGAAGTAAATGCAGGACGAGATGGAGAAGAAGAGATAGAGGTCTGAGTAATGCCATAGTGAAGAGGTACAGATCATGATAATCCATCAGTAGGGCGACAGGAGTCAGGTTTATTCATTAGTGGCGCGACAGGGCTCAGGATAATCCCTTAGTTCTTCTTCTTCTTCTTCTTTCGTTCGCCTGAAATATGTTTATAACTGCAATGTTGTCTCTTGTATGAATCTAACAGTCTTTTTTAGTTCATTCAGCGGTCCATAGATTATAATATAATAATAATAAAAATAAAGATGGCCTTAGTGGGGCCACAGGAGCCGGGGTAATCCCATGGTGAAGTCACAGAGGTCAGGATAACCCCACAGTGAGGCTACAGAAGTTAGGGTAATCCCGCAGTGAAAATAGTGTTCGGGATAACCCCATAGTGAGGCTACAAAGGTCAGGGAATCCCATAATGAAGAAACAGAGGTCATGGCAATCCAGTAACAAAATGCTAGAGGGTATGGTAAATCCAGAATGAAGAGCTTCCCGGGGCGAACAAGGAAGAAGAAACGTGATGTATTCTCTCATTCTTCTGCCACGCCCTTGTCAATGAGCGGTTATCTATTTGTTAATGTGTACTGAAGACAGGCATGCTTCGGGCTGGGTGGTCTCGAGGTATGGTGTCCGCCTCGAGTGCTGGAGGTCCCGGGTTCAAGCCCCGCTGAGGACCGGGATTTATTAAAAAAATCCACCTGGACTTCAAGTAATAAAATTTCCCCTGGTCTCTGGGTAGTGAGATCGGACGCCCGTATGTATTGTTGCGCACGTAAAAAATCCCTTGGCAGTTGGAAATCGAAAAAGAGTAGCCTAACGGCGCTGCCCGAGCAAAATTTCGAGTTAAAATTCTACCCAAAGTATTTCAGGATCCTCGCCGATGCAACGGAGTTCGTGCATTGAGCTGAGTTTCTCCAGACTCAGGTGTGAGTTAGGAGGAAAACGGAGCACTTATGGGTTAAACCGTGTGCCGTGATGTTGATCCAACGACTAAAAGACTAAAAGACATGCTTCGGGCAGATTGGCAGACTTCAATTTGACAATCAAAAATCGAGAGCTTCTGTTGTATTGTTTCCCCAGGGCATGATTGTGCGCCGGGAAACGAGCGGGCGGACAGATAGGCTGGGTCTGCACCGCTGGGCGAGATATCGGTGCATGATAAGGCAGATGTCGTCGGGGCCCTTTGGGATCGTGCGTATGGTCGTGTGTAATCATCTTGACAGATTCTTTTAGGAGTATCTTTTCCTCGCTAAAACCCTAGGATGGATAGAGCTGTTGGAGATTCCCTCCAACTTTTGCAAGCGCATCTATCATATCGTTCCCAGAAATACCACGGTTGGCTGGTATCTACTGCGCCACTTGAGGAGGGGGGGGGGGGGTGTTTGCATGATAAGGCAGACGTGGTCGGGACCCTTTGGAATGGTGTGGGTATAATGCAGTCGAACAGGTAGATCATCACGGCCTTGAGAGAATGGTGCTGCGGGGAGTGACCAGAGGTTCTGGCCGACACTCAGGACTCCGATGGACACATAATCAAACGGCTACTGGTACCATTAGTACTGGGACGCATTGCTGGCTGTTGCATGTATGGGAATGTCCAGAGTACTGTAATATCAGTTCTTGACTCAACTCAACTTAATTTGTACAGGCCCCCCACCCTACAACCGGCTCCCTGGCGAATTGATTATGGACGCAGTTCGTAATTCCGCATACCCACGTTAGAAACACAACTGTTGGCGATTTGGCATCAGGCAGCCTTACACAATACGCTCCAGGCGTGTGAAAAGGCCCTTGAATGTTTATTTTCGTTCGCTCGCTTTGAACTCAAACGTTGTCTACACTCATGCTACTGCTTCTAGCGCACTGGACTGATTTTTGGGAGTGGCTTAGCTTTCCCAATTACCAGTGTCCCTCGCCATCATTCACTCTGACTTCTGAGGTACTTGTGATTTACGTCCCTAACGCAAGGACGAGAAGTCAACATTTTAGTCCAATTGACCGGTGAAGCAGTTGAACCCGCTACCTCGGCATCAGCACACCGGAAGTTTAAGCGCGAACGAGCTTATCCATTGACCTAACTTGAGTTTGCTGGAAGTGACGCTTAGCCCGATTTCACTAATGACATTCTGTAAACAGACCCTGACCTCTGATACATTAAGAATACAAGGTGCGTCTGTTATGAAGGTCGTTACCGCATCGCTCGTGGAGACAGACAGCCTGTGTAAACAGGTGCAACATACAGCTGTAAATAGCACGGATCCGGTTTCTAAACTATGTCCGTTACTACGGTGTGCTGCTCGTGACATGGCAGAAAAGTTAAGTACATGGAATCTTAAACTTCCGGTACACTGGTTGCAAGGTCGCCCGCTTGGTTCCTACACCGTCATTAAATTGAGTTTCAGCGGTGACTTCTTGTTACAAAAAGCAATGGCAAATTCGTCATCATCATCATCTTCCACTTTTTTTTCCGCCAAGCGTCGTGGGGAGGAATAGTTGACGTTCCAACGCCCGATGGGTGGCACTGTACCTCCGTGGCGAAGTTGTCTAGCTGTCTGCCTCGCACTCCGAAGGTTGTGGGTTCGTTTCCGGGCTAATTCTTTCGGTTCACGAGTGAATTTTCCTCGGAGATTCCTGGGGATCGTCTCTGGAGCTACGGAGTTCATGCCTTGTGCGACGCTTTCGGCAGGTCGCTTTGCGGAAAGAGGCGAAGCCATATGGGTTAAAACCTGGCGCAGTGAAGTCGATTTTCTCGACTTTTAATACATTTTAAAGACTGGATAGTATCATTATTGTGATTATGCAATGTTTTTGATTTCGTCAATCCAGTTTCTTCTTGTCTTCTCGAGCGTCCTCTTGCTCTTGTATCAGATCTTTGATGTAGGGCCAGCGCTGGTAGTTGATGGTGTTGCATTCTAACGAGACGACCGAACCATTTGATCGTATGCCTTAAAATATATGTGGCACAAGGTGTTGATCCCACCATCTGTCTGATAACATCATTTCTTACTCGGTCTCGGATAGTTATGCAGCTCTCCTCATGCGTCTCATTTTGCAGGTGCTGATTTTTACATAACCTTTTTTTTTTTTAATTGCATATCCTTTTTTTTTTTTTACAGGACCTTGCAGTCAACACCAGCATTTCTGCCGCTGTGATTTCTTGGCAGGTTTACATTCAGTAGTTTCCCATTGCTTTCTGAACGACCGGCACCGATACCAACGCAACGCGGTCTGCTGCGAAATCGCGCGCAGCTGTGTTTCGAACTTGGGTTTGCGGGATTACGAACCGCGTCAGTAAAACCTTCGCCATGGAGACTGGCTACACACACACACACACACACACATGTATATACATTATAGCCGGTCTCGCTGGCTTAGGAGTAAACGTATTTCTCCGTATTCGCGTATATCCACGTAGGATAAGGCAGCTGCGCGAGATTCGGTAGCGGATCGCGTCGCGTTGGTTACTTACGGGGTGTGTGAGCCGGTTGCTCAGAAATCAATGGCAAACTACTGAGTGTAATCTTGCCAAGACATCAACAACAGCAGTAAAATGCTGGTGTTGACACCGATGTCCTGTAAATAGGATATGCGAAAAAAATATACATTTTATGTATACATATAACTATGTGAGCGTAAAATTGCCTGGAAAATCTACCTGGGATTGACCGCAGCATCCCGAAAAAGACAGACAACTACATGGAGCTGTAGGGAGCCGCGATGGTGTAGTGGCCTAGAGCGCTGAACTGGCCACCCTGTGGTTCTGTGTTTGAACCTCCTTCAAGTCGGGGAATTGTTTTACATCTGGGCTTTCAGGTCTACCCGGCCTAAAATGGGTATCAGGAAATTATGTGGGGAGTGAAGGCGACTGGTGTGGTATTTACCACATCACCCATCGGCCCAGGGGTCTGCACCATATATCTTGTGCGTCTCGGGACGTGAAAGGGGTCTCTTGCTTACCCGGGTGTGCTGTAGGGTCGTGTTATGACTTCTTCTTCTTCTTCTTCTTCTTCTTCTTCTTCTTCTTCTTCTTCTTCTTCTTCTTCTTCTTTTTCTTCTCCCGGAGAGTATTTTCGGGCGTGATTGTGTTGTGCCTGTTTACAGCAGAGCTGCATTTTTGCGCCGTTAAACTGACACATCCGACTTCTGCGGGTGTCTGTTGACCGGGTTAACCTTCCCGAATGTTTCGAAGGACACTCGGCTCTCACTCGGATGTGGCTGCGTTGTGCCTGTTTACAGCAGAGCTGCGTTCTTGCGCCGTTAGGCCGACACATCCGACTTCTACTTTGTTGACCGGGTTACGCTTCCCGGGTATGTTCTGACTTGAAAAGTACTGCAATATATTACAGTCTCTCTCTCTCTCTCTCTCTCTCTCTCTCTCTCTCTCTCTCTCTCTCTCTCACTCTCTCTCTCTCTCTCTCTCTCTCTCTCTCTCTCTGTGCATGACTGTCTCACCATCTGTCTGTGTATGTATGTATGTATGTGTGAGTGTGTGTATGTGTGTGTGTTTTTGTCTGTCTCTCTGTCCCACTGCCTGTCTCTCTGTCCCGCTGTCTGTTTCTCTTTGTGTGTATGTATGTGCATGTGTGCCTATCCTTATGTCTATCTCTCTCAATTTCTCTATATCCCCCTACTCTCTTTCACTGTTACTGATGGTCTATGTTTCTAGTTCCATGTCTCTTTCTTTGCCTGTGTGTTCATATGTCTCTGTCTGTCACTCTCTATGTCCCTCTCTCTCTGTCTCTCTCTGTCTGTCTGTCTGTCTGTCTCTCTCTCTCTCTCTCTCTCTCTCTGCCTTTCGCTATGTCCCTCTCTCTATTTCTCTCTTTTTCTGTCTGTCTGTCTGTCTGTCTGTCTGTCTGTCTGTCTGTCTCTCTCTCTCTCTCTCTCTCTCTCTATCTCTCTCTCTCTCTCTCTCTCTCTCTCTGACGCTATGTCCCCCTCTCTGTTTCTCTCTTTCTCCCTGCCTTTCTGTCTGTCTGACTGTTTCTCTCTATGTCCCTCTCTCTCTCTCTCTCTCTCTCTCTCTCTCTCTCTCTCTCTCTCTCTCTCTCTCTCTTTCTCTGCCTTTCGCTATGTCCCTCTCTCTATTTCTCTATTTTTCTGTCTGTCTGTCTGTCTGTCTGTCTGTCTGTCTGTCTGTCTGTCTGTCTCTTTCTCTCTGACGCTATGTCCCCCTCTCTGTTTCTCTCTTTCTCCCTGCCTTTCTGTCTGTCTGTCTGACTGTTTCTCTCTATGTCCCTCTCTCTCAACTTAAACCGTGTATATAAAACCAATATAAACTATACAGTAAACAACTGGAACACACAACCTTGGTTAGACGTGTTTCCCTTCCGCAAGAACTGTTGAACTGTTGAGACATAATCTTCTATCTATGAATGTTGTGATGCCCAGCCCCCTTACGGGATTTCATAAATGACTCGTTGTTTTCTTCCTTCCAAAAAATAACACTTGCATAAAAGCTCCCAAACAGAAGATAACCGCTCTGCCCCCTGGGTAGTCTATCAAATGCTTTGCATCTTTTTTTTTTTTTAGGCAAGCGCGAAAACATCAGAAGTCATATTTGCGTTAAACATCCTGCAGAAGTTGGTTTCTTAAAGACAAGAGGATCCATTTCATTGCACTGGGGTTTACCCCACTTTGGCTCGGTATTTCTCTGCAGAATGGCAAGCCACCTGCCGAGAGCATCGCGCAGAGCACGACCTCTGTAGCCCCACTGATGGACCCACTCCCTCCGGGATCTCTGGTATATATAGTTGCAGGCGTGATGAGTTCAAAAACGAACCTGCGGCCTTCAGAGGGCGAGACAGATTGCTTGGCCACTGAGCCACAGAGGACTCTTTCAGTAGTTGCAGTTTGCATAGATTAGGTTTAGGTGTTTTTGTCCCTGGCAAGCTACTTTTGATTTATTAGAGCACCGTGGCTACAACAGCTTTTGTGTGTGTAAGTGTTTGGTGTGCACAGGTTGATACCTTCGCAAAGGTTTGAGGTGTCGTGTACTGAGCTAAGAGATTTCTGATGTGGTTACTTATGGAAGAAGTTGGAGCATTCATGGATAAAGTATAGGATGATGAACTTCTTCTTCTTCTTTTTCGTTATTTTCTCCTTCATCATTATCATTATCATTGTTATCATGATCCGTCTTCTTCTTCTTCTTCTTCTTCTTCTTCTTCTTCTTCTTCTTCTTTTCTTCTTCTTCTTCTTCTTCTTCTTCTTCTTCTTCTTCTTCTTCTTCTTCTTCTTCTTCTTCTTCTTCTTCTTCTTCACTGTGATAATGATGAAAGACTGAAAGACTTAATTAACTCTATTCCAACAAATGGTGTATGTTGATCTGCTTTACCATGATGTTGATTATGATGAAAATCTTAATTAATTCTAGTCCAACAAATGTTGTATGTTGATTTGCTTTACCATGATGATGATGATGATGATGATGATGATGATTATGATGATGTTAAAAGACTTAATTAATCCTAGTCCAACAAATCTATGTTGATCTTCTTTACCGTAATGAATATGATGGTGAAAGACTTAATTAATTCCAGCCCAACAAATGTATGTTGATTTGCTTTGCCATGGTGGTGCTGATGATAAAAGACTTAATTAATTTTAGTCCAACAAATGTTGTATGTTGATCTGCTTTACTGTGATGATAATGATGATGCCTTGTCTGGAACACTCTGTGTTGACTTGCTATGCCATAGTGAACAAATAAATGAACGAGAGAACACGCTTTATTTTTAAAGGGCCACAAATTGGACACACATGCCCATCTTACTGTCGGTGCATCCAGTCATCAGTCTTTCGCAAACCAGTTATCTGTCATGAATGTTACATTTACATAGGGGAAAAAACTTTAAAAAAAAATTTGTAAAATGAATGCTGTAAACATACACCTAACATAAACAATTCATATTTCAACGTTATGAGACAGGCAGGCACACAGAAATACAAACATATATACACTAACACATCCATATATACATGCACACGCATACACACATACACACACACACACACACACACACGATGCGGGCAGGTCAGTATGGCCGAATGGATAAGAACACATGTTCTTAAACATCCGGTGTGCTGATGACTAGGCAAGCGGTTCAACCCCTACACCGGACAGCTGGACTAAAATGTTGACCTGTCATCCTTGACTTGGGGACATAAATTACAAGTACCTCTGAAGTCCGGGTGGGTTCGCCTGATGGCGAGGGACACTGTTAACAGGGAAAGCTAATCCACACGCAAAATTCATTCCATCACTACTATAAAATAATGTGCATGGACTACTCTTGAGTTCAAAGGGAGTGCGCGTTAAAAAAAAATAATGCATACATACATGTATGTATTATCTGTATGTGTGTGTGTTTGTGTGTGTGTATGTGTGCATATATGTATGTATGTGATGTAATGATAATGATGATTATTCCCTGTATTATTATTTTTCAGAAACACAGTCTGCCTTGTCGTTCACAAAGAGAAGTTATTTGTGTGGAGAGTTGCGTGCCCACCATGCTGGAGAGACTGTTACCTTATGTGGCTGGCTACAGTACCACCGCCTCAGTGGAGCTTTCATTGTGCTGCGAGACTGGTGTGGTTTTGTGCAGCTGCTCATACCAGAGAAGAAAGTAATAGTTGCACTAGTTATTTGTTTCTCATCTGACATTCATTGCTGTCGCTGTCTTTATCTCTGGGAAGCACATTTAGTTGAAGCCAAAACATGATTGATGACAGTCCTCCATGCGTACAGAATCCTCATGAGAGAAAACTAACAGAGGTAGTCAAAATAAGAACAAGAATGGAGGTAAGCATAGCTGAATGGGTAAGAGCACTTGCTGTCAAACTTCCAGTGTGCTGATGCCGAGATAGCGGTTCAACCCCTACACCGGTCAGTTAAGCTAAATAAAGTGTTGACTTCTCGTCCTTGACTTAGATACGTAAATTACAAGTACCTCATAAGTCGGAGTGTGTTGGCCTGATAGTGAGGAACACTGGTAACAGGAAAAGCTAATCCACACACAAAAATCAGTCCAGTGCACTAGTCGTAGTAGTAGCATGTGTATGGAGTACATGACAGGAGTGTCTTTTGTCTCCTTTAATATTCTTACTGACTATTGACTAGGTTATGAAAATGACAACAACAAGCACTGCCAGAAATGGAATTCGCTGGATTCCTCTGGCAAAGCATCTCTATGATCTGGACTTCGCTGAAGATATTGCCTGCTGTCTTACATACAAAATAACGTGCAAGATAAATGAACAATATTGGATGGTAGGTCGCAACAATTAGGTTTAAAAGTTCTTTGAGGAAAGACAAATATAATGAGAACAAATCAATCAAATGATAACATGATCTCCCTTGATGAAGCTTGACTTCCAGAGACAGAATTGCACACTATTTAGATAGCAGTGTAGACAAAGAAGTTGGAATGAACAAACTTTATTTTCAAAGGGTCACAAATTGTGCGCACAGGTCCGTCTTACATTCGGCCCTTCCAACCACTCATCTTTTGTACATGACATTTAATCTTTAGTTGCATTCATTTCCTCGCACTAGGATAAGGCTTGTACCCTCCCATTTGCACTCCTTCAGTCTTGTACCTAATTAATTTCATGCCATACCTAAACATTGAAAGACTATAAATTTCAGAACTTCATGCGTTTCCTTTTGTTTATTTCATTAGATCAATGAGTGCAAAGAACTGCCGCTGGAATCTGTACTGGAGGTGAAAGGTCAAGTACGGCTCAGACCTGAAGGTCAAGAAAATAAGGTTTGTCAGACATACATCATATAAAATAATTGGGAAATATAAAATTGTAATGAGACAATTGGTCGAATGTGGAAAAGTGAAAGACAGAAATAATGCCTCTAGTCAGAAGTTTATTTATAGTAAAGGCATAAAAACTAACAGGTCAATCGCTCTAGATAGATTTTTATTTATAAAGTTAGTTATATATCTTTTACAGGACATCACAGTCAACCCCAGCATATTTTGACTGATTTCTTGGCAAGTTTACGTTCAGTAGTTTACCATTGCTTTTTGAATGACCAGCACTCATACCATTGTATGCAAATCAACGCCAGGCAGTCTGCTTCCAAATCACCTGAAGCTGTGTTTTGAACACATTATGCGGGATTACAAATCGTGTATGCAACACCTTCGCCACGGTATAGTAAAGGCATAAAAGTCAAATAAGTGAATCACTTTCAGTATCTGAGCTACACATCCTCCATCAGATGTCCTAGAAAAATCATGAAAACGGTCACCACATCCAAAGATTCTTTTGCCAAATGATCAACTACATGAATAACTTATATCTCATGGCATAAAGCTGCATACTTTGAAGTTGTGAGTTTGACATATGCCTGGGTTCACTGACATTAAGGAGAATGACCTTGCTAGTACATAAACAAGTGACCGGGCATGAGAAAGAATAGACGAAAGTTGGAGACAGTGAGGTGAGTGACCGGGCTACGAGAAAAACAACCAACCCTGAGAAATAATGGTGAGGGTGGGTGCAGAACCCCAGGGTGGACGGGGTGAGAGACAGTTTAGTGTCGTGTGAAGTTAGGGGACATAAAAGAGAGTGGAAAGCATTGACAGGGGAGTTGGAGCTGAGACCGGCTGCGGGTCGGATCATGTGGACAGGGGATGTCTAGACTCCGAGCTGTTCGGGAGTCGAAGGATAGGAGCGGAGAGAAAGGGAGCTCCGTCCTGTGGTGTGTTGTGCTCCGAGTTGTGAATGCAGGCCTAAAACCCAGTGGGGGTTGTATAGTTAATGGAGGCCTGAACCCAAAGTGGGTTGTATAGTTAATGGAGGCCTGAACCCAAAGTGGGTTCTATAGTTAATGGAGGCCTGAACCCAAAGTGGGTTGGATAGTAGTGGAGGCTAGACCCAGTGTGTGGGTTGTATTGTATGAGGTCCAGCTGTGGATAGTAGCTGGATAACTGTTTTGTGAATTGGAGATTCACAAGGCCTTGAGAAGGCAGTATTGTGTGCTGGTAAAGTTGTGAGGAGGATATTTATATTCTATGGATTATATTGTTTCTGGATATAGAGTTGTGTTCCGTTTGTCCGTGTTCTTTCTGTATTAAAGGATTATGTGCGTCAAATCAATCTTGTTCACTGACTGATGGATGTGTCCTACTGGGGTGAGTTACATTGTGAGATAGGTGGTTAGCTCTACTTACACTCCATAGTGACATACAAGGAACATTGAAAACCCTAGACAACGACCATGTCACTCAGTTATGATAAAGAACATTGTGACAGAGTGGCTTGTCCTCCTGTGTGGATGTGAAGGTGAATACTGGACAGGGAGTAATGAAATTAGTGAAGAATTTGGAAGTAGTGGAGATGTGGTTTTTGAGAAGTAAGTTGAGAGTCCATTGGGAATCTCGATATATGAAGCTCTTACACAGGCACAGTCCCGCTGTTTATGCTTCAACTCAACACTGCAGTGTACAAGAGGAACAAGATGAGATGATGATAATGATGAGTTGAGATGAGATGATGATAATGAGTTGAGATGAGATGATATGATAATAATGAGAGATGAGATAGTGATGAGTTGAGATGAGGTGATGATAATGATTTGTTGAGATGAGATGATGATAATGATGAGTTGAGAAGAGATGAGATGATAATGGTGAGTTGAGACGAGATGAGATGATGATAATGATAAGTTGAGAATATTGTGGACAGGGAAGACAATACATTCTGAGGTATTGAGAGCTGCATTTTTTACTTGACCAATCGCTGCAGAGCCAGTGGTTTGCAGGGTATGTGATGATAATATTATGTTTTTAATCTTTCAAAGTTGATTTTATCTAATTGACATGTGCTGTTGAATCATTTTCGTGAAGTTTCAGTTCCGGTTAAAATTGAAGCCATCTCAATTGAGTTTTCCTAGGAATGTTTTTATTGTCAGCAACATCTTTTATCTGTTTCATTCAAGTAACACCAATAGTAATTTTTCTTGCTTTCTTTATTTATTACACTCCTCCTATTTTTCTTGTTTCCTGACCATACAGATTTATGTTTTACAATCACGCAGGACCATCTTGCTTTTTTTTTCTGTTTTCATGTTTGTGTTACGGTCATAATAATTTATAATTTCTAAGCATTGAATTTGTTTATGTTTTTGTAAACTAGAAATGTACAGATCCTGTTTTAAGAATTTCCCCAGGATTTCCACAAGCCAATGTCATAACTTGAGGGAGGGGAAGGGGATGGGCAAATCGCTAATGCTTTGATGTCTCAGTCTGGTTGCACTGAATTGCCCTTGTCCACAACTTATTCCTGTCTCCTCAAGTTTTTCTTTATAATCACAAGGTGTACACTCTTGTTTTCTGAAGTTTGTTTTTTTTTTTTGGGGGGGGGGGGGGGGGGGGGGGGGGGTTATAAGCACAAAGTTATCATTCCTTTGTTTGTTTCGTCTCAAGTTCCTCTTTCAATGAAATTTTGTCACACCCTGTTATACATCTCAGAGGTCAGTGTGTCCAATTTTGGCATGCATTTGTGTAAGATTAACTTCCTCTAGACAGATTCCATCCAATGAAATGGGCTCCATCTACCCACAGGTTGGTTTTCTTTCCTTAAGGGCAGTTGCCTTATGGCCTGCTCCTTGCCATTTCCAATTGTTGTGAGAACTGTAACATGCACAGCTTTTCACCCTTATCCGAAGAGGCTAAGTATCCAGTCTCACTACCCAAGGGATCAGGGTGATGTATAATATCATTAAATACTAAAATTTCTTGGGAAAATTGGGGAGATTCCCATGATCTTTGTTATTCCCTCTGTCCATTGTTTACATGATCAGCCTCTTCTTATGGTCATATTGTACATCATTGCTTGTTGTGGTATACTGTCAGTTGTTCGCCTAGTTATGTGGCCAAGCCATTTCACTTGCTAATTTTCTAATGAAATCCTTTAACATTACCAGGTCTGTTTTCATTTGGGTCAGTCTGATTATGCTTCATTATTTTCCTTCGAGCAGTAGGAAAATTCCCTGCTAGGCCAGTCACAGGTTAAGGACAGGAAAATCTTAATTAAGGGAGTCTGTCCCCCCTGGTGAGTTTGAGTCCTGTTGATTCCCACGTCTACACCGTGGGGAGGTGAGGTCAAAGCTGGCACACCGGTGACATCAAATGGAGCAATCTTTGTTTGAAGGGTTCTCTACAGAATATTCTCCCTGGACCTCTTTCTTCCGCCACCCCTCACCGCAAGCACAACAAGTAGTTATATCATCTTGTCTTATGTATGCTCACAGGTGAAGTGAAGATCATCATCATCATCATCTGCCATGGCAATAAACGTGGGTGGTCATGACTAGCCTTTCCCCTGAGATTAGATTGTCAACCAGATCCTCTGGTCACTCCCTGTGCATCATTTTTTCCAGGCCTTGATGATCTGCCCATTCTTCTGCACTATACATACAATTGCAAAGGGCTCCAACTACATCTGTCTTATCATGCACCAATACCCCACTAAGGGGTGCAGAGCCAGTCAATCTGTCCATCTGCTTGTTTCCCACCACACCAGCAAGTCCTGGGAGGAAAATCCAACAGATGCTCTCTATTTTTGACTGTTGAGTGGAAGCCTGCCACTCTGCCCGAAGCATGCCTGTCTTCACCTTTCTCATTTAACTTTGTGAGAATGTTACAATTACAACAAGCATGTACTGTTAGTCCTCCAGCCAGCAGAACGCCGCCATGACTGCCTCCACCTCCATTCTCAGACTACATGTTCTGAGATTTTAGGTAATTAAGTTTTGTTGTTCCTGGTGGCTTGCCTTGAGAGCAGCTGACAGATAGTGTGGCAGCAGGCAGAGGACCTCTTTATAGAGACAATGGCTATAGTCACTGACCAGTATGGTTACTGCCAAGAAGGAAAGCAATGCCAGACTACCTTCTTAATAGATCCCTAGTAAATTATGATTCAACAACAATTTTTGGGATGTGTTATAAGGAAAAACACATTTGGAAACTTAGTGACAACAGGTAAACTTGATGGGAGGAAGCAAGGGGAAGACAAAGACATAAAAACCTGGATGGCTTGGCCACATGACATGATCTATGATCTGGAAAAGACCACGGATATGATAAAAGAGTCTGGTGATTATTTAAGATGGTGAACTATAACCACCTAAGCCTACCGTGATTATGTAAGATGGTGAACTATAACCACCCAAGCCTACCGTTATGACACACACATGATGAGTATATTTAATAAAACCTGCTGATTCACAATTTTATTCACTTTTTTTCATATTCTCTAGGGCATGGTCACTGGGGATGTGGAAGTGGTGGTTGATGACATCGCAGTCCTGAACACTTGCACTGGCAAACTTCCTTTTGAAATACGCAGCTTTAATCAGGTACATTCATCATGATTAATATCCCGGAGAACTAAAATTACCTCCATGTTAAGATTCATTATTAGGGTATTTCCAGCAGATTCAGTTTCATTGATAAGAGATGTCCACCAGATTAAGTTTCATTGATAAGAAATTTCCACCAGATTAAGTTTCATTAGTAAGATATTTCTATCAGATTAAGTTTCATTGGTAAGATATTTCCACCAGATTAAGTTTCATTGGTAAGATATTTCCACCAGATTAAGTTCATTGCCAGTCTCCCTGACCGAGAGGTTAGCAGCTTTCTCCGTAACCCTGAATACTCTCGTGGTTGACGTGAGCGCACAAGAATTGGAAGCAGTTCGAGTCACGCCAGTGACTTATGAGAGTATGGAGCCGGTTGCTCAGAAAGTCGTGGCGTGCTGATGAGCGTAATCTAGCCTAGGAATCAACATACAGCTGAAAGATGCTGATGTTGACCGCAATATCCTGAAACAGAATGGAAAAGCGGGGAAAAAAAAGATTAAGTTTCATAGGTAAGAGATTTCCGCCAAATTAAGTTTTATTTATAGGAGAATTCCACCAGATTAAGTTTCATTGGTAGGAGATTTCCACCAGATTAAGTTTAATTGGTAAGAGATTTCCAACAGATTAAATTTTATTGGTGAGAGATTTCCATCGGAAGGAGTTTCATTGGTGGGAATCCACAGATGCTCTCTATTTTTGATTGTTGAATCTGTTGAATTGTTGAATTTGCCTGCCACTCTGAATATGAAATGAAACCCGTCAGCTCTTTCACTAATTGAGAGTTTGTTTTTGTGTGTTTAGGTGAAAGAATTTCTTAGAATCAAGCATCGATACCTGGAACTTCGGCTACCTGCTTTGCAAAGGGTGCTGAGACTGAGGTCAAAGTTTGTGATGGCTGTCCGCAACTTTCTGGCCACTAATAATGGTAGGAATAAATGACAGCATTTCATTCGTAAACTGCAAGTGAAATGGTTCAGCCACATAACTAGGCTACCAATTGACAGTATACCACAACAAGCAATGATGTACAGACCAAAGGAAACCAGAAAAAGAGGCTGATCATGTAAATGATGGGCAGAGGGAATAGCAGAGTCCGTGAGAATCTCATTATATGAAGCCTGTAAACAGGCAATGACCAAGTACTACAGGAGACAAATGAAAATCGTAAATTGATTAGAGAAATTAGACGTAGACAGTCAAAATTTTTTGGGCAATGTTATGAGAAGAAATGGATTGGAGAACTTAGTGACAACTGGCAAGATTGAAGGGAGCAGACCAAGAGGAAGACAGAGAGGAAAATAACTCCACACAAATGTCATGATTGTAACAGACTCACAGAACTTCTGTTTGGAGAATGGAAGGTACGGCAGTCATTGGTGCATTTCACTGGCTGGAGAACCAACTCCACACAAATGTCATGATTGTAACAGACTCACAGAACTTCTGTTTGGAGAATGGAGGGTAAGGCAATCATTGGTGCATTTCACTTGCTGGAGAACCAACTGCACACAAATGTCATGATTGTAACGGACTCGCAGAACTTCTCTTTGGAGAATGGAGGGAAAGGCAGTCATTGGTGCATTTCACTGGCAGTTAAGGGGGGGGGGGGGGGGGGGGGGGCTGAGGTCTTGAGTTATGGTGTCCGCCTCGAGTGCTGGAGGTCCCAGGTTCAAGCCCCGGTAAGGACCAGGATTTACTCACGTGGACTTTAGTAACAAAATTTCCTCTGGTCTCTGGGTAGTGAGACAGGATGCCCGTGTATATTGTTGTGCCCGTAAAATATCCCTTGGCAGTTGGAAATCAAAAAAGAGTAGCCTAACGGCGCTGCCGAGGCAAAATTTTGAGTTAAAAATCTACCAAAAGTATTTCAGGATCCTCGCTGGTGCTACGGAGTTCGTGCACTGAGCTGAGATTCTCCGGACTCAGGCTTGAGTTAGGAGTAGAACGGAGCTCTTATGGGTTATACCCGTGTGCCGTGATGTTGATCCGTCGACTAAACTAAATTAAACTAAACTGGCTGGAGAACCAACTCCACACACAAGTCATGGTTGTCACGGACTCACAGAACTTCTTCTTCTGCTGGTGCCCTTTGTTTCCCATTGGAGCATAGGCTCACAACCAGTTCTGTTGTCATCTTCTGCAGCTGCCTCCATGTTTTCCCCATGTATTCATCTTTGTCTCTAAATCTCTTCTGCGTGTGCTTTCAAGACTCCCTCTATTTCATTTGCCCTGTATTTTCCAGAGAAAGGACTTTTTAGTTATTCCCATCAATTTATTAATGAAATTAGACCCAGACGGTCAAGATTTTGTAGTTAGTCCCATAAATTTATTAGAGAAATTAGACCTAGACAGTCAAGATTTTGTAGTTAATCCCATCAATTTATTAGAGAAATTAGACCTAGACGGTCAAGATATTGTAGTTAATCCCATAAATTTATTAGAGAAATTAGACCTAGACGGTCAAGATTTTGTAGTTAATCCCATAAATTTATTAGAGAAATTAGACCTAGACGGTCAAGATTTTGTAGTTACTCCCATAAATTTATTAGAGAAATTAGACCTAGACGGTCAAGATTTTGTAGTTAATCCCATAAATTTATTAGAGAAATTAGACCTAGACGGTCAAGATTTTGTAGTTGATCCCATAAATTTATTAGAGAAATTAGACCTAGACGGTCAAGATTTTGTAGTTAATCCCATAAATTATTACAGAACTTAGACCTAGACGGTCAAGATTTTGTAGTTAATCCCATAAATTTATTAGAGAAATTAGACCTAGTCGGCCAAGATTTTGTAGTTAATCAAATAAATTTATTAGAGAAAGTAGACCTAGACGGTCAAGATTTTGTAGTTAATCCCATAAATTTATTAGAGAAATTAGACCTAGACTGTCAAGATTTTGTAGTTAATCCCATCAATTTATTAGAGAAATTAGACCTAGACGGTCAAGATTTTGTAGTTAATCCCATAAATTATTACAGAACTTAGACCTAGACAGTCAAGATTTTGTAGTTAATCCCATAAATTTATTAGAGAAATTAGACCTAGATGGTCAAGATTTTATAGTACATTATGACAAGAAATATTCTGAAAATTTAGTGATAATGTCAGACTTGGTATGAGACGAGCAAAGGGCAGACAAAGATATAAATACCTGGATGGCTTGGCCACATGGCGTCATCGGGAAAAGAACGCAAACATGTTCCGAGTCTGTTGGCCATGAGCGAGACTCTGGTGGTTGTGAGATATGCTCGTATGACTGCTTGTGCTTATCGATTTGGCACATAATCATGATGATGATGAAATAGCTTGACTGGCTTATCAGTCAACAAACATGCCAGATGTATAAAATCACAAGGCATTATTGTCCTCTACATTGCAGGGTAAAAGAAATGCAAACAAACCAAGCAAAGAAAGAAAATAATAGGAAAACATTTGTAAATATTTTGCAGGTTTTGTGGAAGTTGAGACGCCTACTCTTTTCAGACGAACACCAGGGGTGAGGATTCTATCATTTTAATTATCCATATTTATGAAGTTAAAGTTAGCTGCATATCCTTCACAGGACGTAGCAGTCAACCCCAGCATTTTTTTTTACTGTTTGTGATTTCTTGGTAAGGTTACATTCAGTAGCTTGTCATTGCTTCCTGAACGACTGGCACTCATACCATTGTTAGAAAACCAGTGCAAGGCAGCCTGCTGCCAAATCGCCCGCAGCTGTGTTTCAAACGCTATATGCTGAATTATGAATTGCGCCTGTAACCCCTTTGCCAGAGTCGGCGTATCTGTAAAGTAAAATTAAATGTTCCTTTTGCTTGCCTTAAGGCACAGCTAGGGCACTTATTCTATTGCTAGATCTATATTTGTACAGACCACTTGGTACTCATGATTGATGTGGTCAGACTTCGGTATGCATTTATGTAGGACTTACTTACCCTGAGGACAAATCTGGAGATGGAATCCCTAAGGCAGTTCCATGTTGTAAACAACATAGTTCTGACAACTCCTG
The DNA here is from genome assembly GCA_963921405.1 of Cepaea hortensis. Classification (NCBI taxonomy): domain Eukaryota; kingdom Metazoa; phylum Mollusca; class Gastropoda; order Stylommatophora; family Helicidae; genus Cepaea; species Cepaea hortensis. The sequence continues at coordinate 42,717,584 of OY992884.1, read as the reverse complement.
CGATGTTACCGATGCCAAGTTGCATTGGCTACTGCCTTTCCCTTGGTCATCATCGGCGATGTGGAGAGGGGGAACTTGCTACTGAGCAACAGCTGGTTCTCCGAATTCCATTACCCAGGCTTGTGTCCTGGGGAAGTCACTTCACCACCGCATAACAGCACTGACACAAGTCACCAGCGGTGTTGTCAGGTGCCTCCCCAGCGGCATAACTCTATAGTCCTTCAGGACTGAAAGAGGCCTACTACTACTTACTCTAGACATACTCCATCATCAACATATGTCATCATAAAGAGAGTGACATTGCAATGTTTTGCCAGGCCTGAGGGGTATGCCAGTTTGCAGACCATATGTTGCACGATTTATTGACTGGCATATTTTGCTGTATTTCCTCAGGTACATACTGCAGAGTTATATATCTAATGAAGTGAATAAATGAATGATACTTTAGCTGAGACAATTAAAGCACATAGTCACAGGTATTGTTCGAATGGGTAGCATCTGTTATCCCCATTGTAATTTCAAATTTAACATGAACTCTTTCAGTTTCCATAAAACCGGCTGGAACTGCCTAATTGCTAAAGCATCTCTATGACAAGGTGGCTTCCGGTCGCCAGCATGGGGGTTAAGCATTGAACCGTTGGGGCCTGTGGCTTGTTTATGGTTGTGGCTACGATTTACAATCACATTTTCCTCTTCATGTTGGACTGGTAGTACATGGTTCTGTCGCTCTGCTACTGAGTGAGTGCATGGGCGACACCGTGAGCTGTGAAATCACGTGGAATGCTTTTACATCTGTCCTGTGCAGTGAACTGCATGTTCAGAACAATGGCTACCAGCGGTTGCTGAATTGACTTTTTGCCCTTTCTGTTCACGAGTGCATTTTTCCGGAGACTCCTGGGAGTCGACGCTGAAGCTGCGGAGTTCGTGCTTTGTGCGACACTTTCGGCGGGTCGCCCTGCGGTGGGAGACCGAGCCATCTGAGAAAACCCGGGTCAATGAGGTCTTTCTGGTGACTGCTGAGTCCTGAGTCCATCAACGATGAACTGTGGCGAGTGTGGATGAATTTTGTGTTGGCATTCTGACAGCGGCATTATGCACAGTGTACCTGTGCGGGCTTGTTGGATTGCCGAGACTCCTGTCTATTCCACTTTTCACATTGGACTGTGGGAAGCATTTTGTATGATATTCGCTGGCATGGGAATGGAGCATAATGGGGACGACCCGTTGCTGTGAAGTTGGAACCTCGACTAACTAACTAACTATATTTGAGCAATAATTTATTGTTCGTGGAATACACCACACAAAATACTTTTTCTCAGTTCTTGTTACGGGCATAGTTTATGAGATGTTGAAAGAATCGACGAGGAGAGCACATGTTGATGGTGATGAACCAATGCTAATACCATTGAAATCAAAGCACGGCGGTCTGCTTCCAAATCGTCGGCGGTTGATTTTAAACCCTTGGCTTGTTGTGACAGAGTATATTATAGAATTTGTTGCATGTCCTTTGCAGGACATTTTTTGATCAACCCCAACTGGCACGTTGATTTTCTAGGCAAATTAACGTTCAGTAGTTTGCCATGGCTTTCTGAACTGGAAGTCAATGTTGAAGTGCAACTGGCCGGTGTAGGGAACGATCCTCCGAGCCTATCACCAGTTCACTGGTATCTCAGGCACATTAATCCCAGTAGCTGTGTAGGGAACGATCATCCTAGCCTATCACCAGTTCACTGGTATCTCAGGCACATTAATCCCAGTAGCTGTATAGGGAACGATCCTCCTAGCCTATCACCAGTTCACTGGAAGCTCAGGCACATTAATTCCAGTAGCTGTGTAGGGAACGATCCTCCTAGCCTATCACCAGTTCACTGGAAGCTCAGGCACATTAGTCCCAGTAGCTGTGTAGGGAGCGATCCTCCTAGCCTATCACCAGTTCACTGGAAGCTCAGGCACATTAATTCCAGTAGCTGTGTAGGGAACGATCCTCCTAGCCTACCACCAGTTCACTGGAAGCTCAGGCACATTAATTCCAGTAGCTGTGTAGGGAACAATCCTCCTAGCCTATCACCAGTTCACTGGAAGCTCAGGCACATTAGTCCCAGTAGCTGTGTAGGGAGCGATCCTCCTAGCCTATCACCAGTTCACTGGAAGCTCAGGCACATTAATTCCAGTAGCTGTGTAGGGAACGATCCTCCTAGCCTATCACCAGTTCACTGGAAGCTCAGGCAAATTAATCCCAGTAGCTGTGTAGGGAATGATCTTCCTAGCCTATCACCAGTTCACTGGAAGCTCAGGCACATTAATCCCGGTAGCTGTGTAGGGAACGATCCTCCTAGCCTATCACCAGTTCACTGGTATCTCAGGCACATTAATCCCAGTAGCTGTGTAGGGAACGATCCTCCTAGCCTATCACCAGTTCACTGGAAGCTCAGGCACATTAATCCCAGTAGCTGTGTAGGGAACGATCCTCCTAGCCTATCACCAGTTCACTGGAAGCTCAGGCACATTAGTCCCAGTAGCTGTGTAGGGAGCGATCCTCCTAGCCTATCACCAGTTCACTGGAAGCTCAGGCACATTAATTCCAGTAGCTGTGTAGGGAACGATCCTCCTAGCCTATCACCAGTTCACTGGAAGCTCAGGCAAATTAATCCCAGTAGCTGTGTAGGGAACGATCTTCCTAGCCTATCACCAGTTCACTGGAAGCTCAGGCACATTAATCCCAGTAGCTGTGTAGGGAACGATCCTCCTAGCCTATCACCAGTTCACTGGAAGCTCAGGTACATTAATCCCAGTAGCTGTGTAGGGAACAATCCTCCTAGCCTATCACCAGTTCACTGGAAGCTCAGGCACATTAATCCCAGTAGCTGTGTAGGGAACAATCCTCCTAGCCTATCACCAGTTCACTGGAAGCTCAGGCACATTAATCCCAGTAGCTGTGTAGGGAACGATCCTCCTAGCCTATCACCAGTTCACTGGTATCTCAGGCACATTAATCCCAGTAGCTGTGTAGGGAACAATCCTCCTAGCCTATCACCAGTTCACTGGAAGCTCAGGCACATTAATCCCAGTAGCTGTGTAGGGAACGATCCTCCTAGCCTATCACCAGTTCACTGGAAGCTCAGGCACATTAGTCCCAGTAGCTGTGCAGACTGCCTGTTTGGAATATTGCTGAAAAACAGTTTAGTCTTTGTAGACTTAGACGGACAGGAGACATTAGGAGGATGGACGACGGTAGAATTTCAACAGTACAAAGATGTGTGTAAGCGAGACATGATTGATACAGGCATTGATATTGCATATTGGGAGCAGGTCGCCGCTGATCGCATTGCATGGAGGTCCAAGATCAGGAATGAAATAAAGACAAAGGTGACAATGATTGCAGATAGGTCACACACTGAGTGTGTGAAACGTCAGATGGTGCTTGATGATGGAAATGACCATTTGTTCATATGCATCCATTGTGGACAAACATTTACCCCCATGAATTGGTCTGATCAGTCACATTCGCTACCGCCATGGGTTGTAGTTAATATGCCTTTTTTAAGCACAATGTATCAAATTATCATCTGCCAAGATACGAGGTGCCAGTCAGTCAGTCAGTCAAAAAGCAATTAATAGTTCTAACTACTTGGTTAAAAGTCCATTAATGAATCATCCAGTGCCGTCCACCGGGCGCTGGAACGCAAATTATTCCTCCCCACGACGCTTGACGGCAGAAGTGGAAGATGATGATGAATGAATCATCTTTATTTGTATACAGGGTGCAAGAGAGTTCATAGTTCCTACACACATTCCAGGAAAATTCTACAGCCTTCCCCAGTCACCACAACAGGTGAGATTTTGGTGTTAACAGTTTGTATTGTTTAAAATAAATGGGAGACAGAAGAATGACAATCCAACAGCAAACAATGCAGTAGTAATCTGCAGTTTATGAGTGAGTTCAGTATAGAGGATAGGCGGGCGATCAGTTAAAGCCTTGGTGTATTTTTGCTTCTGGTTATGGTTTACTTACGCATTTTCCTCATTTTCCGTCGCCCAGCTACCGAGCTTAGTACCTAGTGTGACACTGAGCTGTGGATTTGATATGGAATGCTGTTTCATCTGTTTGAGGTGGCTTGTCTTGTGAACTGCATGTTTAGAAAAATGGTGGGTGGCTGGTTGCTGAACTAAGTAGTTGGCCTTATGCAATAATACGTGTGCAACTGCTGGTTTTTCTAATGACTGCTGTCTCCATAGACAATGAACTATAATTCTAGGGGCAGACTGTTGTGTTGGCATTCTGGCAGTGGTGTTATACATGCTTTTGTATGCATGTGTCTGTTGCACTTTTCACATGGAACGGTGAGGAACTTTTTGTGTGATATTCACTGTCACAAAAATGAAGCATTATGGGGTAACCCATTTTCTCTATCAGCACGGGGGACTTCTATCTTATTCTTGTATCTTCAGTTGTGTTTCCTGCATGAACTGCACTGGCCTCTACGGATCTTGCAGGCTCCCATAGAGTTGGCCATCTAGAATTAGTTCATCTACCAATAGAACAGACCTTTCTTAACCATTTTTAGTGCATTGTTGTAATTATGTCTTCTGCAGTTTGTGGTGCTTGCCCGCATGTACACATTACTGTAGAACTTATCTTTAGCTTTGTGGGCTTATTGCTACTGAGTCTGTTGTGTCCTGTTCTAAATCTATAGATGGTAACTTGTACAATGAAAGGTCTGCTATGAAATGACAGAAGATCACACAGCATAGAGAGCAGCTTTCGATCTCATCTCATCTTTTTTCCTCTTGTACCTTGCAGTGTCGAGGTGAAGCATAAACTGCGGGAGAGTTCCCTTTTATGGGCTTCATATATCAAGATTCTCATTATTTCTTCTGTCTATTGTTTACATGGTCGGCTTCTTCTTACTGGTTCCATTTGGTCTGTACATCATTGCTTGTTGTGATATACTATTAGTTGGTAGCCTAGTTATGTGGCCGAACCAAGGCATTAAAATGTATAAAAGTGCCCTGAAAAGAGAAAATAGTAGACAGAAAACACAGATACAATGCTGTATAATTGATTTAACTAACAAAATAATTTGCAACAAACATGAATACCAAAAACTTCTAGTTATGACCAACTGAGAAGATGTATAGAGCTGTATAATATATTTGTTTAATGTATTACTGGAATGGTCACCATCTCCACCAGACATCAGCAACCTATGGCATGTCTGCCAAGCGTGGCACTTGGAACAATTTTCAGTGGCATGTTGAGTGAATTCAAATACAGTATGTGATCTCATTTTTAAAAATTGATTTTTCATTTTGTAGACACATATAATTCTTTTAAAGTCATTCCTATATTCGCATCCCTTCAAAACTTCAGTTATTAGACATTGTAGGTAAGAATGTATTATCTGGTGCAAACTGAATAAGTGTGGAGCAACAATGACTGGTCATGACGAAGTTCTATTTTCTTTCTGTCCTTACCTTTTCTTCTGACTACACCATCTCTATAGTTTTCTCGGCTATCACATATGCCTGTGGCTTAGGTTTATTGATCAGCCGCAGGTGATTTGGGAGCAGATCACTTTGCGTTGATTTTCACTATATGAGCATCAGCCCATTCAGAAATGAATGACAAACTACTGAACATAACATTTCTTAGCAAATTACAAACAGCCGGTAACTGCTGGGTTGATTCAGGCATTCTGTAAAGGACATAAGACTGACTGAAACAGTCCGTTGAGTGCAGCACAAATGTTGGTGTTGTTATTAAATGATATAGTGCTGTTAAAATGTTTTGTTCTTCAGACAGTTGGTCTTAACAAAATATACATTTGGGAGTTTTATAATAAAATTTGTGGGTTTTCTCAGCATGTTATGATGGTAAGAGCCAAGAAAATAGCCAATCAGTATAAAATGGAAGACTAAGAAACTGGTCGTTTGTAATTCTTTGTGTGTCATTCTTTGTATAAAACATTATTCAACAGTTTAAACAGCTCTTAATGGTTGGTGGGCTGGATCGGTACTTTCAAATAGCCAAGTGTTACCGTGATGAAGGTACGAAGCCGGACAGACAACCTGAATTTACGCAGGTAAGACAGCTTGTGATTATAAATCGTTGTTTCTATCCATCCATCATGTGCCATGCCAATAAGCATGGCCGGTCATGTTTTGCCATCTCACTCGATCACCAGAGTCGTGGATCAGCTCTGTGTTCCTGTCTTCACCATACCACATAGTCAAGCCATCCAGGTATTTACTTCTCGGTCTTCCCATTGGTCTCTTCCCTTCAATCGTGCCAGTTGTCACCAAGTTGCTTCGATCTTGCCAGTTGTCACCAAGTTGCTTCGATCTTGCCAGTTGTCACCAAGTTGCTTCGATCTTGCCAGTTGTCACCAAGTTCCTTCGATCTTGCCAGTTGTCACCAAGTTGCTTCGATCTTGCCAGTTGTCACCAAGTTGCTTCAATCTTGCCAGTTGTCACCAAGTTGCTTCGATCTTGCCAGTTGTCACCAAGTTGCTTCAATCTTGCCAGTTGTCACCAAGTTGCTTCGATCTTGCCAGTTGTCACCAAGTTGCTTCGATCTTGCCAGTTGTCACCAAGTTCCTTCGATCTTGCCAGTTGTCACCAAGTTGCTTCGATCTTGCCAGTTGTCACCAAGTTCCTTCGATCTTGCCAGTTGTCACCAAGTTGCTTCGATCTTGCCAGTTGTCACCAAGTTGCTTCAATCTTGCCAGTTGTCACCAAGTTGCTTCGATCTTGCCAGTTGTCACCAAGTTGCTTCGATCTTGCCAGTTGTCACCAAGTTGCTTCAATCTTGCCAGTTGTCACCAAGTTGCTTCAATCTTGCCAGTTGTCACCAAGTTGCTTCAATCTTGCCAGTTGTCCACCAAGTTGCTTCAATCTTGCCAGTTGTCACCAAGTTGCTTCAATCGTGCCAGTTGTCACCAAGTTGCTTCGATCTTGCCAGTTGTCACCAAGTTGCTTCGATCTTGCCAGTTGTCACCAAGTTCCTTCGATCTTGCCAGTTGTCACCAAGTTGCTTCGATCTTGCCAGTTGTCACCAAGTTCCTTCGATCTTGCCAGTTGTCACCAAGTTGCTTCGATCTTGCCAGTTGTCACCAAGTTCCTTCAATCTTGCCAGTTGTCACCAAGTTGCTTCGATCTTGCCAGTTGTCACCAAGTTGCTTCGATCTTGCCAGTTGTCACCAAGTTGCTTCAATCTTGCCAGTTGTCACCAAGTTGCTTCAATCTTGCCAGTTGTCACCAAGTTGCTTCAATCTTGCCAGTTGTCCACCAAGTTGCTTCAATCTTGCCAGTTGTCACCAAGTTGCTTCAATCTTGCCAGTTGTCACCAAGTTGCTTCAATCTTGCCAGTTGTCCACCAAGTTGCTTCAATCTTGCCAGTTGTCACCAAGTTCCTTCAATCTTGCCAGTTGTCACCAAGTTCCTTCGATCTTGCCAGTTGTCACCAAGTTCCTTCGATCTTGCCAGTTGTCACCAAGTTCCTTCAATCGTGCCAGTTGTCACCAAGTTCCTTCAATCTTGCCAGTTGTCACCAAGTTCCTTCAATCTTGCCAGTTGTCACCAAGTTGCTTCAATCTTGCCAGTTGTCACCAAGTTCCTTCAATCTTGCCAGTTGTCACCAAGTTCCTTCAATCTTGCCAGTTGTCACCAAGTTCCTTCGATCTTGCCAGTTGTCACCAAGTTCCTTCGATCTTGCCAGTTGTCACCAAGTTCCTTCAATCGTGCCAGTTGTCACCAAGTTCCTTCAATCTTGCCAGTTGTCACCAAGTTCCTTCAATCTTGCCAGTTGTCACCAAGTTCCTTCAATCTTGCCAGTTGTCACCAAGTTCCTTCAATCGTGCCAGTTGTCACCAAGTTCCTTCAATCTTGCCAGTTGTCACCAAGTTCCTTCAATCGTGCCAGTTGTCACCAAGTTCCTTCAATCTTGCCAGTTGTCACCAAGTTCCTTCAATCTTGCCAGTTGTCACCAAGTTGCTTCAATCTTGCCAGTTGTCACCAAGTTCCTTCAATCTTGCCAGTTGTCACCAAGTTCCTTCAATCTTGCCAGTTGTCACCAAGTTCCTTCGATCTTGCCAGTTGTCACCAAGTTCCTTCGATCTTGCCAGTTGTCACCAAGTTCCTTCAATCGTGCCAGTTGTCACCAAGTTCCTTCAATCTTGCCAGTTGTCACCAAGTTCCTTCAATCTTGCCAGTTGTCACCAAGTTCCTTCAATCTTGCCAGTTGTCACCAAGTTCCTTCAATCGTGCCAGTTGTCACCAAGTTCCTTCAATCTTGCCAGTTGTCACCAAGTTCCTTCAATCGTGCCAGTTGTCACCAAGTTCCTTCAATCGTGCCAGTTGTCACCAAGTTCCTTCAATCTTGCCAGTTGTCACCAAGTTCCTTCAATCTTGCCAGTTGTCACCAAGTTGCTTCAATCTTGCCAGTTGTCACCAAGTTGCTTCAATCTTGCCAGTTGTCACCAAGTTCCTTCAATCTTGCCAGTTGTCACCAAGTTCCTTCAATCGTGCCAGTTGTCACCAAGTTCCTTCAATCGTGCCAGTTGTCACCAAGTTCCTTCAATCATGCCAGTTGTCACCAAGTTCCTTCAATCTTGCCAGTTGTCACCAAGTTCCTTCAATCTTGCCAGTTGTCACCAAGTTGCTTCAATCTTGCCAGTTGTCACCAAGTTCCTTCAATCTTGCCAGTTGTCACCAAGTTGCTTCAATCTTGCCAGTTGTCACCAAGTTCCTTCAATCGTGCCAGTTGTCACCAAGTTCCTTCAATCGTGCCAGTTGTCACCAAGTTCCGTCAATCTTGCCAGTTGTCACCAAGTTCCTTCAATCTTGCCAGTTGTCACCAAGTTCCTTCAATCTTGCCAGTTGTCACCAAGTTGCTTCAATCTTGCCAGTTGTCACCAAGTTCCTTCAATCGTGCCAGTTGTCACCAAGTTGCTTCAATCTTGCCAGTTGTCACCAAGTTCCTTCAATCGTGCCAGTTGTCACCAAGTTCCTTCAATCTTGCCAGTTGTCACCAAGTTGCTTCAATCTTGCCAGTTGTCACCAAGTTCCTTCAATCTTGCCAGTTGTCACCAAGTTCCTTCAATCTTGCCAGTTGTCACCAAGTTGCTTCAATCGTGCCAGTTGTCACCAAGTTCCTTCAATCGTGCCAGTTGTCACCAAGTTGCTTCAATCTTGCCAGTTGTCACCAAGTTCCTTCAATCTTGCCAGTTGTCACCAAGTTCCTTCAATCGTGCCAGTTGTCACCAAGTTGCTTCAATCTTGCCAGTTGTCACCAAGTTCCTTCAATCGTGCCAGTTGTCACCAAGTTCCTTCAATCTTGCCAGTTGTCACCAAGTTCCTTCAATCTTGCCAGTTGTCACCAAGTTGCTTCAATCTTGCCAGTTGTCACCAAGTTCCTTCAATCTTGCCAGTTGTCACCAAGTTGCTTCAATCTTGCCAGTTGTCACCAAGTTCCTTCAATCGTGCCAGTTGTCACCAAGTTCCTTCAATCTTGCCAGTTGTCACCAAGTTCCTTCAATCTTGCCAGTTGTCACCAAGTTGCTTCAATCTTGCCAGTTGTCACCAAGTTCCTTCAATCTTGCCAGTTGTCACCAAGTTCCTTCAATCTTGCCAGTTGTCACCAAGTTGCTTCAATCTTGCCAGTTGTCACCAAGTTCCTTCAATCGTGCCAGTTGTCACCAAGTTCCTTCAATCTTGCCAGTTGTCACCAAGTTGCTTCAATCTTGCCAGTTGTCACCAAGTTGCTTCAATCTTGCCAGTTGTCACCAAGTTCCTTCAATCTTGCCAGTTGTCACCAAGTTCCTTCAATCTTGCCAGTTGTCACCAAGTTGCTTCAATCTTGCCAGTTGTCACCAAGTTCCTTCAATCTTGCCAGTTGTCACCAAGTTGCTTCAATCTTGCCAGTTGTCACCAAGTTGCTTCAATCTTGCCAGTTGTCACCAAGTTCCTTCAATCTTGCCAGTTGTCACCAAGTTCCTTCAATCGTGCCAGTTGTCACCAAGTTCCTTCAATCTTGCCAGTTGTCCACCAAGTTCTCCAGGTCATTTCTTCTCATTATATGCCCAAAAAATGTTGACTGTCTACATGATGTGGCTTATTATACTAATTGTTCAATGTTGATCACATTCCAAGGCTCCTGATTTCTTCGGGATTGCAATAAATATAGAATTACATAATTCGTTGTTTAGTGGTACATAAACAACAGAGAATTACTTTAAAATATGCAGAAAACAAGTTGTCTGTAATTGTTCTTTCAATTTGCTCTTTGTTGTTGTTGTTGTTGTTTTTTATTTCTGCTAACTTCTTCTTCTACTTCTTCTTCTTCTTCTTCTTCTTCTTCTTCTTCTTCTTCTTCTTCTTCTTCTTCTTCTTCTTCTTCTTCTTCATCTTCATCTTCTCTTTATCCGTTTTGTAATAATTGTTTGCACTCTTTCTTTTTAAGTTGTGTTCATTTCTCGAAAGTTGTTCTTGATACCACCACTCCATTCTGTGGCGAAGGGCTCGCGAACGCAGTTTGTGAGCCCGTATACCCGGGTTCGAAACACAGCAGTGCTGGTTTTTTTCGAAAATAGGTATAAGAGCTGGTCGTTCAGAAAGCAATAGCAAACTACTGAACGTAAAATTTGCCCAGGAATCACGAACAGCGAAAATGCAGGGGTTGGCTGCTACGTCCTGTGAAGGACATGCAACTTGATTTAGGTACCAGGGCATTCTTATGAGGTGGCCAAATCATTTAATATGTTGTTCTATAATAAAGTGCGTGACAGGTTTCAAACCTAGTCATCTTCTAATTTCCTCATTCCTAATTCTGTCTATCACAGTTACCCCCGCAGCTCTTCTAAAGCATCAGTTGTGGCTGATTTGGAAGCAGACCACCTTGCAATGGTATTCATACAACGATATTGGTGCCAGTCATTCAGAAAGCAATGGCAAACTTCTGGGCGTACACTTGCTAAGAAATCACAAACAGCCAGAAAATGCTGGGGTTGACTGTAATGTCCTGAGAAGGATATGCAACTAACTCAATGCATAAAATGTATAATTTGGTTGTGTTTGGCAATTATTATCACTTTTGTTTTGCTAGCATTTATCTTCACATTAAATGTGTTTGAATACATTTCTGTCTTGCTCAACTTATTAATTTACAAGTGTAACTCTGGCATTTTTTGTGTGCTTGCTCACTTTGAACTCAAGCGTAGTCCACACACACTACTTCTAGTAGCACTGGACTGAATTTTGCGTGTGGATTAGCTTTCCCTATTACCAGTGTCCCTCGCCATCAGGCGAGCCCACTCCGACTTCATGGGTATGTGTAATTTACGTCCCCAAGTCAAGGACAAGTAGTCAACATTCTAGTCCAACTGGCCAGTGTAGGGGTTGAACCCCCTACCTCAGGATCAGCACACTGGAAGTTCAAGAATGAGTGCTCTTATCCATTCGACCATGCATTATCTTAATATGTTTAATACTTGTACTATTGTTGTAATATTTGTATTATTGCTGGACATGACATATAGACAAAGAAAAACCACCACATGCATTTCCAAAGAATAAGTTGATAATGGCAGTCCCAAAGCAAGATTTACCCTTCTGTTACTGGAGCCTTAAGGAAAGCAAGGAGTAGTAGCACTGTAACCTTCAGGCATTTTGTAAGGCGTGACAAAGGAGGGTTAGCTGTCTCATCTTGTAGAAAACTTTAGCTGCAAGAAAGAGCATTATAGAAATGAATGTAAAGAGGCTACAAAAATAGTCAGACAGCAGAAGCGAGAATATATAAGTAATATAATCAAAGATATGGAAACTAATCACCAGAAAAATGAATCCAGAAAATTTTTTAAAGAACTGAAGTCAATGAAAAGAAGGCACCAACAAAACACATATGGTTTAAAAGACAAAAATGGGAATATGATAAATACCAATGAGGAAATGTGCAACACATGGAAAGAATATTTTGTTGAATTACTAAATTGTGAAGCTCCAAGTAACATTTTCCCACAGGAAGAGGTTCTAACATGCGAACCACAAATTGAAGAACCTACATTTGAAGACATCCTATATGTAATCACACGACTTAAAAACAATAAGGCAACTGGGACTGATGGAATTGCTGCTGAATTTATAAAGGCAGGTGGCCATGCATTACATCTAAAGCTATACGAACTAATAATAAAAATCTGGAGGACAGAAGAATTACCCCATGACTGGAAAGAGTCATTATTGATACCTATCTTTAAGAAAGGAGACAAGTTCCAATGTGGAAATTATAGAGGAATATCACTACTGTTATCACAGTGTGAACATGACCTGGCTGTGAATCGTTAGTGGCTGACATCAATATAGATGACAAACTCCGCGTTGTAGTGTATATAAGGTTTATTTGAGTCATCAATTACATTTTCATGCTGCCGATGTAAATACAGACATCTTTGTTGTTCTTCTCATGGCCGAATCTCCAGTGACGTGTGAGCAACCCCTGGATACCTAAACCCATTCGTGCTCACGCGTTCACTAACTTTATTTCCCCATTAGTTAATGAATGCTGTGCATTCATTAACTCTCTAACTACTAACCTAGATCCCTTACTGTTATATACCTCCCCTTCTTCAAGAAGACTTTTTCTCTGGAAAAGTCTCAACCCCAACCCTTAAACACTTAACTCTACTGAAATGTTTCTTCTTCTATACCACATCTGCCCAACAATCCCTCAACATATATTTCATAATTCAAATCTCATCCTCCTATCTCATCATAGCCAAACGCTAACCAGAGACATACTTTATACAATGTCAGTAATACAAAACCCTACTATAAACTCTCTACAAAACTCTCTACAAAACTCTCTATAAGCGAACCGCTTTTAAAGTGTCCATCTAAATTATGATTGACAAAAATTGAAGATATTTTCCTTATCTTTTTCTCACTTAATCACATTCTCACTATTCCAGGATAGACAGAAAAAAAGTTTAGTTTAGATTGGTTTGGTGCGCACCGAAGGAAATTAGAAAGTAAGAAAATAGTAAGAAGTAATCACATTTCTCTTCCCATGCATTCTCAAAACTTTATAAAGTTTTCAAAATTTATCTTCATTGCCGTCAATAATAATTTTTGTTATCAAAAAGTTATGTTAATCCAAAACTACAACCTTTTGTATTATTCACCTCGTCAAGTTCAACCATTCCTTCAAAACCTCCAGAGTCCACTTATTTAAATGCCAAAATTCAACCTGGCATTCCCCCCATATTCTCCCATTAAACGCTGTTCAACCCAGCTCCTATTTCAACCCCCATTTACCCAGTATCGCCCGTCATTCCCCTCATCCATGGCTTTCAATCCATGTATTTACATTACGAACCGTCTAATGTAGTCCCTAATTCAATCCCTCTTTCCAACCCCCATGTAATTATCAATTGTTGCTGACAACCCCAGCCACTTTTAAATATACTCCTCCATTACTTTCTCTACTACATACTGAGTTACTTCGCTAATCACTACAACTTCCCCCTTAACTCAATCATGTTTCACCCTCAATTTCTATTTATAAACGTTATACACGTTAAGCAACTCAACTTCAAGTCACAAAATTCGTAAAACGAAGCATGGCCCTTACTTCATATTTTCTTTAAGCTCCCAAAAACAACTCTTCATTTTTCCCCATAACTGAACGTCAACCTAAAAATTATTTTAAACACACCCAGGGTAACTAAAAAAAATAAAACCAAAGTTTTGTAAAAATAAACAGCTAAAGTAACATATCATCACATTTTATAAAGAACAACTGAAGTCAAAACAATAGAGCAAACAATATCAACCCCCTCATTCTTTGACATCATTTTTATCCCCACACATTATTCAAAATAAACATATGTGATGAAATGAAAAATCATATATATACATACACCATAATATATTATGACTACTAATCAATCATTTTCCGTCTAAGAAAAACTCAACACTTCAAACTTAAAAATCAAAATGATAATAAAGCATATATCAATCACTCCTAACTTAATACAATATTATGTCTACTCATCACGACAACTCTCAACAACTCTTTATTAAGTTATTTGCTAACCTTCTTCATTTTAAATTCACAATTACCGTGTCCAACTTCTTCTTCTATCTGCAATCTGCAGAATATTCTACCAAGCTATTCATCACTTCTCCATTTTCTTAATAACTTCAAATTTTTTTCTATAAGTGCAATCTCTACATCAATGTCGTCATCTTCCCGAGGAGAAATATCTTCTTTCATATCACCATCCTCATCAGTTTCTGACTCTTCATCCATCTCTTGTTCCGCATCTGTATACCCATTACTAGCAACCGCTAATCTTTTCCTTTCTAAATCCAATCTAATCTTTCTACCTTGATGTCTTAATGATCTTTCAAATAGTGGCATATCTTCATCACTTGAGGAATTTTCTCTAAATTTTCTTTGCATCTTAATTTCTCTTTCTTTCTGTCTATCTAACTTTCTTTTTACTGCCTGTCTAGTATTCATAAATGGAGCGTCTATTTTTTCTTTGATCGATTCTTCACTATTATAACCGTCATACGTGTTGTTTTCCTCTGTCACGATTGTTTTTGGTATTGTTTCTTCTTGTTCACCAGTAGTAGATGCTGTTATTATTTGTTTTTGTACCAATATCTATAGGTATCGGATATTCCGTTTGTCTGATAATCTGTCCATCTGAAAATAATTCTTCTGAATAATAATTATTATTATTATCCTCTGCATCTTTTCCCTCATTATCCCATCTTAAGTGCTCTACATGTGAACGTGCAACATGCCCTGTAATTTGATTTTTTATAGTATATGATACTGGACCCTTTTTATCTAAAATATAATATCCCGGGACCCAATGAGCATCAAACTTAGAGTTTTTCCTATGTTTTTTGTAATAAACTCTATCACCTATGTTAAACTCCTGTAAATGTGCATTTTTATTTGTGTATTTCTTCTGTCTTTCTCGAGCCTTAATTATATTATTTCTTAAACGTATATGTGCTTTGTGCATTTCTTGTAACCTCATTTCCTGAAACTCCTCCCCCATATATTTTCTTCTAGGCTTTAATAAATTGTCAATCGGTAATATTGGTTCTCTTCCATGTAGTAGGTAAAATGGTGAGAAACCTGTTCCTTCATTTTGGTGTGTACGGATCGCCCCCAATGCTATTCCCAAATAAAGATCCCAATCCATATCGTGTTCTTCTACATTTTTCGCCAGTATATTGTACAATGTTCTATGTTGTCTCTCATTTTTGGCATTCGAAGATGGTCTGTAGTACGAAGTTTTAATGTGCTTTATATTCAAATCTTTTAAAAAATTTTCAAACTTTCTATTTACAAATTCTTTCCCGTTGTCTGGAAGTATTGTCTGTGGACACCCAAACCTTGGTATAAATTCTTGTAAAAACATATTTATAACAGAATCAGAACTCTTGTCTGGAATTGGATAAACTTCTGGCCAGAGACTATATGAATCTACGATATGTAGTAGATATACATTTCCCGATAATGTTTTTGGATGAGGACCTGAAATATCCAAACTCACTTCTCCTATAATAATGATCTGCTTCTTCCTCTTAATACTTAGAGCTTCCTGTAAAATATTGTGGTCGCAGCATCATATATTCTTTGATTTTCCGTGCATCATCCCCTGTATAAGTCGGGTTAATAGAAATTCCCGCTACCTGCCTTTTCTCCTTAATTGCTTTCTTTCTGTTACCTCTATTTGCTGTTCGTGTCTTTACTTCATCAGTCTGCTCGCTATTTTCAGTACACGTCTTATATGTCTTATATCTTCCTATCTCGTCCTCTGAAGATTCACTAACTATAGTTGTTCTTCCAGCTTGTTTACTATATGCTGTAGAGGAGGAAGCAACATCCTTATAGTTGGAACTATCACCCCTGCCAATTTTCTTACTTCTAGGACCACCCCTCTGATCGGGGATACATTTAACGTCCCACTCTGACAAGTCTGATGCCTCTGTCGTGTCATCTCCTACATTTACTAATAGATTGGTCGCAGTCCTAGTCCCAGCAGTTTTTCTAACCTGCCTTCTGGTATCTTTAGTCTTTGTCTGTCTATCTTCCTTAATTGTAACTGTGTCTCTCTTTTCTGATTTCAACTGAGGTGGTTCTGTAACTTCTACCGTCTTAATAGTTTGTGTTCCCCTTGCTATCTTGCTAGCCGCTTGTACCTGTGTCTGGGTGGCATTCTCTATCGTCCTAGATGTCTGCGTTTGTGTCTCTCGGTTTATTTTCTTTACTAATACCGTCGTCTTCTTTTCCTGTCCAATCCTAATATTGGCAAGTACTTTAGGAGTCGTTGAATTCTTATCTGTGTGTTCTACCCTGTCCTTCGATCCTGACTTCAAATATTGTCTTTGTCTTTGCTCAAACCAGTCGTCACGTCTTTTTCTTGCGGTTGCACTGTGGGAGGGCCAACCCCTTGATTTCTTTAAAAGGTTTCTCTCATGCCCATTTCTGTATCCTTGATCATTATACCAGCTCCTAACCCTAGTCATATTTGGATTAACGTAAGTGCTTCTATACTGCCCTCTATTTTCATTAACTAGTGGCTGTCCTCGGCTATTCTTGTTGTTCCTTTTTATCTCATTATTTCCTACATTAGTTGTTTTACTCTGTAACCAGTGTACGAAACATTCTACCTCGCTGACTGCCACCTTTAACTCTCCTAACCATGCAGTCACGCGTCCTAAGTCTCTGCTCAGGTGCATTTTTACTCTTTATGCTATCTCAGCCTAAAAACAATATCTTCTTCTATATGCTTCTTAGTACCTGAGTTAACGAAGCCTCATCCTTTGCAATGCTGCAATATTTGTAAATTACATCAATCAGTTTTCCCATTAATAAACTAATTACCGTTTGAGTAACCCTGCAAAGTGCTGTAATATTTGTAATTTACATCAATCAATTTTCTAATTAACAACTAATTACCGTTTGAGAAACCTTGCAAAGTCTAAAACTCCCTAGTCCAACTATGATATTGCCCTACCAACTCCACCAAGTACTTGTGAAAGATCTTGGGCTTCCATTCTAAAAAAATCTGAAATGGAAAATACAGCAGTACCAAACAATCTAATATATTAATATGTCCTAAATCAAGCAGTTGGACATCTTAATCTAAAATTTAACAATACCTGCTATACTTATAGTCCTGTCGTTTGTCCAATCGTTTTTCTTATTCAAAACTGATGATCTACCGTTGTAAAAATTTTAGAACAATTGCAGCGTCTTGCAGAGTATGGTTGTCGTCCAATCGAAAAAATTGAAGGAGTATGACGCCCAATCGACAAAATTGAAGGAGTATGACGCCCAATCGACAAAATTGAAGGATTATGACGCCCAATCGACAAAATTGAAGGATTATGACGCCCAATCGACAAAATTGAAGGATTATGACGCCCAATCGACAACTTGAAGGTTGTCTTCTTCTCTCGCAGGAAAAGAAAAGGAAGAGCCTCTGGATTCCTCACTTCAATCGAAGTCGGTGCCTTCTAGTCGTTTTCATGCCGCTGATTGTGCTCGTCTGGATTTGAAATGACAACGATCGAGACAATACTCAATTGATTGATTGATTGATTGATTGATTGATTGATTGATTGATTGAGCCGGCTCACTATAAGCGTTGACCAACAACTCCGGACTTTATCTTCAGACTACCAAGGTCACCTTCAATGTAATTCAGACGATAACGGTTAAATCGACAGTTCCAGCAAGACCAGATTTCACGGCAGCATATCTGGAACATCCATACGTTTCGAAAAAAACGAGCAGGTCAACACAGGATTCAAGATTGACGATGGCTGCTCTGTTTCACCACTCGGAACATTGTGTTGTGTGGCGGTTTTAACAACCATCAACCCCATCACAAAGACTTGAAAATACAACATAAGTTGTTCCTCCAGAGTGCAGTACTTCAACACAACCTTCCATGACTTCTGTTGACTTCTATATTCCAATTTGATTTATTTTATGAGGACCTCTGTGATCAGTGGTGGCCGCGACAGCACGATTCTGAAATCTTGGTATACTCGGCGCCAAATCAGGTCATATCACAGTGTGAACATGGCCTGGCTGTGAATTGTTAGTGGCTGACATCAATATAGATGACAAACTCTGCGTTGTAGTGTATATAAGGTTTATTTGAGTCATCAATTACATTTTCATGCTGCTGATGTAAATACAGACATCTTTGTTGTTCTTCTCATGGCCGAATCCCCAGTGACGTGTGAGCAACCCCTGGATACCTAAACCCATTCGTGCTCACGCGTTCACTAACTTTATTTCCCCATTAGTTAATGAATGCGCAGCATTCATTAACTCTCTAACTACTAACCTAGATCCCTTACTGTTATACTGTCCACAAGCTATAAGATACTATCCGCAGTATTACTAAATAGACTAAAACCATATTCAGAAGACATATTAGGTGACTACCAGGCGGGTTTTAGACAAAACAGATCAACAATAGATCAGATATTTATCTTACGACAAATAGCCAAGAAACATTGGGAATATAAAAGAGATCTCCATAACATTTTTGTGGATTTTAAAAAGGCTTATGATAGTGTCCATAGGAATAGTCTATGGAATGCTATGCAGGAATTTGGAATACCAAGGAAGTTAATCAACATGACCAGACTATGCATGGAAGATACTTATAATATAGTAACATATAAAGGCAGGAAATCAGACCCCTTCCAAATAACATCTGGCTTGAAACAGGGTGATGCACTATCACCGCTACTCTTCAATCTGGCTCTAGAGAAAGTTGTAAGGAAGGTAAAGGAGGAATGTGATATTGGAGGAACATTTAAGCTGCTTGGTTATGCAGATGATATAGATATTATAGGGCAAAGTGAACAAAAGACATTGGAAATATTGACTCACTTAAAGGAAAAAGCCCAACAGATGGGGCTGGTTATCAACCAAGATAAGACAGAATATATGGTAATTTCAAGAGACGGAATGGCTAGAAACTCTGGCCACATACAAATAGATAATATGACCATTAAAAGAACGGAAACATACAAATACCTGGGTACAATCTTCAACTGCTCCAACATCATAAGGGAAGAATTACAAACTAGAATCAACTCTGGAAATAAGATATACTATGCACTACAACATCTACTAAAATCAAAGGCGCTATCTCGTAACACCAAAATCACAATATACAAAACACTGATCAGACCAGTTGTGCTGTATGGCTCTGAAACCTGGAGTACAACGAAAGGAGACGAAGCCTTGTTACAAACCTTTGAGAACAAAATTTTAAGATGCATCTTTGGACCCATTAGGGATACACAAAGTGGAGAGTGGAAAAGAAGAAGTAACAAAGATATTTATGATCTGTTTAAGTCCCCGCTAATCACTGGTATCATGAAGGCTAATAGACTACAATGGCTGGGGCATATAGAAAGAATGGAAGATAATAGGGAAACAAAACTCGCTTACACTCAGGAAATAAATGACCGTAGACCCCGAGGTAGACCAAGAAGGCGGTGGAGAGAAAATACATGTACAGACCTACAAGCACTTGGAATCAACGACTGGCAAGAGAAGGTCCACCAGAGAGACGAATGGAGACGAATTGTATTTGCAGCAAAGAACCTCAATGGCTCGGAACGCTGAAGAAGAAGAAGAAGAAGTCATTTTTCATGTGTTGTATATATGTGTTGCTTAATCTAGAGATTCATTTGTCGTGTTTTATAAATGCAAATTAATCTGGGGGCATCATTTGTCACGTGTTTTATATCTACAGATTGATCTGGAGATGTCATTTGTCACTCAAGACTCTGTAATGTCATTAGTGGAAGAGATGTTAGTGAGCACCTGGCCAGAAGAATGTGGCAGTATTACAGTTCCATTTCCTCGGATGAGCTACCATGATGCCATGACACGTTACGGATGTGACAAGCCAGACATGAGGTTTGATTGGCAAGTATGTTATCATGGTTTGGTTGTTTTGTTTGGAGGGGAATCAATTGTGTTTTGTTTGGAGAGGAATTGCTTGTTTTTTTGTTGTTTTTAGAGAGGAGTCGCTTGTTTTTTGTTTGGAGAAGAGTGGCTTGCTTTTTGTTTGGATTGGAGAGTCGCTTGTCCAAGGTGCCTGCATTGTCCTGTGTCCATCTTTGTGCTGGCTGACCCTTCCTCTTCATCCATGGACCCTGCCTTCCGTTACTGTTCTTTTCAAGATAAAGTGACAATTAACATCATACAAGGCCAAAGTATTTCAGTTTCTGAGACCTAACGCTGTCTGTGAGCCAGGCCTCTGTGATGTTCAGATCTTGTAGAATTCAGCATATTTCTTCTCTTGATCATGACACTGAAGGAACTTTTCTGTAACATCTATGTTTGAAAGTTCCTCAGTATGTTCAAGCAAAATCTTTACTATTTGTTTATTGTATCGCTTTCAGTTGCAAAAGAGTTCTTCAAAGGGAGACAATAATTGCATTGAAAATAAAAAAGTATGTGTGTCTTACTTTGAAAGACAAACATATTCTGTGTTGCTTAAATAAATTCACAGATATGGATTGGAGATCATAGAAGTAGATGGAAGACGTAGAGATTAGAGGACACACCAGACAATGTAACATTTCAAAGCTGTAGTTACCCTACCAGAATTTGAACCTGTCACTTCAGAATGACCGCATTGCCTTGTTGCAGGAACAAGTATACTTGAATGCTGGCTAACTAGGCACCCATAATAAGATGCCATTAATTAGTTCTATCATTCACCTAAATCCACATCTTTGGAATAAGGAAAAAAACTCATAATTAGTCATTGAAATTGCAACATAGGGCTCCAATTTTTATATTAAGCAAGGATAAGTAGATGTTAGTAGTACACTTGTTCCTACAGCAAGGCGGTTTTGTCATTCGAGGTGACTTGTTCTAGTCCCAGTACAGTAACTATAGCTTTCAATTTGTATATTGTTTAATCTCTACTTCATTCCTCTACTTCTACGAATGTCAATCAATATCTGTTAATTTACTTATGTGCTGTTACTTTGGCCCCAAGAGTTGCCCATTAATTGATATTACTGCACCATATGTTTTAGTATCCAGCCAGATTTCTGTTGTCAGCTCAGACCAAATGTAAAAGATATATAGAGATGAAAGTTACTTTGATACCAGATTATTTCAATTATGCTTCTAATTTATTTTCCTTGCAGATTGTTCACTTAGAATCTTCATATCTTACACCATGTCTCCAAGTCTTTCAACCATACCTAACAGCCAAAGAAGCAACAGTTCAGGTTCTGAGAATTCCACAAGCATGTGTGAGTATTCCTTTGCTCAATTTAAGAAGTTATACTGATGAAAATGGATTTATTATGTGGCATATTTCACTGCATCTCACCACAGAAAAGATGCAGCTAAATATGCCAGGCAATAAATTATGCAACCTATTGCTTATGGCTTCTGTGTTTTAAATTCACTTAGGGAATATATTGTTTTGTAAATGTGATTGCGGAGTGAGCAGTATTCTAAAACAAATTGTTGCGGCATTTATATCATTGCTGAATTGCCAGGAGGACTGAGAATGAAATGTTACTTGGCCTAAAGTTGTTGCCACATGGCAAACAGGCTGAGATTTGTATTTCATCTTTGACAAATAAAAATATCCCGTAGTTGCGCAATGGCCAGCACACGTCTGCTGGCCCGGTGGTCATGGTTCACATTGAGCCAGATTTTTACAAATTAACCTGAGCTACCAGGCCGGCCCAGCCTAAAATGAGAACCAGAAAATATTATGGGAAATAAAGGTGTTTGTCGTAATATTGACGACATCAGCCCTCAAGCGCGTAATGGTGTTTAGAAATATGCACTACACATTCTGGTGGCCTCAGTGCTATGATCTCCACTTGGTTCTTTACTTATTTCTTATAAACCTCTTGGCCTCATCATAGGTTGTCTGTAGTCCTATAGTTTGATTTGCTTTCTTGCATGCTTAATCAACTTCTGCTGCCATTCTTCCATCAGATGGTACAAGTATTTGAAATGTTTCCTTTTGCTTTCATGTTTGGTCTACCTCAGCACTCCCTCGGGGGTATTGCATTCAAGGCTGATATTGACATTCCAAAACCTGTGGAGGAAACATGACTAGCCTAAGCCTAATCTCAAGCTGTTCATGGGTGCTATGCCTGGCTGTATCCCAGGGGCGTCACTAGGGGGGTGCGGGGGGTGCGGGCCGCACCGGGTGACACCATCAAGGGGTGACACCAAAATAAAAAAATTGCATATTTGACAAAGCAGACATAGCTCTGTCTAGTCGGGTTTCATAACCGTTCATTGTTAATTTTAGAAATTTTAATGTTAAATAACAAAAATTTAACTTTGTCCGAGTTTGTCGAAGTTCTTTATTTATGTTTTACCTGAAGTATTGAAGTTATATTGTTCAATTTGTTTTCTTTCTTATGACCTTATTAACTTTTTGACTTATTTTACAAACATTACTATATGCGATTATATATGGTACAGGAACACTCGGAAGAAGATCATGGTGAAAGTCTAGAGGGGTGACACCAAGAGTTTACCGCACTGGGTGACACCAACCCCAGTGACGCCACTGCTGTATCCTGATCTCAGCCTGTTCATAGGTGCTATGCCTGGCTGTATCCTAATGTGTCTCTCCGCGAGATGTGAAGTTCCAGCACTGGGGTTTGCAGCCCTGTTGGTTTATGAACATATAGAGAGAAAGGAGAGCTATGCAAGTCTCCATGGGAAGTCTGTATGCCAACCTCACTGCAATAGATGCCAAGCCTTGTCAGGGCTCAAATGTCTTGAGTGCTTATACATTGGATTGTCTTCTTCTTCTTCTTCTTCTTTTTCTTCTTCTTCTTCTTCTTCTTCTTCTTCTTCTTCTTCTTCTTCTTCTTCTTCTTCTTCTTCTTCTTCTTCTTCTTCTTCTGCTACCTCTTCTTTGTATTCTTCTTCTTCCTTTTCTTTGTATTCTCCTTCATCATTTTCTATTTTTTTCTCTTCTCCTTCTCCTCCTCCTCCGCCACCCCTACTTCTTTGCACTTTCTTCTTCTTCCACTTCTTCTTTCTCTTCTTCTTCTTCTTCTTCTTCTTCTTCTTCTTCTTCTTCTTCTTCTTCTTCTTCTTCTTCTTCTTCTTCTTTATCTTCTTCCTCTTCTTCTTCTTCTTTATCTTCTTCTTCTTCCTACTTCTCCTCCTTCTTCATTTTTTTCTATGAGGGAAAGTCAATAAGTAAGTCACAAATGGCTGTATAAAAATAACTAAACATGATAACAACTTGAAACCAGTTTATTTACATACATACATTGTCCCTTTATTTCTCAACATAATTTCCACCAACATTGATGTACTTATCCCATCGTTTTATCAGTCCTCCCAAAGCGGCTGCAGAGACCTGCATGCTCTGTTTTCTAAACCACGTTTTCACTTCACATTCAGCTTCGGTGTCATTCGCGAAATCTCTCCTGCCAAGGTGGATTTTCAGTGGACCAAAAAGGTGGAAATCGCTAGGGGCTAAGTCAGGCTTGGTAAGGCAGATGTTCCAGAACTTCCCACCTTAGTTGGTTAATTTTCTCCTGAGTTAATCGAGCCGTATATGGTCTGGCATTGTCATGAAGAAGCAACACTCCTTTAGTCAGCAGTCCTGGGCGTTTTCTTCGAATTGCATCATGAAGCATTGATAGAACTTCACAGTATGATTCAGAATTCACATTGTCACCTTTCTTCTTGAAATTGGTTAAAAGCACTCCTTGACAATCCCAGAACACTGTCAGCATAACCTTCCCTGCTGATGGCGTAACCTTCAAGTTTTGGCCGCAAGGCGAAGAAGGATGTTTCCATTGCATTGAAGCACGCTTTGATTCAGGGTGGTAGTCAGCATAAACAGGAAGCATTTACTTACGAATGTCCTTTGCAGGCTGTCCTTTTGCCCACAAAAAACTCACAACAGCACCTTGCTCTTTTGTTGTACACTTTGTAAGTACAGTCACCATTTTGTTTATGCGCTGCGCATGCGCATGAGACACCTAGCGCCACCTGATGAACGGGAATATAAAGTTTGATGTTGCTGTCACCTAATGACACCTGTAGGAAACACCAACTACATTTACCTACCATCCCACAGAACTGTGTGACATACTTATTGACTCACCTTCATATATCATCTTCTTCTTTCACTCTTTTAGGCCTAAGCCCTCAAAAACTGAGTCTTCCAGACCAACCAATCAGCATCTACATTACCACATTGAAGCATCTCAGCAGTTGATTCCTTGAAAGTAGCAAGTCAAGAAGCATTTCATATACTTCTACAATGATGATTTTTATAACAGTCTGTTTTGAATAATACCTAGGTTACCATCTCCCATACAGTTGCACCTTTACAATTCTTCATGTATTATATTGCAGAAACATCTCTCAGACAGTTCCACTTTTACTCAGTTCTTCACATATTGTTTTGCACAAACATCTGTCAGACAGTTTCACTTTTACAATTCTTCATATATTGTTTTGCAGAAACATCTCCAAGACAGTTCCACTTTTACAGTTCTTCACAGAAATATCTGTCAGACAATTTCATTTTTACAATTCTTTATGTATTGTATTTCAGAAACATCTACAATTCTTCATGTATTGTATTTCAGAAACATTTGTCAGACAATTTCACTTTTACAATTCTTCATGTATTGTATTTCAGAAACATCTGTCAAACAAAGACATTGAATCTCTTACACAAGAAGCACTAAAGGAATCGCCAGGAACTGTGGTAAGCTCTTATAACGCTTTTAGTTTTCCCAGAGAAATTATATAAAAAGTATGGGACCCCTTTTCATGTCATGAGGTTGGGGGTATATGGCCATAGTCCTATATTTTACGACCAATCGAGTCAGTCTTCAATGGGTCATGTGATCTCTACCACGCTAATTACCTTTACTCTCCGTGACATTTTTTGGTACCCATTTTAGACCGGGATGACCTGGAAGTCTAGGTCAGTGAAAAAAAATCCCTGCCTTTGTAATTTACATTCCAAAGTCAAGGACGAGAATTCAACATTTTAGTCCAACTGACCGGTGTAGGGTTGAACCTGCTATCTCGACATCAATGCACCGGATGTTTAAAAACGAGCGGTCCTATCCATAAGGCCATGCTAACCTTCAATGCCTGACTTAAAATAGACACTTTATTGTACTGTGAGTTTAAGAGGGGGAAGAGCGGTGAGAAAAGGAACTTATCCACACCTGCCACTCTCATAATGCTGCAAACTAGTATATGCAAAGTCCCCCTGGTCCATATGAAGTATCTGCTAAAGGGTGACCATTATGTGTAAAGTGTAATCTTTGGTTGTGCAGCTACTATCACTGACTATACAGTCTAAATTAATGACTTTACAGTCTAAATTAATGACTATACAGTCTAAAATAGCTGTCTATGCAGTCTAAATTAGAGGACTATACAGTCTACATTAGACATACAGTTTAAATTAGAATTCTGTACAGTCTAAATTACTGACTGTACCATCTAAATTAGCTGTCTACAGTCTAAATTAGAGGTCTATACAGTCTAAATGAGCTTTCTATGCTATCTATATTATAGGTCTATACAGTATAAATTAGGGGTCTATACAGTCTAAATTATAATTCTGTACAGTCTAAATTACTGACTATAGTCTGAATTATCTGTTTGTACAGTCTAAATTATACAGTCTAAATTAGAGTATACAATCTAAATTAGAGGTCTATACAGTCTAAATACAGTCTTAATTGTCTAAATCTAAAAGTCCAAGTCTAAATGAGCTGTCTGTACAGCCTGAATACTAACTCTGCAGTCTAAATTAGCTGTCTACAGTCTAAATTAGAGGTCTGTACAATCTAAATTAGCTTTCTACAGTCTAAATCACTGCCTATACAGTCCAAATCAGCTATCTGTACAGTCTAAATTAGAGGTCTATAGTCTAAATGAGCTGTCTGTACAGTATAAATTACTGACTATAAAGTCTAAATCAGCTGTTTGTATAGTCTAAATTAGCTGTAGAGTTAAATAAATTACAACCAGTCTGTAGCTAGAACAGGCTGTGAAGCCGCTCGCTGACTTGGATGTCTGTGTGTTTGTAAAATGCTCTCGAACTGCCTCTGCGCTCGATCCCTCTTGAAGTAAGGCTTCTTGCTGCTGTAGTCTTCAGGAAGGAAACTGTAGCTTTGAGAACGCTGATGGCCATAGTGGGTGTTATAGTGCTCATCTGGGTGTTGTCTGTTGTAGTACCTTGATTCTTCCTCATCTTCAAAGTTAACATCAGCTGGGAGATGGTCGCGATGATGTTCAGGGATTCGTTTGCGAACTCTGGCTTCTCTACCATGGTGAAGCCATTCTCTGTCTACAGCGGGCATCGTCTTGTGGCCATCCATCTGGTAATATGGAAGTCTTGATTCCTGGAAGCTCTCCACTTCTGGAACATGTTGCCATCCCCCAGTGTCCTGAACATCATGAAAAGTATGAGCTGAGGATATAATGTAAGGACCATTTCTTCTGATGTTTCCAAAGGGCATGTGTCTGTAGCGTGAATCTCTGTCATATTCATAATTAAACAGCCTATTTTTGTTTTTCCACTGTGTGTCGATGCGAGGGTCTCTGTATCGCTGTTGGAGCTTGCGTATTAATGCAGCACGTCTGTCATTAAAGTGGGGGTCAAATCTGTCGTCACTCTGTTGTATTTTTTCACTTTCTCTCTTGTCAGTGTACTTATCTTCTGCTGCCACTTTTTCTTGTCCTTTTTGCTTTTCCAATTCTTCCTTATTCAACTTATCTTTCTTAAGTTTGTCATACTGCTTGGTCTTGCCTTTTCCTGTTTCTTTTTTCATATTTTTGTCATTACTGTGTTTTCTGTCCTTGTCTTTAATGTTTTCATCACTCATTTCCAGCTGTGTGGGTCTTTGAATTTGCCTGGACCGAGTGATATAATTGTTTTGTTTGTCCATGGCTTCAAGTAATTTGCTATACTGCCTGTGCTTTCTGTCTATCGCCTCCTGAATTGCTTGAGCTACTTCCTGATTGGATAGTCTAATCATATCTGCTATTTTTTCTGCTTTCTGTCTGTCTTGCTCTTCCTTCTGTTTTTTCGCCTGCTGTACTTTTTGTTTCCAGTTCTTATAACACTGATATGCCACAGTACCAACAGCCCCAGCTATAATGAATAAAATACCACTGGAGCAGACTATGATTAAATACAGCATGGAATTGCTGCACTCAAAATCTTCTTCATTCCATTGAAGGACGTGTATACCAGCTCTATTTGGTGGGGACCGGCAGTGGTAGGCTGTAGAATTCTTTACATACATACCAAACACTGAGATCTTTGTTCTTTGAAGCCAGTGTTTCATTGCCAGTGTATCACAAGAGCAGTCAAATGGATTGTTGGAAAGGTCAAGCACCTTAAGGTCAGTGGCATCTCTGAAAACACGAGGGTTTATTTTGTGCAGGAGGTTTGTCTGAAGGTATAAAGTCTGGATTTTTGGTAGTGGGTGAAGCAGGGATATACCCAGGTGTGAAATGTTGTTGTACCCTAAATCTAGGATGTCTAGCTGGTCGAGGCTGCGGAAAAGATTAACCCATGGCAATTTGTCAAAGTAGTTGCGTGACAGGTTGAGGTGTTTCAGGTTTGTGAAATGATGGAAGAGGTTTTCATGAAGTGTGAACAGCCTATTTTGAGATAGGTCCAGTTTCTTGAGGCTTGTCATTCCATGGAAAGTTACACTGTCTATATGGATCAGTTCATTGTGGTTGAGGTACAGTTCCTGTGTGGCCACCCAGTTGTTGTAGCGGATATTCTTCAGGAAGTTGTGGGACAAGTCAATAACGAGTGGTGACCGAGGGAGAAACGCTCGTTCATCGATAGTTTCAATGCTGTTTCTGCTGATATTGGCCAGCTTCAGTAGCTTGATGCCACGGAACATGAAGCCACCAACAGAAACCAAGTCATTATCACTGAGGTC
Source organism: Cepaea hortensis (assembly GCA_963921405.1). Taxonomy (NCBI): domain Eukaryota; kingdom Metazoa; phylum Mollusca; class Gastropoda; order Stylommatophora; family Helicidae; genus Cepaea; species Cepaea hortensis. Next base: position 42,689,567 of record OY992884.1, on the reverse strand, counting down.
TATAGTTTCCAGTGCTGCAGCATCGTCCATGCCAGAGAACTTTGTAATCCGATTGGAGTGGTAGTCAAGAGAGCGTAAGTTCGATGTGTTGCTTGGCAGTACCACAGATTCTAAGAAGTTGTTGTTCATGGTGAGGTGTAGAAGCTTTGTCAGTACTGAGAGATGGACACGGTTAGATTTGGTCAGCTTGTTGTAGGACAAGTCCAGTGTCTGAAGGTTAGTCAGTTGATTCACTGCGTCTCCCTGGAAGGATTCCATCTTGTTGTGGGAAATATTTAAAACCTTCAGGTTGCTGAGGTCGGAAAATCCTGCAGCAAGTCTTGTGATAGAGTTCCAGCTTAAGTCCAGGACGCGGAGGCTTCTTATAGTTGAGAACACATCTAAGGGCACATCACTGATGTTGTTGAATGATACATTCAGAAACTTCAAGGAGAGTTGCGTCACTTGAGTAAATAAGGGAACAAGAGTGGTCAGATTCAAGTCGCTCAAAGATAATCTGTCCAGATTCCTTGCACCATTCTCAAGCTCCTTCACTAGGTCTGTCAGCATTTCCATGGTAATCCCATCGTTTCCAGATATGTCAAGATCGTGAATATTTGGGATTTTGGAAACAGCTCCACTCTCTATGGATGAGATGCGACAGAAGGCAAGGTTGATAGTTCTCCCGGTGCTTGCTTCCCAGTTTGATGCAATCTCAAAAGAGTCGGTTCTGATAGCTTCTATGTGGTTATGGGACAAATCGATGGTCTCAATATGTCTGGGAACCTGGAAAATTGGTAGAAACAATACTCAAAACATGGGAGATTATATCTCATCATACTAATACTAAAGAACGCAAGTGTATTAGTAGATACTAAAAAAGTACTCTACAACACAATATTTCTACCAACTCAGCTACCAATGCCAAACCTGGGCACTGACAGATAAAGAGAATAGTAAAATGACCACAATGTAAATGAGAATGAATGAACAAAGTTTATTTTCAAAGGGTTAAGAATTGGGCACGCCGGCCTGTCTGACATTCTGAGATTCCTGGGAAGAATACTCAGTGTATCAAGAAGAGAGAAAATCAGAAATAGTTAAATCAAGATTAAGGTGGAGGTTGTAGCGGTTCTAGATTTAATTAGAAAACAGCAAGTTAAATGGTTCAGCCACATAACTAGGCTACCAACTAACAGTATACCATAACAAGCAATTGTGTACAGACCAAATGGAACCAGAAGAAGAGGCCGACCGTGTAAATGATGGACAGAGAGAATAACAGAGTCCATGAGAATCTCGATATATACGGGCACTCTCCCGCTGTTTATGTTTCACCTCGACATCGCAAAGTACAAGAGGAACAAGAGATGAGATATGTCATCATACACTTGTGTATTTATCATACTTTTATCACTATCCTTAATGGAGCAGATTTCCTCGGGGCATCCATCAGTCGGATACATAAAACTTGTGGTGGAAACCTTCCTGAGCCTAATCCCAGCCAGTCCCTATCTGCCGTGCTGGATCATGACCTGGGTACATCCTCGCAAGCCCCACCATGGATGTGACGTTCCAGTACTGGTCTTGAACACCCTACTGGTTTCTGAGCTTGGAGAGGAGAAGGAGAGCTCTGCAGTGGTGTCCTCTGGGAATGATACTTTGGTGCTGTTTCAGGAAGAGAGTCTCTACATCAGCCTTGCCCTGATAAATGCTTCAAAGTCAGACTTCCAGAGGATCCACAACCAACCATGGATGGAACAGTTGGGAATGTAAGACATTCTACAGGGTGTATTTTTAATGACTGTGCAGTGTTTGAAAATATTTCCGGTCCAAGTTTTGTATTTACCTATTATCTTGCATGAACTTTACAGAGGGTGTAACATCTGCAGCTCCCTCCACACCCTCCCATTATTTATTCATCTCTGTCTGTAATTCTCTTCTCCAAGTGTTTTAGGTCTCCTGTATTTTGTTTGCCTTGTGGGTTCCAAACAAGAGAATATCTAGTTATATTGTCCTCATGTTTTCTCATTTTTTTTCCCCTCTATCCAGCGCCAGAATCTTTTCTTCACTTGAATTTGTTTTGTTCTCTCCATGAGTTCCACATTAGTGATTCTGTCAGACCATTTTATTCTCACTATTCTGCGCAAACAAAAATTAGTGAATGTTTGTATTTTATTAGTAATTCCTTTAGCTGTATTCCATGTTTCTGACCCATACAGTAGTACCGATTTATTACTGAAGTTTGGAAGTCAGCAAGACCGAATGGATAAAAGTGCTTGCTCTTAAACTTCCAGTGTACTAATGGCGAGGTAGTGGGCTCAACCCCTACACCTGTAAGCTGAACTATAAGTTGACTTCTCACTCTTG